>CM040774.1:30585143-30845143 GCA_022829085.1 Abramis brama
ATAAGTACCTTCATAAAAAAATAATGCTTTAAATTAAACAATGTTCAATAAATATGCAATGATGGTAAAAACGAAGTGATCCTTGTAGGTGAGTAGGTGGCGGTAAGTCACTGTCTTTATGAGTGAGTCATCGAGTCATTCATTCATTCAGTAGGCCTAACGAAGCAAGTTGCTATATTTATGAACGGGTCATTGAATCTCACGATTTGTTCAAAGCCACAGATTTGTTCATGAATCACTGCTGTGTGTTGCAGTTCTGCAATGGCTTTCGTTACAAAATAGAGCAATAAGCCTACTGACAATACTGTTTTAAATGTAGTACATCACTTAATGTTACCCTTCTGTTTGTTGAACTGTTGTATAAAATCAATGTCAATGTCGTAGAGATCATGGCAGAATACAGACCGACTGAACGACACTTTAATTTAAGTACAAAATCTCAAATGAAGATCGCTGAACTCCAGCTTACTTGTCTGTGTTTTCAGATCATCCGCGCTTCTTCAGCAGCGCACGGCCACACGCGCATGGTTGCCAGATACCATTGAAAAGACCGGGTAGAAAATGTGCTCTTTTAACAGAAAAGCTCTGACTGGGGATTAAATTATTAAAATCTGGCAACCGTATGCCTGAACGCTCGTAAAAACAGTCAATGTGTTGTCGTCTCCTTTAATTGACACAAACAAGTGGTTTTGGTCAAGTTTAAAAAAAAATGTAAACACATTTCAGTCTCATCTTTTTTCGTCAACGATATTGCATGTGTTGATATAGTCACAGTTATCGTTTAATGACGTGGGTGTCGTCTCTCATTAGGGAAAAAAAGGTTGTCAACAAACATTTTTCGTCATAGTTTTTGTTAACGAAATTAACACTGCTCAACTGGGCGAGGATAAGCCAGTCGTTGAGGTAGTTGAGGATACGAACACCATGCTCGCACATGGGAGACACGAGACACTTTCCTGAAGACACGGGGTGACAGGGCCAGCCCGAAGGGTAAGAATGCAAAGCGAAGAAACGGTCAGTGTCGAGGGAGAACGCACAAAAGCGAAATGACATCCTGAAAAGGAACCAGGGTTCACTTGTGTTGCTCTTTTGTGAAGAAGAAAAAGAAAGAAAAGAAGAAATATACTCTTTCCACTATACTCTCACAGTGCTGAGGCACCCAGGGAATGGCCGCAGTGTACAGCATTGCTGTAAACACTAGCAGGGAAACGCCCACCGATACCGACACAGAAATAAGCTTGCTGTGAAAGCAGCAGTTGTGTGAGCTTAAGCTCGTGGCCACTTGCTGATCGTGCCGTCACACCAACACTGAAGAGAGAGAGTCTTGAAGGAGTCTCCAACACAATAGCAGCCTGTAGATTTCAGAAGACAAACAGAAGCTCGGCTCTGAAGTGAAAGACGATATGAGCGTGCTCCCGCTTCCTGTTTATACCCGCGCTGTGGGGCGGGGCGTGTGACGCAATATACGCACACCAACGTTCATTGGCCCGTTCTGTAGACACTCGAAGTTGATAGGGCTCCCTGAAGTGATCCCAATTACGTCATCACGTCAACGTTACGTCGTCACGTGAGCGACTGAAAGGGAACTGCCATATCTTCTGCTTGTTCATAAAAGCTGAATAATTCCAGATGAACTCAGTTATTTTGACAGGAAAATACAAACAAGAATATCATTTACATGTAGCGCCTCGATTTTGCGTGGTATGTAAGACTCTCTCTCACTCTCTTTGCGTGTGTAAAAGAAACGTGACCACAAGTCGCGCGCCTTCACACAAGAGTTTATGATATGTCAAATACAGGTACGCTGAGCTGAATTTGAAATACTAACGTTAGTACAGATAGCTTGACGGAGAGCGAAACTCTCAAGCGCTCAGTCAGTGTTCAGCGAGTGAAAATATATCTATGCTAAACTTATAATTGGCATGTAACACACACACACAGTGTTGAACATTGCATAGAAACTGTGTCTATTCCTCGTTTAGTGAGACCAAATAATAAATCTACTGCAGGATCTAGGAACAATCTAATTGTTATTAAACCAGAAAATGTTGCTATTAGTAAACAAAAACAATTTTTAAAGCTAGGTCTTCTAAACATTAGATCACTCGCACCTAAGGCAGTTATTGTAAATGAAATAGTCACAGATAATAGCTTCGATGTACTTTGCCTTACTGAAACCTGGCTTAAACCAAATGATTATTTCGGTCTAAATGAGTCTACTCCATCTGGATACTCCTATAAGCACAAGCCCCGTCTGATTGGTCGTGGCGGCGGTGTTGCAACAATCTATAGAGATATTCTCAATGTTACTCAGAAAACGGGTTATAAGTTTATTTCGTTTGAAGTACTTGTACTAAATGTTACGCTCTTAGATGTTAGAAAAACATCTCTATTATCTCTAGCCTTGGCTACCGTATATAGACCGCCTGGGCCTTACGCTGATTTCCTAAAAGAGTTTGCAGATTTTCTCTCAGACCTATTAGTCAATGTCGATAAAGCATTAATTGTTGGAGATTTTAACATACATGTAGACAATCCAAATGATGCGTTAGGGGCTGCGTTTACAGATTTATTAAACTCCTTTGGGGTCAAGCAAAACGTCACCGGACCAACTCATCGTCTTAATCATACACTCGATTTAATTATATCATATGGAACCGGTCCAACTGATATAGATATCATTCCACAAAGTGATGATGTCACTGACCATTACATGGTAACTTGCATATTACGTACTGCTGTAATATGTCATGCGGCGCCGCGTTATCAACCAGGCAGAACAATCCTTCCATCCACCATAGATAATTTCTCAAATTGCTTATCTAATCTGTCTCATCTGCTGCCTGAACCCAAACAGATGAACTAGAAGAACTAACTAGCACTATGAGCACCATTCTCTCTAGAACATTGGATGTTGTTGCACCTATTAAATTAAAAAAGGTCAGAGAGAAAATTAAAGCACCATGGTACAACAATACTACGCATGTTCTAAAGAGAGAAACCCGTAATTTAGAGCGTAAATGGAAAAAAACTAATTTAGAGGTCTTTAGAATCGCGTGGAAAGACAGTATGTCACGTTATAAAAAGGCCCTAAAAGCGGCCAGGGCTGAGCACCTCCGCAAACTAATAGAAAATAATCAAAATAATCCTAGGTTTTTATTTAACACCGTGGCTAGACTAACAAATAAACAGAAGTCACCCGAACAAAATATCCCGTTACAGTTCAGTAGTAATGATTTCATGAACTTCTTCACTGAGAAAATAGAAAGCATCAGAACCACAATTGTAAACGTTCAATCTTCAATGGCGCCTTATAATTCAGCCTCAATTATCACCCCTCAAGAACAATTACAATGCTTTACAACTATAGAACAAAAAGAGTTAAATAAACTTATCACTTCATCTAAAACAACAACATGTTTATTAGATCCTATACCAACTAAATTACTGAAAGAAGTGTTACCTGTAGTGGAAGAGCCTCTCCTCAATATTATTAACTCATCTTTATCTTTAGGTCATGTTCCTAGAACATTTAAACTGGCAGTTATAAAACCTCTCATTAAGAAACCACAATTAGATCTTAATAATCTAGCAAATTATAGACCCATTTCAAATCTTCCATTTATGTCTAAAATATTAGAAAAAGTGGTGTCCGCTCAACTGGGCTCTTTCTTACAAGAAAATGATATCTATGAAAAGTTTCAGTCTGGATTCAGACCGCATCACAGCACTGAAACTGTGCTCGTTAAAATCACAAATGATTTACTTTTAGCTTCTGACCAAGGCTGTTTCTCAATACTAGTTTTACTTGATCTAAGTGCTGCGTTCGATACTATAGATCACACAATACTCTTAGATCGACTACAAAATTATACTGGTGTTCAAGGACAAGCATTAAGCTGGTTCAAATCATACCTATCTGACTGCTACCATTTTGTCTCTTTAAATGGAGAAAAATCGATCATAACTCCAGTAAACTATGGAGTGCCGCAGGGATCTGTGTTAGGCCCTCTGTTATTCTCAATATATATGCTGCCACTTGGAAATATTATAAGGAAACATGGAATTAGTTTCCATTGTTATGCTGATGACACTCAAATATATATTTCATCACGGCCGGATGAAAACGCTAAATTATCCAAATTGACAGAATGTGTTAAAGATATCAAAGATTGGATGACGCGTAATTTTCTTTTATTAAATCCAGACAAGACAGAGGTAATACTTATCGGTTCAAAAAACCGCCCACAAAACCTCTCACAATACAATTTTAACATCGTAGGATGTCCTGTTACTTTATCCTCTACAGTAAAAGACCTGGGTGTTATACTCGATTGCAACCTGTCTTTTGAAAATCATATTTCATATGTTACAAGAACAGCCTTTTTCCACCTTAGAAACATTGCTAAGCTACGTAATATGCTATCAGTTTCCGATGCAGAAAAGTTAGTTCATGCATTCATGACCTCGAGACTAGATTACTGTAATGCTTTATTAGCTGGTTGTCCTGCATCCTCAATAAACAAGCTACAGTTAGTCCAAAATGCAGCCGCTAGAGTTCTTACTAGATCAAGAAAATATGATCATATAACACCGATTTTATCATCACTGCATTGGTTACCTATAAAGTTCCGTATCAATTACAAGGTATTGCTACTGACTTATAAAGCCCTAAACGGCTTAGCTCCAGTCTATTTAACGGATCTTCTATCGCCCTATAATCCCTTGCGCTCTTTAAGATCACTAAATTCGAGGCTTTTGGTCATACCTAGGATATCCAGATCCACCAAAGGAGGGAGAGCATTTTCACATTTAGCTCCAAAACTCTGGAATAGCCTTCCTGATACTGTTCGTTGCTCAGACTCACTCTCCCAGTTTAAAACTAGATTAAAGACGCATCTCTTCAGCCAGGCATTCATATAACATTTTAAATCTTACTGTTCAAACTACAATCTGGCCTCTAGTTCATAAATGCCAGAGGAGAACTGGCCCCCGACTGAGCCTGGGTTCTCCCAAGGTTTTTTTTCTCCATTGGGTCACCTGATGGAGTTTTAGGACACCATTAGGTCACTTGATGGAGTTTTCGGTTCCTTGCCACTGTTGCCTTTGGCTTGCTCAGTTGGGGATATTTTGGGGATATTAATTTAATTTTATCAATCAATAAATTTACACTAGAAACAACCTTGTTGTGTTATTTTGGTTTAATGCTGTGAAGCTGCTTTGATGCAATCTGTATTGTGAAAAGCGCTATATAAATACACTTGACTTGACTTGACTTGACACTGGCGAGTAAAATCTAAGAATGTATTAGCCAATGGCTAATGATATACATTACTTAGTCACCCAGAGTGAAATTTACTTGCATATGCAAGTGATTTACTCGCATTTTAGAGGGTTGCCAACCCAAAGACAAACCCCGGCTGGCCTGCCATTGGTCCCTTTCTCTGTGTCAGACTTAACTTTGTTTGTTGTCGTTTACGCTATCTCACCGCAGCTGCATCTTCTAAATAATGCCGCGAGTGGGGCTTGAGGAAGTGACGTTGCCTGCGTCTGCGTAGTGCGACCTGATGCAGCTCCTGAAGGGAGACAGGAAACAGAAATACTGCAAAATAATAATAATAATAATAATAATAATGCGACTAAACGCGACTAAACGAGACGAAGTAACATTTCATTTCGTCTTGTTTTGGTCAACGAAAATGAAGAGACATTTTAGCATAGTTTTTATTTTGTATCCTACATTTAGTCTCATTTTTATTCGTCAACAATATTGCATTATACATTTAATTATAGTCATTGTCACATGACCAGCATGTACGTTGCTTCTTGTCTTGTTTTCGTCTCATGATAAAAGTTTGTTGATGACGATATTTAGTCATAATTTTCATTGACGAAAGCAACACTACTTGTGACTCAACGTCTTGTAAAGTTTATGGGGGAATGTTAAATGTCCCGTGTCCTGGGGAACGGCAGGAAGCAACTGAATATTTAACATTTCGCTGGAAACCACTGACCCCCGTAACACTAACGGTGGCGGGGATGGAGCAGCGGTGTCATGAGGGTGTCAGGAAGGAGCTACTTAATATATTTTTACGTGCCATAAAAAAGCTAGTTATTTTAAAGTTAATTCTAGTCGATAAAGTTTTAAATATGGATATTTTTCTAACACGAACACAAATGCCCGCAGGGCATACATTTTATTTTATTGAATAGCAGCCTTTGTGAATTCACAACAGCACTATTCTATAGTATTCTAGTATTCTATAGTATAGTATTTTAATACATCGTTCAGCTTTAGAAAATGGTCTAATAATGCGGTTCATGGATTCTCGTCTGTGGAATGCGCCACTTCCGGTATTTTATCACTTACTTGACACAGATAAATTGCAGTCGAGGATTTTTTTAAAATCATGACAGCCCTATGTCATACAATAACTCATGATTAACTGTACATTAGTTAAGCATGAATTAATGCATATTAGTTCACCCGTATTGTAAAGTGTTACCCTTTTTCTGTAGAACCTATGCAGCTGTCAGGCAATGAATGAAAGATTTGAACCAGAAAACACCGTAGGGATGTATGTATGTGGCTGTAATGAATGACTTTCAATGAAGGAATGAAGGAAAACTGTACTAGCCCAATCATATTGTTGGTCCTGCTCAGACTTCATAGGACACAAACATGGGGATGCTGTTCACTTTACAAAACATATGGCCTCAAATTAATCTTGCATGGTCATCTGTTTCTTTCTGGGCACCAGAGTCATTTGCTGGTTTACTGCTCTAGCTGCATGCATGCTACAGTTGGTGCACATTTACAATCTTGTTAGTCACTGACCAAGCATTGTGGGTTGTATTCATTTCAATTTATTCTAAACGAAACAAAGGGGGACATAGAAATAGAATGATAAATCAGCTCTTACGGAAAAATCTTCTTGAAATCTTCTTGAAGACACTCATGAAGGTTTTTGGCCAATCTCTTGTTTAGGTCTAGGTATACATCCCTATTTTTCGACAAATAGTTCCCTCCATTCTTGCACAAAGATTGAAGGATTCTATGGAATCGTCTTCCATCCTTATTCTGAGTGACAACACAAAAAATACCAGTGTTAAAATGGCAAGAAAATTGTGATTAATTTTGTAGAACATTAAAATCACACTTACGAGTACTATCTCGTCCTTTGTGGTAGCAACACATGATTGCTTTGATTTTTGCACTCCCTTTGAGAGACGTTGTTCCAGAACCCTATAAATGTTGTCAAAACTATTGTCCAATTCATTCAGTGCCTTCTTTAGGTTATTCTCTAACTCATTGTGAATGCTGTCTCTTGTTTCGTTCTAAAACACAACCATCCAACAGGAGAGAAATACAGAATAATACATACTGGCATGCATTCTGAAAAAATTTGCATGTGAAATATCATACCTTTTTCTTTTCTGTATCCTGTTGGACACTTTGGATCAAGGACAAAACTCCCTTTGCTTCATTGACATAATCGCTTGTCAGTTCTCTCTTTATGTTCTTGTTAAGAATCCTCAGATCATACTGCAGCTTTGGGATATCTACAAATATACACAGTTTCCAAAACACTAGGGTACGATATAGATTAATTTCATCAGAGCTTTGTCTGGTTCATAAATTATTCATCTTCAGATTAATCAAAAATATGTATTTTTTTGTCATGAATAATGGTAAAATAAAGGCAATGGAGATGGAGTTACCTGTTTCACTAGGTTCAAGATTTAATTCGGGGTCAAAGAATGCATTGGAACTTACAGTGAAAACTTGAAAATCATTGTCAGTGCTGAATATTTTCTAAAAAAGAAAGAAAGAAAGAAAGAAAATAATAATAGACATAGTTTTAAAGAAAACTTCACAGTTCCCTTTCAGTTCGGTCACGTTCAACATGGAAAAAATGAGCCAATGCACATTGGCGTGCAAGATTTGCATCTCACGCTCCGGCCCGCAGCGCGGGTATAAATATGGAAGCGTACGTAAGCACCACTTGTCTTTCGCTTCGGAGCCGATCAGATGTCGATGTCTCTGAAGAGTATTGGAGTATCTTCAACGAGCGAGTGTGTCAGTGCATCTTCTGCAAGTCTCTCCTAGTGCTAGTGTGTTTACAGCGCAAGTGCAGCAGTGATCACGAGCCTTCTGAGCTCTCAACTGCTGTTTTAACAGCATTCTTTGTGTTTGTTTGTTCTGATGGTTGGTTAGAGGGCAAAGAGGGTGAGTGCTTCACTGGTACAGGCTGCACCATCTCCTGTCAGTGTTGCCGCGGTCATTCCCCTGTGTGCTCCAGCATTGTTTGAGAGTACTATTTCCTGAAAGAGCAATACGGGTGTGTCTGCGTCTTTTTCAAGATGCCATTCCACCAGTGCGTTTCTGGTTTTGCTGAAGCGCCTTTTGTGGATGGTTCATGTTCCCATTGCGGGAACATGACTATCTCTGTGTTGAGATTGAGACTTGCCTTCATTCGTTAAGGTGGAGTCCCCATTCTCATGCCCCGCTCTAGTGTCCCCTCTGGCCAATCCCAGAGGAGACCTACTGAGCCGTGTGGGATGGGTGCTCTGAGGATCACAGTGAGGGCTTCCCCACCCGGTAACCAGTCCCCGTGGGCCCCTCAGTCCTCTGTCACACCGCAGCTGGTGGAGCTCCCAAATGAACTTGCTGGTCCCTCTGTAGTGGACCGACCAGTCGTTTCTTTCGGGGCTTCTCCTGAGGACAGGATGTCAATCGCTGCATCGGATGGGGAGCTGGATTCTTGAGATGATGATCCAGCTGCGCTGCCTCCTTCTGGGAGAGTAGCATTGCCGAGTTGGATCCAGAAATGTCAGCTATGTCGCACAGATAGATCTGTTTTGCCTCTCCGGACTCGTCCCATTGCCAGTTGTTTTACTCCCTGACCGAGGGGACCCTCGGCTCAGATGCACTAGCACACAGCTAGCCTCAGGGCCTCCGCAAGTATGCTTTTCCCCCAGTGAGCCTTATTGCACAGACCTTGTGCAAAGTCAGGGAGGAAGAGGAGCAGATCTTGCTAGTTGCCCCTTATTGGCCCAACCGGACCTGGTTCCCCGAACTGATGCTCCTCTTGACAGCCCCTGCCTGGCCTATTCCTCTGAAGGAGGACCTTCTCTCTCAGGGATGGTGCACCGTATGGCACCCGTGTCTAGACCTCTGGAAACTTCATGTCTGGTCCCTGGATGGGACGCAGAGGTTCTAGGTGATCTACCACAAGCTGTTGTAGACACCATCACTTCGGCAAGAGCACCCTCTATAAGGCATGCTTACACCCTGAAGTAGAACCTGTTCCTTGAATGGTGTTCTTCTCTCCGAGAAGACCCCTGAAGATGTTCGCTTGGTACTGTGCAGCAGAGTTAGAAGTCTTGTCTATAAAAACAGTTCTCCTGTTCGCTTTCGCCTCTATCAAGAGGGTAGGGGACCTGCATGCATTTTCGATCGACGAATCTTGACTGAAATTCGGGCCGGCCAACTCTCACGTTATCCTGAGACCCCGGCCTAACCCCGGTGCTTGGCTGGGTCCCATATGTTGTGATCACTATGGCGATCCGTGTCTTTCCCTAGGCAGAGCCCACTCTGCCATCTCTGGCCAGTGTTTTCTCCCCCCTGCTTAGGCAGGAGCCACCTCAGAGACATTCCATATGTTGTATTATCCGGAAACACCCAGTCATATGTGTAACCCAAGTCTGTCTGAGTGGGTCATGCGGAACAGCAGTAGACTTCCCTGGCCTAAGCCCTGTCCCATCTCCACCTCAATAATGCTGGGGGATCCCAATCAGTTCGGAAATTAAAGCTTTAGCATACGTTCTGCCAGGAAGACTTAATTACTACGTCACTTATTACCTTCACATCTATCCAATCATGTCCTAATACTTGCTTTATAAAAGATTGGTATTTACACATGTTTGAGGTTCGCAGATACTGACGCAAACAATTGCCTCCACCCTCCCCACCACCACCAGGATGGTCCTGTTCATATCTCCCAGGTGGGTTGGCTGTGCCCCTGCCTTCGTCTTCAGGCAGGAAATACAGATCATTTCTCGGATTATGCACTACGGACGGGGCCTACGACAAATAACGTTATAAATAATTGCTTGCTGGGCTGTCAATAAATTAATGCTTTGTTACATCATTCTATCTCCTGAGTCTTTCTGGTAGAACTGAAGGGGAACGTCTCGGTTACGTATTTATACCCGTGCTGCAGGACAGAGCGCGAAATGCAAATCTCGCATTGGCTCGTTTTTTCAATACTTAAAGATGTCAGGCTCCCTAAGCGTGATCCCAATCAGTACGATACATCTGACTACGTCTCCATTCCCTCCTTCATGGAACGAGGGCTACATACGTAACCGAGACGTTCCCTGAGAAGGGAATGAGACGCTGTGTAAGTTGCTGATGCTATAGGGACTTGTCCCATGGAACCGGGTGTCTGAAGCATGTGAAGTCACACCAAAATTTTTGGCTGACAGCAGTGTGACGTCACATGGACTGTAACATACGTAACCCCCAGATGTTCCCTTTTTGAGGGAACTCAGTTAATGATGCTATGGGGATGTTAATACCCACTACACCATGCTGACCAGTTCCTGTCTGTGCGATATGAAGGTCTCCAAGCAAAAACTTGCCAGACTAAGCACTGAAGGACTCGATGAACCTCAACCCAGAGTGTGAGGACGCATTGTGTGACACCACAGTCTTGTTCTCTAGAAAGTTCAATGTTATAGGCACTAGGAAACTTTTTTTTTTTATTCCCACTCCTGCCAATATCAACAATGTAGAGACTATATAAACTATGAATAAACTTTAAACTAATAGCTTGTTAATGATTTGTAAGTACTTATTATAAAGTGTTACCAACTCGCTCTGATCTTAACAGCCACACACAAACAAAGTGGCTTCCTTAAGACATAAAGGCTCATGGCATGTCATGCATGTGCCCTTATTGTATATACTCATGCGCTCCATGTGACATCATAAGATTGCTGTTATCCAATAAGATTGCTGTGATTTCACAGATGCTTCAGACACCAGGTTCTGTGGGACGCATCCCCTTAGCATCAGCAACTGACAAAGTGTGGAGTTCAATATAGAAATCATTGAAAATATTAGGGATGTCCCAATCCGATCCACGTCATCGGTATCGTGCTGATACTGGCCCAGAATGCTAGATAGATCAGATATCGGATATCCTATTAGGGTGGAACGGTACATGTATTCGTATTGAACCGAAACCGTACGTGCGTCACGGTTCGGTGCATGGATTTACATGGAGAATCCACAGTATAAAAAGAAATAAAACTCGCATGCACATTAATTAATGTAATGCGGAACTACTGTTAGATACGCGCATAGACATAATGTGGGTTCTTTAGGGACACCTAATCTGTAGCCCTGCCTTAGCTCTGAACGTGCGTCTATTTCGCTTCAAACGCTTGCTTTATACGTGTGTCCTATTCGCTTTGGACGCTCGAATGGATTCAAAATGTTCAAGCGTCTAACTAGACGCGATAGATGCAAATTTGACGCTCTATTCACGTTTGGTATGAACGCAGCATAACGGTGCGTGTCCACTACAGCGGCAAAAGTCCGCTCAGTGCCGCTGGCAACGCTGTCACGTCTCCGCTTTGGGGTGTGTCTGTTGCGAGTGTGTTTAATCAAATTTTTTTTTTCAACACACGGACAGTATAATCATCAGCGATGTATGCGATTACATTTAGAAATAGACTTTGTTTCCCAATGCACAAAGCAAAGATATCCTTTAAATTTTATAAACTTTTATAAACCCAGCCAATATAATCACAATGAACACATCCAAAATAAAATCTTTAACATATATATAACAACTGCAAAGCGTCTAATTTGTAAACAAAATGGTTTAAGCACTAAATCCAGCATAAACTCTGGCATAATTTGCATATTTTTAAACTCTCAAAACAGACGTCACATTCCGAACCTCACAGCAATTGGCTGCCAACCGCGTTTTTCGCTTGATATTTGCATAAAGTCGAGAACTGCCCAACCTTTTGACGCTCTCGGTCGCTCTCAACGCTTTCTCCGGTCCGTTGTCAATGTCAAAATGCACTGCGCGTGTGTGAAGCTCGACTTCCATAGGAATGAATTGAAAATGCTCGCTCCGCTCCGCTCGCACCGTGCCAGTGGACACGCACCGTTATGAACAGGCTGCGATGTCAAGATTGCAATGCTGGAACGTGTGTGAGAGAGAGAGAGGGGCACGGGCGCGATCGAACAGTGGAAACATAAAAACATACTCCGTAATTTTGTTCATACAGGACATCATTAAAACTGCAAAGTGTTTAGCCTACTTATATTTGTGTAAAACACAACATTGTGCTTTTGTCAAACTGTAACCTATAACTGTCACTCAGCAAAAATCACACACGTTTAAAAGCAAAAATTATCTCATCTTTTGGACATTCATCATATTGCATTGGTTTTCATTTCTTGTCCTAAAACAGAGCACTAATCTGTTTATTTTTAATATACACATTCTACATTGATTAAAAAAAGAAAATCAAATGTGTTTTTAATGGTAGTATTATTTTATACAGAAATAAATTATTTATAATTCAGATGAGAATAAAGTTAAAGTTAATTAATATTTTAAGTAAACAAATATACTGATCTGAAATATAGTAAATTGATTTTAAAATAATCCAGGTACAATTACCAAACATATCTCAAGGTCTTTTGAATAAAGGGTGGCAGTCTTTCATTATCAACTGTTGTTGTGGACTACTGGAGAAGTATTTGTTCTCCATTTGAGTGAGATGTTTTTATGTGGCTAATTGAGCAAAGTGCTTCCATATTTTATTATTATTAGTATTAGTTCAAGAATAAAATAAAAATGTAGGATTGATATCGGTATCGGCAAATAGCCAAAGCTGTGGCATTGGTATCGGTATTGGAAGTGAAAAATTGGTATCGGAACATCCCTAGAAAATATTGATGAAAATAAGGAAAATTATGAAATATAAAAACCTTAATATCAGATTTTTCAAGCCTTTCTTTGACATCTGTCTTGGCATGTTCATTTCTATGAAGGATGCACATTTTTTTCTGATCCTGAAGAATGATTAAAAACACCAATGTATGAATATAAATTGTTATAATTGTCACATCTATTGTGAAATCTGATTCAATATTTGATTATGCACTATACTGTACATAATTTTTTTTCCTTTTCCTCAGTAAATTGTTACATTCGTTAAAAGGCAGTTACAATATGAAAAATCTCATAGAATTGCAAATTTACTCAAGGAGCAATGAATGCTAATTTTTAATCTTAAATTTTCCAAACCTTGTTTCTTTGGAGCTGATGTCTTTTAAGCCTTGCAGATCTAAAAAAATAAAATAAAATAAAAAAATTGTTGTTTTTAAATTTCTCATCTATTTGCTGTATATAGGTACCATGTACCTCATGTCAGACTTAGAATTAGACCATTGTGCAGCCCTGTATTTATATGTGTACAGTATATCACAAAATACCTAATATAGCCTGTTGCATTGATCTCATCAGTCTTTGTACAGATGAAATTAATGTGCTTGCACTTTCCACCTGGTCCCAATTCTTCAATACAGTGCTTTAAAATCCCCCAGGGTTCTTTGTCTTTGATTGCTCGATTGATAGCACTTACAATCCAAACACAAGAACATTCTCTAAGGTTCTAAAGAATTTTAAATAGTGATTTAGATGACATGGTTAGTAGCATAATTGATTGTGTATTTCTATGATATCAAAATGTTGATTTCAAAACAGTATTATACACTTACAGATTTCCACAGATCATCTCTAATCTTGTTGCAGTCTCCCGTCCCAGGAATATCAACAAGCACAATGTGTTCCAGGAGTTCATGACAATCTGGAATTTTGATTGTCACACTCTTTACAAGCGGCCAGTACCAGCCACCAGGACTGGACTCACTGTGTTGTATGTAACATGCAACATCATTGGAAAATTCAGAGACCTGTGGAGACAGTTTTTTTTTAATTCACAAGCAAGACTGAATACATCATTATACATTTAATATTATTATGAAACATCTGGTGTTAAAAATGAAACATTAAGTCTCATAAAAACTTACATCAAAGTTTGAGATTGTTTTCTTGCTGAAAGAAAATGTTTCAGTCTCAGCAAATTTGTCATCTTTCTGTAGCTCTTCTAATGTTTTATTTTTTGCATCGGCTCCATACAGCGCAGTGATCTTTTCTACAGCAATTTCAAACAAGTCATCATTCCTGTCCTCACTTTCATCAGACAAAACTTTGAAAAGATCTTTGAGCTCTTTCTCCCAAACCTGCAGAGGGACAATATAGGAAATAAAGCTTAATTTCCCTCTGTCTATCTGATTTATTTACAGTTACACAACAATAAAAGTAAATAGATGAGTAAAGTTTTATGACAAACTTTGATGTTGGCTTGACAAAGCCAGGTCTGAAAGTTTAAAATAACTTTGTACAGCTTGAAGTTTGAAGGTTTTATTCAGAGAAAGTAAAAAAAAAAAAAAAAAAGTTATGCTGTATAAAGTATAAAGCATGCTGCTAGCATGAATTAACAGGTAGTTAACTTGAATAGCATGTTACTAACACAAATTAGCATGTTTTGCTATCATGTTTTAACATTCTGCTAACGTGCTGTTAACTCGTTTGTTAACATGTTGCTATCACTTTTTAGCATGAATTAGCATGTTGCTAACATGATTTAGTATGTTACTAGCATATTTTAGCATGCTGCTAGCATGCTGTTAACATGTTTTAGCATGTTGTTAGCATATTGCTAGCATGATTTAGCATGAATTAGCATGTTGCTTACATGATTTAACATGTTGCTAGCATGTTTTAAAATAGGATATTCATTAAGATTTGCTAGTGATAGACAGCTTACATACTCTATAAGTCTTATTGTTCAAAAGTTTTGCCCCCCTCATTGAAAGTCTAAGACTTTTCGAAGTTTGATAGTATGTTAAACGAAAATTTAAGTTGGATCAGTTACAAAAGATATAGCCCACCTATGATTAAGTCTGTGGTCGGACCCAAGTTTGGTGGTTGTAGCTTGAAAGCCCTATAAGAAGATACTGTTTAAATGTTTACAAATACTACAAAGTTTGCAAAAGCTTTAATATTAGATCAGTATGTTGGCTTTGTCAAGCCAACATAATTAAAAGCATGGTAAAAGCAAGATAAATGAGTAAACCTCTTTAGAGAAGAATTCAATCTCTGCAATGTAGTTGGCATCATCCAGATTGGCTTCCACTTGAGTAACAATGGCTGTACAGGCACCATAACTATCAGATGGCAGAAGATCCCTTTTCCCCAGGACTGCATTCAATAAGGAACTTTTTCCATCTC
Organism: Abramis brama; assembly: GCA_022829085.1. NCBI lineage: Eukaryota > Metazoa > Chordata > Actinopteri > Cypriniformes > Leuciscidae > Abramis > Abramis brama. Next base: position 30,600,533 of record CM040774.1, read on the forward strand.
CTGATTTTCCAAAAATCCCTATGGATTCTTTCTTCCTTCTGACTTTATCCATTTGATTTATCTTTGAAATGATGTCTCTGTGCATCATGATAGCTGGATCTAAGTTATGAGTGACTGTTTTCATGATTTTCTTTGCATTCTCCATGATCTCCACAACTGTGTGCAATGAAGAAGAGAATAACAATGCATTATTTAAATTACATTAACTTTATAAAACTTAACACAATGTGCAGACCACTATGTAACAGATCATCATAATCCAGTTAGCCCCTGCTGAAAGGTGCCATAACCAGTATATGGGCAAACCACATTTTTCTCCATTGACAGCTATTCAAGGCCAGTCATATTTCTGATGAAATGATATTTTCTTTCAAGAAACATTTAAATCACAGATATTTAATTGTAGGGTAAAAGCAACGGTGCTAAAGGTTCCACAGGGATAAAGGCTCCTTTGGTTTTGTATCATATCGGCGTTTCGTCCAGACGGATCCGGCATTTTGGGAGCCTGAAACCATATTTTTTTAAACCGGTTCTGGATACTGAACGTGGATAAATATGAAAACGACACACTTGCATTTTCGTGTATACAGCCAATCCGAATATTTTGTTAAACAATGATGTCGTCAGCCCACGTCAACCATAGTCAGACACAGCTACATCATGTAACAGCAACAACTGCGGACAACATGCTTGTGTTCTTTTAGCTGTGCTTTTATTTCTTAACTTATTATTTACTTGAATGTATTTTTTTTATTATTTCTTTATTTTATTTCTTTTTTTATTTTCTTTCTTATGCTAAGATGCTTGTCTGTTCCCACTAAACATTGGACGTCGGATAGACGTGCAGATCATGTCTATATTGGGTCCGTCGGTTCATGACCAATTCTGGACATCTATTCGACGTCCAAACTAGGTCCACTATTTGGACCTCCAACCATGACCCAACTTGGACGTCATATTGACGTTCAACATTGGACCTTTGAACTGGGTCATTTTTTAGGACGTCATTTGGACATCTATGACAGGTGCAGGGAATTTACATGATGATTACTATGTAATATTTTTTTTTTATTTAGGCAAGGCAAGGGAGCCTGAAACCATATTTTTTTAAACCGGTTCTGGATACTGAACGTGGATAAATATGAAAACGACACACTTGCATTTTCGTGTATACAGCCAATCCATATATTTTGTGAAACGATGATGTCGTCACCCCACGTCAACCCTAGTCAGACACAGCTACATCATGTAACAGCAACAACTGCGGACAACATGCTTGTGTTCTTTTAGCTGTGCTTTTATTTCTTAACTTATTATTTACTTGAATGTATTTTTTTTTTTTATTTCTTTATTTTATTTCTTTTCTTTATTTTCTTTCTTATGCTAAGATGCTTGTCTTGTCTGATTAAGACATTTCATATTTTGTACCAGTCCATTTATGGTTGTTTATATTGTTTATATTGGAATAAAGTTCTTGGTAAAAAAAAAGAAAAGAAGAAGCTGAGCCTATTGTTATTGTATGCAGTGCATAAGGTTTATCCGCATGCTTAAGTCTTCTTCTCTGTTAACCAGTCCATTTAAATCTCTGTGCTTCAGTTGTTGTTTGTTGGTCGTTGTTGCATTCCTGTCATTGTTCCCCTGCCTCTGCTTTGTAGATGTTACCCTTGTTTTTGGATTATCTTGTGTTTATGTTTGTCTACTAAACTTGTGTTTGCATATGGATTCTCTCTCACTGCTTCTAGTGAAAAATGAGGCTTCCTGAACCACTGAGACCTCGCAGCTAGGGATGGGCAAATGAAGCCTCATGAAGCACTGAGGCTTTCCCCTGAATGTTTTTGGAAAATATTCGAAGCATCAAGAGTGTCGAAATCAAGAGCGCCATCTTGCGGTAGGTCAAATTTATAGCAGCCATGTTTATGAGCAGCTGAGTGCGCAGCGCCGTTGTTTTATCCATTATGCACAAATAAAAGCCTGACAACGTTAAATGTTCATTTTTCTAATAATACAATTTACATATTAAAGTGTGGCAATAAAATAAATGTAATCATTATCTTTATACTAATTATAAAAATACCAACAGAGTTGCTTGATGCAAGTAAATGTTGGTCTAATTATTTTATGGTTTCAATGCTGTTTATGTGTCAGAATATATGATCATTTAACATAGGCTATAGGCTTATTTATATTTTTTAAAAATTCCAAAAACCTGTACAGTACCTAGTGGTAGGCCTACTTGATACGTGCTTTGAAGCTTCAGAGTCATATGTAACATCAGTAGCTACTTCAGACCAATTCAGATTTTACTTGCCTGTTGTCAACGGTGACTCTCTGCCCGAGTTAGCTGATTCATGATCACGCTTTCTTTTAGTACCTATGAGAGAATGAATTCCACTCATTATATTTCCTCAATCACTGACTGTAAAGAAAACACAATGATCTTTTATTTGAGAAACGTTTATACCTTGGCTAGCCATTGTGAGATCGATGGAAAATCCTATAGGCCTAGAGGAAAAAAACATACAATCAGATCAAAGACATGGTCTAGATTTTTTTTTTAAATGAAGTTCCAAATGTAGGTTTTGGGAGGAACCTAATCATTCAGTCCTGAATGTCAATCATTATTACGAGAAAATATAATATCAATATAATAATTAATAATATTTACATTTATTATTAATTAAGCAGATGATTTCATCCAATTATTCTGCAAGGATTATTAACTTAACTCTATTAAGGGTGCAGCAAATGATTTCTGAGAAACACTGTTGATATTTAAAATAGACACCCAAAGGAACACACCCCTACCCCAAAAAACTCACCCCTCCTTTCATTTCTCAGCCCCCAAAATAACAAACACACTATGCAACGCAGGCATTGACTAACCACTGGCATGTCAGACAGCTTGCTGCAAGTATGGATGAATCAGCTGTGATTCAACAACAACGGCATATTTTAGTTCTGTGAAACCAATAGCAAAGCCAATGTTACTCGGATATTAAACAGAAACAAAGCAACCTCTGTGCCATTTTCAGGGCTTCTTGGTGTTTAACATCTCTGTTGTTATCACGGTTGGTTGCAACAACTAAACAATACATAATCCTTGTTTTTTTTTAGCACACACAGAACAGACACGTTTATCAGAAATCGCTTACTCCACCTTTAAAATCAAAAAGATTTTTTCATTGTATATATGGGGGAGACCTGGGGCCTCATTTATAACTGTTGCGTAGGCAACAAAACAAGTCCTGAAAGAGGCGTATGCCACTTCCAACGCATAAATTGTGATTAATAAAAACAAACTTGACACCTGCATGCAAACTCTGACCCATGCGTACGAACATTTTGGAGACGGAGCAGTTTTTGGCGACACCGATGGTGAGCTGAATGACTGACGGCAGATTAAGGAAAACCACAGTGCATGGTCACAATAACAGTTTAAATTAATAAAAGAATGATTTAAACTATGCTTTAGGCAACATCTGACATACGCATTTAGATTAAATATGTCATTCTCATTAATGGAGTTAAGCACTTAAATTACATGAAATCATAACCAAGAAACTACAAAAAAAAAATTATATTATAATAAATAGAAATATTTGTAGTGGATGCCATGCTTTTGAACACTTTTCCTGTGGCATGCTTTGTTTTAATGTTTTAACTACAGTGAGGATTGCTTAGCAAGATATGGTCTGAGGAAATATTTTCGCGCAAATAATGATCAATAATGCACAATAAGGCCTATCTGTTTCCATTTAAAATATAAAGAAATTAAAAATACCATTTGGCCAGTGGAAAAGATTGAGAAAAACCTTCTCTGAAATGTATATTATATTATTTTGATTATTAAAAACAAGGCAAGGATAGGCTACTAAATTATTTTAAGCAATATAATATGACGGCACATCTATCTCATTTTTTCCAAAGTCTTTTACCGTTAAACATGTTATCATGTGGATGAATATGCATATGCAAAATGATATGCATATGAGGATATGCATAGTAAAATTAGGCGTTGTAAGCTCCAAATCTGGTTATTTCGGGGTGGAGACGCATATGCGCACAATCTTCTGCTGACTGGGATTTATAAAGGGAATTCAGCACAGGTTCAGGCGTATGCACAGTTTTATACGTTTTTTTTTTTTTTCTTTTTTTTTTGGCTTTCGGGCGCACGTACACTTTTAGTAAGGATCCTACACACAGTTTTATAAATGAGCCCCCTAGAATGACTGTAACACGTTTTTCTTCAACATTGTTCCATTATTAAACTTTTTTTTATAGGGATGCACCAAACCGATACTCAGTATCGGTATCGGCTCCGATACGGCCATTTTTGCCGGATCGGGTATCGGTCAGATGAGGCCGATCCAAATCTGATATTGTGGGTATACTATTGTGTTTTTGTTAAGCCCCATAAAAGGCACACAAACATTATAAAGCACCATAAGTTTTCATGCACAATATTATAAGTGTTCTGAAGCCATTATGTAGTATAATGTGAAATAGAAATTAATATTTAAGTCGTTAAACTCAAGCTCACGTAAACGTTTCCCTCAGCTGTGGCTGTCAATCCAGCATTCAAACAGCGCGTCGCGTTCGGTTATGACAACACAATGAAACTCTCTCCAAGATGATTCAGTGTTACTATTATTATACTTGATCTGTAGATAAAGGTCTATGGTTTTGCATAAAACAACTTTATCTTGCTGGACTTTATTGCTGTACCTTATGTATGAGCCATATTCATTTTGTATTATTTTATGTAATTTTGTCCTGTGCCACTGGGGGGCTGTATGTGCTTTGTGGCTCAGCTGATCTTGGATCAGCCCGGGTAGGTCATTTAACTTAGAGGAACCCTTCTTATACTGTCTATGGGAAACCCAGACACAGGTGTTGCTGATTTGGGAAGCAAACTGTGCCTTTTCGACTGTGCCTTTGTGGTGAGCAATTCGGTTTGTTGTTTTGGTTACATGTATTATGAGTTATATAGCCGCTGTTTGATATATGGAGGAGAATAAATTTGCTAGATATAGCAGAGCCCGTCTACGGAGAGCCTGCCCACTCCCTATTAAGTCCTATTGTACCAAATTTTGGTTGTAGTTCCACCAGAGTTCCACTGGGGGCGATCGCCAGGAGTGCAAAATGAATGGGAGTCTATGGGGCTAGACGGCTAAATTTGTCTCTTTCACCCGATTGCCGTTGAGAAATCTCAGATTTGAGTGTAGGTTTTGCAAGTTCAACATGGGTTATAGGTCGAAAGTTGAATGAACGAGTACTTATGTCCTTTCGATTTCCTACAGGTTGAGTTGTTGTTGCCCATAATTGATTGGTCAGTGAAGGACTGATTACGACCAGAGATACCACTTGATGGCATCGTGGCATCCGAAGCGGGACCAGAAACAAACAAAACAAAAACTTGTCTAGCACGTGTATTTACCTATGTCAGCTGTGTTGTCGATGCCTCGAGAGAAAACGGGATGCGCATAAGCACTGTGTGCCGCACTGTATTGGAGCCATAGACTGTAAAAAAATATGGACGTAGTGTCCGTGACGTCACCCGTAGGTTTCTGAAGAGCATTTTTGAAGCCTAAAGTGGGCGGAGTCGGCCGTCGCCATCTTGGCCTCGTGTCACTCCTGGATAACAGAAAATGGGCAAAGAGGCGGGGCGTGAGTGGAGCTGAGGAGCCTGGCTATCTGAAACCACGCTCACCGCTGAGCTCGAGCTCGAGTTAGCTCAGGCTTGGGAGGTAATGCTATATGCTACTGAAAGTACCCTATGGAAAGTACCAAGTCTGCGACTGCACAGGGCCTCACGCTAAAGTGACAGTTGATGATGAAAAGCCAATTAAAAGTTCCTGTTTTTGCCCTTCGAAATATTATAATAGTTAAAAGACATGGCTACAAGTGAGACTGTGTATCGTGATTCTGTACTATTCTGCTAGTTGAAAATGTATTATGCAGTAACTATTCTGAGAGAGTGTGTGTGACAGTGATTTATGTGCATAACAGTTAGGCTACATGTCAGTCACTCTTTTTTTATAGTCTATGGTCCGTCAGCGCGGCATCACTTGTCAAGTTCGTAGAGAGCTTATTATTCAGTCCATTTTAAATTCTGATTTTGTCCGCCTCTCAAATGGGTTAAACCATAGATATATTACCTATGAAGTTCAAGTAAATGCGATAGAAATCCGCGCTCATTCAAGGATTTATTGCATGGACGGAGAAAGCACCGGCACCTGCAGGATTTCATCTGACGGTACATAAGCATATTATAATCTGTTCCGTGAGAGCAGAACGAGCGAGCCTTTATATCTATAGACCTTTTTTAAATCTGAAAACTCCAAAAAACAACGAAATTGTCAGACAATCCACCTGTCACTCAAAAGTGGACACACCCTTAATTATGCAGAACTTTAAATATTAATCAACTAAACGGATGAGTTATAAAAAAATTCACCCCCCTCACAGTTGTCATGAAGGGCAAAAATAGCTGTATAGACCAAAGCCACATACAGACACCAGGCTGTAAACACGTTTTTTTCTGCTGTAAAATTTTGCATTTTAACATGGGGGAGATACAGATTTGACTCACTTTTGACACCAGCCTCAAGCGGCCAGTCAACGAATTGCAGTTTAACTCACTTCCGTGTTGGTTTCAAGAGAGAGACGGGGAGGTTGCCGCTTGATTGGAGCCTTTCATATCATAATACAGTGACGCAATGCTATTTCATGCATACTGAGTTTTTTACACTGTTAAAGAGTTGGATTCCCATGCTAAACATGGACAAAGTTTCAAAAATTAAATTGTACGTTTGAAGGAGTATTTCTGTACCAAAAATACTCCTTCCGGTTTGTCACAAGTTTCGGAAAGTTTTTTTTTCGAGTATGGGCTTGTGTGACGTCAGATCGGGCGGAATTTCCTTATATGGGTCCTAAGGGGTCTTCTCCCGGAATAGCGCGGGCGCAAGCACACTTGTAGACCAGAGAGAGAAGAGAGCGAAAGCAGTACCTCATCTAAGCGCTGTGCTCAGCTTTAGGGAAGTCAATGTCACCAAAGAAGTGGGTTTTTGGTTGCCAGGGCAAGACAACCATGCACAGATTCCCAAAGAACCCGGCGTTAAGGGACCAGTGGATGGAGTTTGTTTTTCCAGAGCATCAACGGAGTTGTACAAGACTGTTCTTGTTTGTTATCTGCATTTCGACGATGATTGTTTTATAAACAAAACCCAGTTCGACGCCGGATTTGCAGATCTCATGCTTAAGGATGGAGCAGTCCCGATAAAGGTTCACGGTGGTGCGTTGGAACCGCAGGCGGTGAGTAAATCTGCTTCTGTCTTTGTGTTGTTAGCTATCGGCGCATAAGCACAGCTTTAGCTCCGCTCACAAGGCACGCCTCCAGCCGCTCGTTTTTTTCCGGAAAGAATCGGTACAGCCTATCTTTCTTTTATAAATATAATAAAACTAAAGACTTTTTGGAGATATGAAGGATGCAGTACTACTCTAGGTACTCAAGATTAACATGAGATTGACTGAAAATGAGTCTTTCACCCCCCCCTTTAAAGTGTTTTTCCTTCATCTGCCGTCAGTCATTCAGCTCACCATCGGTGTCGCCAAACTGCTCCGTCTCCAAAGTGTTCGTACGCATGGGTCAGAGTTTGTGTGTAGGTGCGCAAATTTTCAAATTGGTAATTATAGCATTTATTAACATTTATATTTTTAAGCCACAAATTACTTTTAAATAAACTGTGTACCCATTTTAATAATTTATTAACAACAATTACAGACACTTCAATCCAATCAATCCATCAAATTTATCTTCAGTTATTTAGTCAAGTATAATAACTCCAAATGTTTCTTTTCTGTCATTTATTTATTGGTGTCACCAGGCTCCCAGCGATTTCACAAAAAATGAGTCAGATGACAGCCTGTATATAGGTCGCAATTAATACTCCTCCTCTACTTCTCATTGACTTAACACTAGCAACATTTGTAACACCTATTCAAATGGTTACTAAAGTTACTCAATATAATAATTTGGAACAGTGTTGTTGGGTTTGGCTAAGGAGGTGGAGTGTTAGCCTATGTCAAATCACAGAAATGAAATTAAAGAAATTAAGCCGTCTTTACAGACAAAACATGAAATGTTGAGCTTTCTGACCACACTTAAATTGCATCCGGGAGGGCTGAATTGCAGTCTTGTGCTACAGCGCCACACTGGTCAAACTGTGTTAATGCAGGCCCTTACATTAGGTCATATGAGATCAAACGACTATTCAACAACAAAAATATTTGTCAACAAATATTTATCACTGATGTTGCTGATAATGTTGACTAATCGTTTCAGCCTTACTTTCAAGGCCCAGAAAGGTAGTATATAAATTAAAATAGTCCATGTGACTACAGTGCTTCAACCTTGTTATGAAGTGATATGAATACTTTTTGTGTGCAAAAAAACCCCAAATAATAACTTTACTTTAACATTTTCTTCTCTTCCCTGTCAGTCTCCACGCTGTTCAAATGAGCACCACAACACATGCGTGTTATGTTAATGCAGGATCCTGCCAATTTCCTAGCCGGCGTTCTGACATATAACCCGGAAGTGCTGCGCTGTGTTTACAACGTGAACCGCGTCAGAGACAGACAGAGAATAAATTGTTGAATAGAGTTGTTTATTTGTTTATTTATTTATTTTTTATTAAATAAATAAATAAATAAATGGCCAAATGTTTAGAGGATGCTGAATTTTCTTTTTGTTTTACTGTACTGTATTGTGGTGCATAAGTCCATATAAAAATTCTTTGGTATTTGAACTTTTCTTTTCTAGTAATTTTCATCTAGGCCTACTGCAAGATCTCTTCACAGTGGAGTTAGTCTGTGTATTTACATTTTCATGAATTTCATGAATTGTGTGTTAATAGCAATCAAGAAAAACGTCTCGGTTACTGATGTAACCCTCGTTCCCTGAAGGAGGGAACGGGAGACGTAACGTCGACGTGACGACGTAATTGGGATCACTTCAGGGAGCCCTATCAACTTCGAGTGTCTACAGAACGAGCCAATGAACGTTGGCGTGCGTGAATCGCGTCACGCGCCCCCGCCCCGCCGCGCGGGTATAAATAGGAAGCGGGCGCACGCACACATTGTTTTTCGCTGAGGAGCCGAGATTTGTGACGGCCATGCAGCGATGGTCGGCAACGGTGGCGACGGGACGTTACGTCTCCCGTTCCCTCCTTCAGGGAACGAGGGTTACATCAGTAACCGAGACGTTCCCTTTCAGTCGCTCACGTTCGACGTAACGTCGACGTGACGACGTAATTGGGATCCCATGGAAAACGCCACGGTTGCTGCCACATCCAGCGCCCTACGCAGAACTCTCAGACCCCCAACTGCTGGGGCGTAAGGCCTGCGTAGAGGGAGTTCAACTGCTGTTCCATTATACCCCACACAGAGGAACTCTTGGATAACACTGGGAAAGCGTACCTTTCCAGGGGAAAGAACGCTGCGGAGCCACATCCTGCCCGAAGGGAGGTAACATGTGGAGAATACACATATGGACTGGCCGAAGGGGCAGTGCAACATATGGAATGTCACTGGGGTGGCTCCACCCGAAGGGGGAGACCACCGGACAGTGACGGCAGAGCGGGCTCTGCCAAGGGAAGACACGGGCTCACCGCAGGGAGCTGGTCGTGGAAGAATACACATATGGGATCGCCACAGGGATCACCACATATGGAACCCAGCCTAGCACAAGTTACACAAGCATACAAGCACTAGACCTGGCGTCGGACGCTCCGCAACGTCCGACTGCCGAAGGGGTGCGGAGGAACTCACAGGGCTCGCCAAGTGGGGAACTCGACTGGAGTAAAAAGCGCACGTATCCGTTCCTAGGAAGGGAGTGGCGCAGCAAGCCGACACTAGAGCGGGAACTTCGGTGTTACCGGCTAGTAGAAGCGAGCACACAGGAAGAAACCGGCTCAACACGTAAGCTATAAAACCTAGCGAACGTGTTAGGTGTCGCCCAGCCCGCAGCTCTACAGATGTCTGACAGCGAGGCGCCGTGAGCCAGCGCCCAGGAAGAAGCGACACTCCTAGTGGAGTGGGCTTTCAACCCAGGCGGGCAGGGCACGCCTTGGGCTTCGTAAGCCAAGGCGATGGCATCCACTATCCAGTGGGCCATCCTCTGCTTGGAGACAGCCTTCCCTTTCAGCTGGCCTCCGTAACAGACGAAGAGCTGATCTGAGGTCCTGAGGCTTTGCGTTCTGTCCACGTACAGACGCAGAGCGCGAACAGGACAGAGAAAAGCCAGGGCTGGGTCTGCCTCCTCCGAAGGCAGCGCTTGCAGGTTCACTACCTGGTCCCGGAAGGGAGTGGTAGGAACCTTGGGCACGTATCCGGGCCGGGGTCTGAGGATGACGTGAGAGTTATCCGGGCCAAATTCTAGGCACGATTCGTCGACCGAAAATGCATGCAGGTCCCCTACCCTCTTGATAGAGGCCAATGCAACCAGGAGTACTGTCTTACAGGACAGGATTTTTAACTCAGCAGATTGCAGAGGCTCAAAGGGTGGTCTCTGAAGAGCCGAAAGGACCAGAGACAAATCCCAAGAGGGTATAGAGAGTGGGCGAGGAGGATTTAGTCTCCTTGCTCCCCTCAGGAACCTGACGATCAGGTCATGCTTTCCCAAAGACTTACCATCAACAGCATCGTGATGTGCAGCAATAGCGGCAACATACACTTTAAGGGTGGAGGGAGACAGCCTTCGCTCCAGCCCTTCTTGCAGGAAGGAAAGCACGGCTCTGATCGAGCAAGATCGGGGGTTCTCCTCGTGAGAGGAGCACCAGTCAACGAACAGGTTCCACTTCAACGTATAGAGGCGCCTCGTAGAGGGGGCTCTAGCGGAAGTGATGGTGTCAACTACCGCAGGGGGTAGGTCACCTAGAACCTCCGCGTCCCGTCCAGGGACCAGACATGGAGTTTCCAGAGGTCTGGACGCGGGTGCCATAAGGTTCTCAGAGGAATGGGCCAGGGAGGGGCTGTCGCGAGGAGCACTAGTTCCGGGAACCAGGTCCGGTTGGGCCAATACGGCGCAACTAACAAGACCTGCTCCTCGTCCTCCCTGACTTTGCACAAGGTCTGTGCAAGAAAGCTCACTGGGGGAAACGCATACTTGCGTAGGCCCCGGGGCCAGCTGTGCGCCAGAGCATCCGTGCCGAGGGTCCCCTCGGTCAGAGAATAGAACAACTGGCAATGAGACGTGTCCGGGGCGGCAAACAGATCTACCTGTGCGGTCCCGAAGCGCCTGAAAATCAGCTGGACCACCTGGGGATGGAGTCGCCATTCTCCCGGTAGCACCTGCTGCCGTGAGAGCTCGTCGGCTGCACGGTTGAGCAGGCCCGGAATGTAAACAGCACGAAGCGACCTCAGATGCTTCTGACTCCAGAGGAGGAGATGGCGGGCGAGTTGTGACATGCGGCGGGAACGTAGACCACCTTGGCGGTTGATGTACGCAACGGTCGCAGTGCTGTCCGTACGGACCAGTACGTGCTTGCCTAGAAGCAGCGTTTTGAAACGGCTCAATGCAAGACGTACTGCTAACAACTCGAGGCAGTTGATGTGCCAATGCAGTTGAGGCCCCGTCCACAGACCTGAAGCTGCATGCCCGTTGTACGTGGCCCCCCAGCCGGTGGTAGAGGCATCCGTGGAGACCACAGGCGTGCATCGCGACGGCCCGCTCCACTGGGGGGATATCCACATACCCCTTAGCTGCCCCGCCGTCGAGGGTGGCGAGGGGTGAGGAGCCACTAGAACGGCTTCGGGCACTATACGGTGCCTTCCACGTCCTAGAAAGCTCCTCATGCACTTCCGGAAAGAAAGGTACCGGGGCGGCGCACTGAGAACCAGCACGGCCCGCCCCGAGAAACCAATCGTCCAACCGAGAAGGTTCGGGACGTGGTGGAGGATTCCACTCAAGCCCGACCTTCTCGGCGGCCCGGGAAAGCATAGCAGTCCATTCTGGATCTGGCTCGGACAACGCTACACGCCCCGAGGGGGGCAACGCAGCCGAGTCGTCATTTCCAGAGGACAGCTCCCCCTCCGATGCTGCGATCGACATCTGGTCATCAGCCGGAGCCCCAAAGGAAACGGTTGGTCGTTCCGGAGAAGGACCAAGACGTCCACTAAGGGGCCCCAGTGGCGACAGCGCTTGTGAGGCGTGAGGGGCCCGCGGAGAATGACTCGACGGGGAAGCCCTCACGGTAATCCTCAGATCACCCTGGTCATGCGCCGAAGTAGGTCTATTCTGCGGGGCAGAATAGACACTAGATCGGGGCATAGGCGAGGGGACTGCACCTCCCTTGAGGTAAGCGAGTCTCGATCTAAGCGCTGCGATACTCATGTTCCCGCAGTGGGAACATGAACTATCCACAAAAGCTGCCTCAGCGTGTTGAATGCCCAAACACGAGAGGCAACTGCTGTGGCCATCTGCTGGCGCCAGGGAACGACGGCATCCAGAAACGCACAAGCGGAATGACATCTTGAAAAAGACGCAGGGTCACGCTTGTGTTGCTCTTTTAGTGAAAACAAAAAAATAGAAACTCTCTTTCAGTGCTGAGGCACCCAGGGGTAGCCGTGGTGTGAATAACACACAGGGGAAACGCCCACCGATACCGACACACACACACAATACACAAACAGCAGTGCTGTGAAAGCAGCAGTTGAGAGCTGCAATGCTCGCGGCCACCACTGATCGCGCCGTCACACCAACACGAATGAGAGTCTTCTCGTTCTCAGTATGCAGTCTGTAGATTCAGAAGTCAAAACGAAAGCTCGGCTCCGAAGTGAAAGACAATGTGTGCGTGCGCCCGCTTCCTATTTATACCCGCGCGGCGGGGCGGGGGCGCGTGACGCGATTCACGCACGCCAACGTTCATTGGCTCGTTCTGTAGACACTCGAAGTTGATAGGGCTCCCTGAAGTGATCCCAATTACGTCGTCACGTCGACGTTACGTCGAACGTGAGCGACTGAAAGGGAACTGTAATAACTAGATTGAAAAGTTTGAAAGACAAATTTATACGAGCTTGTCTTAAAACAAACTTAAAATCTTGTTTCAAAGACGTAAATAGTTTGGTCCGTTAGGCCAGAATAGATAGTTGTTCGCAAGATTTTAGATGGTTTCAAGGTTATTTGGGCTGGTTGCTAGGCTCTTGCTATGCAGTTGATGGGGTGTTGCTAGAGTATGTGGTATATAGTGTGTTTTGGGTAACCACACATAGACATTCCCACCTCTGTTAGTAACGGTTGTCAAACACTGTTTTCAAAACTGATCCAGTCTCAGTGTTTTTATGTAATAGTATTTCTTTCTAATGTTAGAAAATCTGTAAAACATGTGATTTATACCATCCAAGCAGGCTATGTAATTTTAATAAAACAGTTGTCTTATTAATACAAGCTCAGAAACATACAGAATCTGTTGATATTCATATAAAGTACATTGAAATGGTGCCATGATGGATATTGAAATTTTATTTATTTTTAAACCTTATAGATTATTACTTTGTGGCAATGCAATATTTGTGAACACAATTGTGTATGTCAGGCCATAAATCCCCCAAAACTATGCATGGATGCTTGCTTTGGTGTTGCCAAAGTTTTCCAATTTGGTGTTCTTTGCAAATGCAAAGAAATGTATTGACGCAAGTAAATAGAGCAAATAATATAACTGTTAATGCAAGTAGAAGCAACACGTGCATAAATGTAGAGATAATGTGTTTCAATAGTGATTATAAAAGGGGGCCTTTAGAGCTTTCATGGGTGGAAGGTCTTTTGGGGAGAGAGAGAAATCATACAAGCAAGCGGAAGACAGCTACAAGACCACATCCTCAGATTACAGCTCACGAATAACATCAATATTTATGATCATTTCATGTTGTGTTTTTAGTGTATTTTCTGGTCATTGTCCCACAACAAACAAAAATAAATATTACATGATGTAATGGTTAAACAATTAAAGAAAATTTATTTTAGACATTAAAGTGAAGGGGAGAGCGGGGCACAGCCAAAAACACTTTTTGACTTTCTCAGCATGTATAAATTCACTTGGGGTTCAGAGTATTTATTTTTTCCCATATTGATTTCACACATGTATAGTACAATTGTGGTTTTGTTTCATTAATACAGTGTATGCTTTTTTTCTTTCTTTTTTCTTGATTTTACCCTGAAAGAATTGAAGTGAAATGTGACACATGTTGTAATATGTGAGAGGCACATTGTAACATGTCCATATGACTGCTTACATGTGATCTGATCTAATCCAAAAAATATATAAGACAAAATAAAATATTTTGTCAAAATAGAATTATAACATTTTTTGTTTAAAATAATGGCATTTTTTAATAATTAAAAAATAGTGTAATTTGAGTTTAACAAACACACCACAAAACACAGCTATACAGCATTCAAAACATAATAATAATAATAATGATAATAATAATTAATAATTTCTGAACATTGACTCTTTGGGCCCTATCTTGCACCCAGCGCAATTGACTTTGTACACCGACGCATGTATCATTCCTATTTTGCACCCGTGCAAAGCGCGTTTTTCCCTCCACAGAAGCACGTCGCTAAACTAGGGAATGAACTTGCGCTCATTGGGCGGTTCAGCGCAAAAAAGGAGGCGTGTTCCAGCGCAAACGTTCCTTCATGCTATTTTGCAGGTTTAGAAAACAATTGCGCCACTAACCAGGAAAAAATAGTTTAAAGTCAGTGGCGCCTTGCGAATGTTATTCATATGCTATTTTAAGGGCGCATGCTTGGCCATAATCAATGAAGCGTGTGCACAACGCGCATACACTTTGATTCTCTCATCTACACAGAAGCAGCAGTTTTCATTTTTGCAAATCATACATTATTACGATAGATAGATAGATAGATAGATAGATAGATAGATAGATAGATAGATAGATAGGTAGACAATTTATTATAAAAGCATACATCTAGCTTACACATTTACCCAAATTATCATACGCCTTTTTAACCGAAGTTAATTTGGGTGGGTTTCTCCATCCCCAACCTCCCTGACGAGAGCGTTGCTCTCCTCGGCTGTGAACCGCTCCTGGCGCGCGCCTGGCAAATCCGCCGTTATAATAGGAATCCGCTTTAGAACAAATGCGCCTGCTCTTAAAGGGAATGTGAGATGACGCTCTGATTGGTTTATTTCACGTTACGCCCAAACCACACCTATGAATAATGAAGCTGCTTCAGACCAACCCATTTTAGATTTGCGCCTGGCGCAAGAGTCATTTATCCCGCCGGGAAACTAGCAACAGCGCCAAGACCCGCCCACAAAGTTACTTGCGCTTTGCGCTTTGACACTTGCGTTTCAGATCGTTAAAATAGGGCCCTTTGTCTTTATTCACCCTTTTCTCATGGTTTCTCAATATTATTTATACAAGCATAGAATAGAATAGCATAGTTCTTCTAATAGGGTCACATTGTAGTGCAGTGTTACAACGTGCCCCATCTGCGCAAATAGGATTTAATCCCGGATAGTGTCTTCTGCTGGTTAGATCAGCAGTAAAGAACTATCTCAACCTTTAAATAACAGATAAACGTTTAAAATAATATCATATTTGTATATTTTAAATAAACACAAAAAACAGAGATGAAAAATTAAGATTAAGAAATGTACTTTTGCTATGGTTAATTAAATGTTCGGTAATGTCTTCCAAAGATTTTAATGTTGGTGCAATTTTTTTTCCTCTATAGTGTTGATATGGCAACTAGTAAATGCACTAAGTTATGCCATGCTGGCATGTGTGGAAAGTTTCGAACCATGTGTTACAACTAGCTCAGCGTTAGGTTGTGCCCCGCTCACCCCTATTTTTGTTTAACATTATATAGTCAATATATATATTTTAATTTTAGTCAAATTTAAGCATCATCATTTGAAGCAAAACTTACCATATATCTCCAGATAGAGTCTGTGGGACAAGAGACTGTCGTCGATAATTGTTTCCTTATATCGACATTTCCTGCACATGCAACACTTTTACTTTCATTTCTAAGTAAGTGTGCTGAGGAAAAAAATATATATTTCTGAAAAAAATAAAAAAAATAATGATGAGTGATGAAGCAATGAACATTTGAGCATGAATTCTGATGATTTGGATTGCAGCGCACAAATAAAATGATCAATATTTATGATCATTGAATGCTGTGTTTTTAAGTGTATTTTATGGTCAGTGTCCCAGTGCAAACAAAATAAATATTAAATGATGTAGGGAACAGTCGCGCACAACATAGCCTAACACTTTTTGACTTTCTCAGTTTGTGTAAATCCACATGGGGTTTAAAGTTTTCATTTTGTTCCACATTAATTTCACAAGTACATTAATGTGGTTTTGTTTCATTATTACAGTGTTTACTTTTTCTGTATTTACCCTGAAAGAATGGAAGAGAAATGTGACAACATGCCCCATAGCTGGGGCACATTTTAACATATGAGGGGGATGTTGTAACATCTTGACAGCTTAAATTGTTATCTGATCTAAGGGGGAAAAATACCTAAAATATTTTGTCAATAAAAAAATTTACTTTTCAAATAATTTATTTTTTTATTTTTTTAAGAATTAAAAATAAACTCATTTTGGAGTTCGACAATGAATGGCCCCATTCTTGGGAAGGCCCTGATCGCAACACAGGGCTATACAGCAGAGTTCAAAACAATGTGGCCAAATACATGAAGGAACATTCAGACATTTAGCAAAAATGCCCATTGTCCTATGTTTTTCTTGCTATGGGACGTGGACGCCCCCTTCTGTGTGGACGCATTAGCCTATCCATAGAGTGCTGCTCTACGCATTTCCTCCCCTTTGCCTCTTAAAGCCGACTCTGGCCAGGGTGAGAGAACTGAGCCTGACTCTGATTTTGATAGCATCCAGATGGCCCAAAACACCTTGGCTCTGCCATGACTGATGCACCTCTGCTGCATGCCCAAGCCAACGGGGAAATTTACCACCTTCATCTAGACAAGGTTGCCCTCTGGGCCCAGCCCGCAAGAGCGTGAACTTAAACACACTGGGGCTCCCCTCATGTGTTGTTGCCACTATTCAGAATATTTTAGGGCCTTTTCTCAATGGTTGAGAAAATTCCTTAAAGTGGTGTGTGTTTAAGGAATGGTGTGAAGGGTGCCAGTTGATGTATCAATGCTCAGTTCCCTTTCGAAAGGGAACTCACACTACGTCAGAATGACGCTATGGGGAACGCCTCAGGCGTGACAGGTGTCTGAAATCAAATATCATCTCACAGCAATCATGCTGACCGGCGACAGCCCGTGAATCATTAACGTGAATGATTAACGTGCAACCTGCAAGTATAAAAGGGCGCTTTGCAAACATGACAACATCCTTTTCGTCTTCAGGGACTGTGTTTGTCTGTAATTAAAACGTCTGCTACAGCAAGAAAATGAAACGCACGTCTAAGGCAAGTCCTAAAAAATTTGTGAAATGTGTTGACCCGTGCCCAAGATATTTGTCGCCGGGTGACACTCACGAGATGTGCGTGTACTGTCTGGGTGAAGAGCACGCACGGGATGCTCTCGAGGGAGCATCCTGTGCAAACTGTGAGTGTTTTCCTATGAGAACGCTCCGCTCTCGTCTGGCTCTCTTCTCGAGGGGAGAGAGTTCAGCATCTGGTCCTCGCGGATCGGGTCCCGCTCGTGCCGAGGCAGAGCGGCGACACGCTTCATGGGGCTCCCAGATGGAGCTCGCTGACAGTCTCGAGAGGGTTGTTCACCTCTCGGACGAGTCATCGGCTGACGAGAGTGAGCTGCAGGTGGATGACGGAGAAGATTCTCCTACTGATACTGCAGCGAGTGCTCTTCAGGCTGGGCAAGAGATGGCTGAGGAGGATGAATCAGATCCTCAACCTCGTCAGCCATCCTGCCCCATGTACGCTGAGTTGGTGGAAGTTATGGAGCGCGCCACTGACAAACTGCAGTTGCCATGGCGGCGCGCTCAGGGAGAGATCGCTCGCGGCCGGTTGGACGATCGATTTCTCCCTGAACATAGACCACCAGCTCAACGGAGCCTCCCATTCCTTCCAGATCTTCATTCTGAGATCGAGAGGGCATGGGAGAAACCATACTCGGCCCGTATTCATCGACATCAGCGGGGTAATTTCGCTGATGTTGAGGGGATCGGGGAGTATGGTTATGTGTCGATGCCGCCCATTGACGAGACGTTTGCGAACTATCTCGTATCTGGGCGGGCGTCGACACTAAAAGCTCCGACTCTGCCATCCAAGCCTCTTAAAGTCACGGCTCGCTTGAATGGCAGAGCGTACATGGCAGCAGGTCAGGCTGGTGCTGCCCTTCACACCATGGCAGTGCTCCAAGCCTACCAAGCTGATCTGCTGCGGGATCTCGACCAGGGGACGGGGCTGTCCCCTGAGGCGGTCGCTGAGTTGCGCCGGACCACAGATTTGTCTCTCCGGGCCACTAAACAGACTGCTGCCGCGATCGGCCGGTCGATGGCGGCGATGGTGGCCACGGAGAGGCATCTGTGGCTCAACTTGGCTGATATCGGGGAGAAGGAAAAGGCCCTTCTCCTTGATTCACCAGTTTCGCCTACTAAACTTTTTGGCACCACCGTTGAGGCGGTGGTTGGAAAGTTTAGGGAGGCGAAGGCGCGCTCAGCCGCATTTAAAACCTGTATACCGCTGAGATCCGGGCCCCGGCCCAGGCAGGCGGGAGGACCTGGTCCGTCTTGGTCCGAAGACCATAGACAGGACCAGAGGTCAAGTGTTGCCTCTCGTGCGCCCCCTCCAGGGAGGAGTAGGACGCAGAGAAGGCGAGCCTCCCGCAAGAAGAGGGACTTAAGGGAGGTCATTCAGCGCAAGCGGAGCAGCGCTCAGCGGAAGTAAGGGTATGACCTCCCTGGAGGGCTTTTTCTACCGGCTCTCTCCCTCTTCTTTACTCCCCAGGCGTTTGCGTTACACCAGTCCTGGGGTTGGGCCTATGATGAGAACTATGTTCTGATGGCCCGCCGTAGCAACTGGTTGATGTGAGCGCCTCTTTTAGGCATGTAAAAGTGGTGGACCCCAGGTTCGTTGAGACCTTTCTGGTGAAGTCTTCACTCCGCACGCCGCAGGTGAACTTTTATGGTTTTTGGAGAATTTGTGTATATAACTAACACTTATTTGTATCTCTCTACAGAAGCCTTGTTCCCTGTATAGACCTAGGGGTCATTCTTAGAATTAAAAGGTAAAGTATGGGGACTTCAGGGCCCTGAAGCCTCCCCAGTTGGTGGTGGGCCACCGCTCATTTCTTTTTAGCCGCAGAGCTGTTAGCCACCCTGGGGTAGAGTAGTTGGTCTTCCTAAAAAAAAAAAAAAGAACTTTTTTGCTTTAGGTTTAGACTGATGCTGGCGCTTCAGATAGATCTTATGTCTTACCTATCGGTTTGTGACATTGGTATCCTGAGTACTTCGCTCCCCTGTGCGCTGGAAGGTGTCAGTAGGTGAGTGTTTTACAGCCTCTCAATCAAGTAGGCTGTGGCTCCTCCGAGCTCTCAGGTAGATCTATGCTTGTAGGTCGGCCCTAACCCGGGCCGCCTCTGTAGCTGGCCTAGGCTAGGTTTGGGATGTTGGAGGCGTTCTGTTAAGTATAGCTGCCACATTCATTATGTGTTAGGCTTCCTCCCCTAGATTTCAGCCTCCTCCCTTAAATGGGAGTTGTTGGCCAAGGCCCGCCCCTTTCACTGCATTCAGGGGTGGTAGAGTAATGCAGGGTGGTAGTTGAGGTATGATCCTTCAGGCAGGGTTAGGCTGTCTTTCGCTCTGCGATGTGATAGTTTGCCAGACCCTGCCGAACAGAGCTACTTGGATTAGGCCTCTAGAGCTGGCTCCACTCAGCCCGTTGAGCTGAACCACTCGAACGAGGGGTGAAGGTTGGTTGGCTTGCAAGCAAGCCCCGCTTCCCCAGGCTGGGCACAGGACAAATCCCGGTTACCCTTTGGAGCCACTTGCAGGCCCGCTCCCTGTCTAACATTTCAGGGGCATATGGTGTTACTCCCCCGCTAAACGCGGGGTAGTTTTGAGTAATCCATTCTCAGCTCTGTATTATCTACCTCACACCACGATGGCTCCGGTTGAGCAGGGAGTTCTAACTACATTTCATTCCGGTATTTGAACTCCGCTCCCTTGAAGCCAGGGCATTGCCATGAGCTGACGCCCATGCATTTAGTAGGTAGGCCCTTGAAATGGGGCCTCCACTAGGCAGAGTGGCGTATGTTGTACTCCCCTGCTATGAGGGTATTGCTTTGTGCTGAGTACACTGCCTTTGGCGATGTGGTTAGGTACCAGGATGCTGTAAGCGCTGTAGTAACAGTTTTTCTGCCTTGAAGGCTGCACAGTTAGGTAGTAGGCCCCAGCAGGCCTCCTTGACCGGGTAGCCCCTAAGATAGGGCTCCTAGGCCAGCTCACCTTTGTTGGTTGGCCCTGGTAGTTCGGGCAGAAGACTCACTACCGAGTAGTAGGTCTTAACAGGCCTCCTCGGAGGTGGGTCACAACATTGTGGAGCATACACTAGGTCAAAACTTTAGGAAAGTTTTTTATTGGTATGGTTCCAGCAGTGTTCATTAAAGTAGCAGAAAGACTTGCTATCAGCTAGTAGGCTCGACCGGGCCTCCCTGTTAGGCGAGTCCCCAGCAGCAGTACACATCCAGCTGATTAGACCGTTTCAGGAAGTAGGCCTCTTCAGGCCTCCCTGGAGATGGGCTCCCACATTTTTTTGTGGGGATCAGGTAGTAGGCTTTACTAGGCCTCCCTGAGGGCTGAATCCCTCATACTGTGGTACTAAGTGGCCCTGAGGTTGAACTATCAGGTAGTAGGCCTCATAAGGCCTCCCTGAAGGCAAAGCCCCATAGACAGTCAACTGGACTGCCAGTCTGGTCCACTGTCAGCTGTGGTTTTCAGGTAGTAGGCCTCTCCAGGCCTCCCTGAAAGTAAGCTCCTTCATGTCATGGTTCTCTGGTAGTAGGCCTCACCAGGCTTCCCTGGGGTTGAGTTCCAACATACTTTGAGTTTCCACTTAATGTGGTTTTTCTGGTAACGGGTAGTAGGCCTCTCCAGGCCTCTCTGTAAGTGAGCTCCCACGTTCTGTGGTTATCAGATAGTAGGCTTCACCAGGCCTCTCTGAAGGTGAGCTCCCACATACTGTGGTTGTCAGGTAGTAGGCCTCTCCAGGCCTCTCTGTAAGTGAGCTCCCACGTTCTGTGGTTATCAGATAGTAGGCCTCACCAGGCCTCTCTGAAGGTGAGCTCCCACATACTGTGGTTGTCAGGTAGTAGGCCTCTCCAGGCCTCTCTGTAAGGGAACTCCCATGCACTGTGGTTATCAGGTAGTAGGCCTCACTAGGCCTCCCTTAAATTGAGCTCCCACGTTTGTGGTTGTCATGTAGCAGGCCTCTCTAGGCCTCTCTGTAAGTGAACTCCCATGCACTGTGGTTATCAGGTAGTAGGCCTCACTAGGCCTCCCTGAAGTTGAGCCCCCGCATACTGTGGTTGTCATGTAGTAGGCCTCTCCAGGCCTCTCTGTAAGTGAGCTCTCACGTTTTGTGGTTATCAGATAGTAGGCTTCACCAGGCCTCTCTGAAGGTGAGCTCCCACATGCTGTGGTTGTCAGGTAGTAGGCTTCTCCAGGCCTCTCTGTAAGTGAGCTTCCACGTTCTGTGGTTATCAGATAGTAGGCTTCACCAGGCCTCTCTGAAAGTGATCTCCCACATACGGTGGTTGTCAGGTAGTAGGCCCCTCCAGGCCTCTCTGGAAGTGAGCTCCCACGTTCTGTGGCTATCAGATAGTAGGCTTCACCAGGCCTCTCTGAAAGTGAGCTCCCACATACTGTGGTTGTCAGGTAGTAAGGCCTCTCCAGGTCTCCCTGAGAGTAGTTTCACAGTGGTGCTGGGTTTTTTGTAAGCTAGTGGCCGCTTACTTTCAGTTTAGCAGACCTTATCAGGCAGCTAGCGAAGGTGAGCTTGCGCCCTGGCTCGACTCAAGTTTTTATTCTCTGCTACGGGTTCCCTCCTGGAACCTCTTTTTCCTGCTACAGCCTGGTTGCCTACCAGGTAGATCTAATGCTCCCCTCACTGAGGGTCAGTATGAGTATGTGGTCTCCTGAGTCTGGTCAGTCGGTCGTAGGCCTCTCTTGAGGCCTCCCAGTTAGATCAGCCCTTAGGCCCTCACAGGCCTCCTCAGTGTTTTGAAACACAAACACTGGGTTGATCCGTGGATTGAGTAGAGAAACTCCCCTCGCTGGCAAGGGTTGTAAAGCACTATGCTGAGTCATACTCTCCAGGATATCCCGTCTCTGAGATCCGGTCCGAGTGGTTCACTGCCTGCTTCACAGTCCCTCGGGTTGGATGCCTTCCTAAAGGCAAGTGTCCAGAGGCTCTGTCTTCGGACAGACAGGAAGTGGCCAGACTGTAGTGTCTAATATAGTGACACCAGGTCAGGCCTGCCTGGTGGCGTTTCAGGCGGCACGTTCCCCTGAATAGTGACTGGCTGGGGTTCCTCAGGTTCCCTAGCCACATTCCCTAGAAGGGACCCCTTCTAAGAAGTTGAAGTTGTGGTCCTTGGCCCTTGAGCAGGCCCAGGTAGACCTTTCACTAAACTATGTTTATGGAGGTTTTCTGTGGTGTCATATAGCTTGGGCTATGACCGTAGGGAGTGCTGTCACTGACAGCTCAGTGTGACCTGGGGGTGAGTGGTTCTAGCGTTCATTTGAATTGCCGGTTCTGACAGTTGTCACTGCCTTTGGCATGCACTCCCCTTAGCATGGTGGCGTTGGCATATCGTTCCCCATAGCGTCATTCTGACGTAGTGTGAGTTCCCTTTCGAAAGGGAACGCCTCAGGTTACGACTGTAACCTATGTTCCCTGAGAACAGGGAACGAGACACTACGTCTTCCTGCCATGCCTCGGGGCCTGCCTGCAACAGTCCCTTCAGACGATAGGATGTTGTCATGTTTGCAAAGCGCCCTTTTATACTTGCAGGTTGCACGTTAATCATTCACGTTAATGATTCACGGGCTGTCGCCGGTCAGCATGATTGCTGTGAGATGATATTTGATTTCAGACACCTGTCACGCCTGAGGCGTTCCCCATAGCGTCATTCTGACGTAGTGTCTCGTTCCCTGTTCTCAGAGAACATAGGTTACAGTCGTAACCTGAGACGTTTCTGAATTATTATTATGTTTTTCATATTTTTGGTGGAATTTTTTTTTTTATTCTATTAAAGTTTATTTAGCGGCTATCGCTGCATGTCAGGGTGGAGGCATGTAGAGGCTTTTAGCCCCTGGGAATATTATCCTTAAGCTCCTGTCTTTCAAGACAGCTTTGCTCCTGGCATTTGTTTTTTTATTTTTATTCCTGGCCTGGTTTTTCTCAGGCCCAACCTGGCCTTAAAGCCAATGCTTCCCAGCGTTCACATGTGAGGTGATTGAGCTTTCCGTTATTCACCCACCTCCATTCACTTCCATGGAGGATCAGAGGACGCTCTGCGGCTAGTACATGCCTTGAGGGTTTACTTGGACAGGACCAGCTCTTTCAAAAGGAGGGATCAGCTCTTCATCTCTTGGGGCCCCATTACACACAGTGAACCCCATTTGCAATGCCTCTCTCATTGGCTTGTGAAAGCTACTCCTGGTTTGATGTCCCCATGCAGGACACTGGTAGCTCAGTCTTAATCCAAATAGAATTAATTACTTATGAAAATGTCAATGGCTACATCTGAATATTTTCTTTATTAATTTGTTGCTTTGCCTGTTTTTGATGTCTCCTGCATTTAAAGGCTGTTTAGTAAAGCAATGCTATTCTGATGCTTTTGATTGGTTCTTTAGGCGACAATCAAACAAGAGTTGCCACCATAGGGCGAGTGATAAAAAAAATACATATCAGTGCTGGAAATTAGAAAAGTAATCAAATGTTTTCAAAGGTAATCAGTTACATTACTTTAATCAAGTAATTGAAATACCCGTAGTTATTAAATTTTAAGGTAACTTGTAATCTGGAACCTATTACATTTCCAAAGTTCTTCCCAACACTGATTATACATTGTTTGGTAACACTTTATTTCAATAGTCCACTTTAGACATTATACTAACTATAAGTAAATTTGCAACTACATGTCAACTAACTGCCATTAGAGTATAAGTAGACTGCTTAATATATACTTGCACTATTTTGTGATGATCCCCCAACAGGTATTCTATTAAGTAACTTGGCAACTACAACTACTCTATTCTACTAACCCTAACACCTAACATTAAAGGTCCCGTTCTTCGTGATCCCATGTTTCAAACTTTAGTTAGTGTGTAATGTTGTTGTTAGAGTATAAATAATATCTGTAAAATTATAAAGCTCAAAGTTCAATGCCAAGCAAGATATTTTATTTAACAGAAGACGCCTAAAGTGAACGGTTGATTTGGACTACATCCCTCTACTTCCTTCTTTAATGACGTCACTAGAACCGTTTCTTGACTAACCTCCGCCCACAGGAATACACAAAAAAGGAATACACGTTTGTCGCCATGTCGTCGAGACGCTGTTATTTTCATCCCGAGTCAAATCACCTTTGTTTTTATACTTTGATACTTATTTGCAGCTGTATCATACAAATAAATAGTTAAAAAATCATACATTGTGATTTCTGGATTTTTTTTTTTTTGATTAAGTCTCTCACAGTGGACATGCACCTACGATGACAATTTCAGACCCCTCCATGATTTCCAAGTGGGAGAACTTGCAAAATAGCAGGGTGTTCAAATACTTATTTTCCTCACTGTACATATATTCCGTGTATAACTGTAGTATGTATTATTAGTTCAATGATTAAAATCCATTATATCCTTGATTGATTCTGTCTATAATTCTCACATTACGAGTCCCTGAAATGTTTGATCTAGCTACAAGCTTTACAATTTGATTACGGTTTAGTAACCTAAATTTATAAGGACAGGAGAATAGTTTTCATGGCCAGAAAACTGATCTTCCTGGAATTATAAGAAGTGATAACTTTTATGAGAAGTTGATAAGTTAATCTTACGGTCGTTTGCTGGACAAACAACTGTTCGATAATTACATTAATTTCCAGTAAAAGATATCAGGATAATTGATCTGAAGAATGGAATATTGATATATTCAATTTATCTATTTTTCAGCTTCAATAATTTTAATGTAACTGTAATATGCAATATATATTAATCATATTCCTGATTAATTATTAAAATTCCCTGTATATCATTTGAGCTAATGCGTTTACGTTACAATATCTTACCTAAAAAAAAAATATGCATACGCACCGCATACACACTGCACACGAGCAGTGTGAAACGGGCGTAAGAGACAATAAATCCAATAAAGAATAAATAAAGACAATAAAGAATGAATATATTTCTGTATAAAAGGTTATATATAATGGTGGGTACAATGTTTTTTTTCACGTGAATTTTCTGTGAAAATCATTCCAAACACTATCATCGCAATTTCTTCCTGCATATCATCCGCCAGCTTATTCTTAAGTCTCGCGAGATTTTGCGAGATTTCCTGTGTTCACAGTCGAGACTCTGGTTGAAAATCTGTTTGTGTGTGGTGTGCTGTCTTTGTCACATCATGGCACACCACACACTATAGGAGCAAACCGCTTAAATCTAGGATTTTTTGTCCTCATGTTTGTGGTCTATCACATTTTGAAAATCTTATAAGATGTAAAAAATCTTTTGGTGTGTACGCAGCATAACTCAACCAGAGCTGCTGAGTCCATAGCCACTTTCAAGAAACGGCTGAAGACGCTTCTTTTTCGACAGCACTTCCAGTAATCCAGTAATACTAACACTTTAAAAAAAAAAAAAAAATAAAAAAAATTCTGCGTTAGATTAAACTGAGAAGGGTCATAGCACTTGCATATTGTTGTCCTACTGTTAGTTTAACTGCTTCTATTGTTCTCATTTGTAAGTCGCTTTGGATAAAAGGGTCTGCTAAATGAATAAATGTAAATGTAAATGTAATTCATCACTTATTGACTTCAATTTATGTTTAAAGTATTTATTTTAACTATCCCAATTATTTAGAACAATACTTTGTACTTTTTTCTTTAAATTAAAAAGTAAGGCATTCTGCATTTATTTTGTTGTCCCTTGTATGAAAAAAAAAAAAAAAAAACTATTGGCGAAAGAGCTTTTATGTTTAAGCCCCAATAGATTGGAATAATTTACCTAAAAGTATTAGATTCATTACATATTTTAGGATTTTTAAACAAACTGTTATCTCATTTTGCATTGGACTGTACATGTTATTGTTGAAGCTGTAACTGTTTATATCTGATAATATTTGTTTATATTCGCTTATACTGTATAAATACTGAATATATATATACAAGCAGCATCACAGACATAGGCTTGTAAGGATCTTGACTGTCTCTGTTGTTGCTGAGGTCATCCTTCCCCCACCATGGGCTAGCTGGGGAATAGGCTGTGTGTGGCATCACGCTTGCCTGCGGTGTCTCCTCCTCTGGATCCTCTTCCGAACGTTCCATGCTGATACAGAGCAAATCGATTGCGATGGTGCACCACGCTCGCCGTCATCGCCCTCATCTTGACTTGGTACACGATATCAGAGATCTTGGCCAGCACGTCACATGAGCCGTGCCAGTGACCGTAAAGCTTCGGAGAATAGCCCTTTTTTTCCTTTTAGGGGAGTAAACCCAAACTCTGTCCCCAGGACAAAGTCTCTGTCATTACTGTGGACATCGTATCCCTGATTCCGTCTGGCCGATGCAGCTCCCTGTCAGTCCCGGGCTCCTTCGTGCACTATGTGGAGTCTGTTCTGCAGCTTTTGCAAATACTCCAATCCCCGCCCCCCAGGGGATCTCTGGTTCAGGTGTGGAACCAAGACCAGTTCTACCGGTGTTCGTGGTTCCCGGCCAAACATGAGTGCAGCCGTCGTGCACCTTGTATACTCTTGAACTGCTGTTTGGTAGGCCCAGAGAACCAGGGGAATGTGTCGGTTCCAGTCACGCTGGTCTCACTGGTTAAGATGGCTAGCTGGGTTGTCAGGGTACATTTGAAACATTCCACCAATCCATCACTCTGCGGATGAAGGAGAGTTGTGCGCGTCTTGCATAACCCCAAGAGACTACACATTTCTTGGAACACTTCGGCCTTGAGATGATGAACCTGGTTGCTGTGGATCTCGTCTGGGGCTCCGAAATGGACGTGTAAAGCTGTGGAAAAGTAGAAGGTGGGAAAAAGGGGAAACAACAACCAATAAACCACATACCTGTAACTCACTCATTATACAGACACGTGAATATTAAAAAGTTGAGGGCCCCTTGATGCATTTTAATCACCTGCTTGGCACCCCAATTAATTAGGTCAATCTGTTACATAAAAAGTGGCACCCCAGATGGAACCATATTGGATGAAGATTTTTTTTTTAAGCTGTTATCTTTTTGTGAATTATTTTTTCAAATGGATGTCTCAGACATTTCTGCTACCCCTTCTGACATAAGGGATGTTATTCCTAACTTGCAAGATGACCATATGTTACCAGCACTGGATACTGGCATTCTTCATGAACCTAAATCTTTACATCATTCTACTATCTGTCCTCTCCTTGATCCAGAAATGAATTCAGATTTTGAGGAAGGAAATGTTCCCTTATTGAATATACCACAGATTTCCAGTCCTCTTCAAGACCCACCACCCACTTCAATTAATCTTACAACCCGTTCTTTAATTGATATGGAATTGTGTCATGATATTGCACTTTCTCCTCCCTTACTACCAAGCTTTGTGGACCTTCCCCAACACAGAGAAGTCTATGTCAGGGATTTTGATGATTCCAATATTATATCCAATCAAGCTAAACTCCAGAAACTCCTTGCTCAAACCTTCACAAAAATTAAAGAGAAACAACAGAACATCAAAGGAGAGATTATGAATACCTTGACAACAATCAATCAAGATTTGAGACTGATGTATGTTGACGGGCAGAGTGATTTGCAAAAAGAAATAACTAAGCAATTGGAATATCATCAAACTCAGAATTCTGCTAACATCAATTGGCGATTGGAACGTTTCCAGCACCAAGTTTTAAAGGACATTGACACCATTATAGTGCCCCTTAGGACAGCTATTGAAGATCTCCGGACTGAATGTAATGCTCAAACTCAGCAAGTGAATGCTGTGTCTCAGGACTTGGCTTCATTGAAGTCCAGCATGCATGCCCATGTGACTACATCTCAAGTATCATCTTCCTCTCAACCTTCCCCTGTGACTATTGTACATGATGTTACAAAGGAATCGTATCCCTTACAGTCCACCATGCAGCCAGGGCTTCCTGACAGGAGCTCAAGGGGGCTCACAGACACACTGTTACCCAGAGATATCAGTCAACGATATGTTGGAAATAGATTATGAAGATTATGGTGATGACTTTCCTGTAGCTCAAACAGTAGAGTGTTGGCGCTAGCAACGCCAAGGTCATGGGTTCAATTCCCAGGGAAAGCAAAAACTGACACAATGTAAAAATGTGTACCTTGAATGCAGTGTAAGTCGCTTTGGATAAAAGCGTCTGCCAAATGCGTAAATGTAAATGTAAATTGGCAGAAAGAGTTCATAATAGAATACAAGGAGAAAATGAAAGTATAAGAGACTTTGCATACATGTATTGTTCTCTTTGCAGACGATGGAGGCCTGAAATTGATGATGAAGTGATCAAACTTATCCTGAAAAACATCAATCCCCGCATTGCTAGTCAACTTCGACGTAGAGTTTCTTCTGTGGATGAATTGGTTCGTCTAGGACAACAATTAGAAATGGATAAAGAAAATCAACAACAATATGAACAACGTAAATGTTTCACCAGTAAGGTAACTTCCAAAGCAGACACACAGAGTCAGCAAATCTCAGTTAAACCAGAACAAGATAGAAGTCGCACCCTAATGCTCAAAGGAATAAGGAATTTTCGAAAGGACCAAATGTTGTTGCTAGGGATGCACATGTTCCTCAAAATCGTCCTACTGTAAGTACCTTAACACAGAAAAAAGATTCTAAAACCAAAGACCGTAATGCTGATAACCAAAAACTGTATAGAACCCCTGTATTGGCCATTGGTAATTCAAGTCCTCACCAACTAGTTGTTCCCCTAACTTTACGCCAGTGGAAAGGAACTGCTATTGTGGATACAGGATCTTCTTTTACTCTTCTTTCTGAAAAACTTTGGAAAAATGTAAAAAATCCAGAGGAAGAATTGAACGTTTGGAAAGAAGGACCATTGTACTTGACAGATGGTGAAGCAAAGGGTGTTGCCTACCGTAGTGTTGTCTGATAAAATGCTTGCCTTTTCTGTGGTTCTGGGACTTGATTTTCTGTTTCTGAGTGGGTTACAGATTGATGTATCTACCAATACCTATTGGTTCAAACTCTATGAAAAAGACAGGTTTACCTTCAATGATGACATTCCAAAACTGCATGATTGGGGACCAGAACGGCAAGTTGCCTTAATTACTACTATAGCCCCAATACCATTGTCTCCAAATTCTTCTGAGGAAGTAATACTGCAAGCAGTCAAAAATGCTCAGTTGGAAGAAAATGAAAAACTGACGTTCATGGAACAGCTGCAACAAAATTTGGATGTGTGTACAACAAAACTGGGGCGTACCAAGTTGCTGAACCATAACATTTTTCTCACCCATGAGATGCCTGTGAAGCAGAAGCCTTACAGGGTTTCGCCTACTAAGCAGAAGATCATGAAGGAGCTAATTGACGAGATGTTGACTACAGGAGTGATCGAGCCCTCCTCTTCAGCTTGGGCTTCACCTGTATTCCTGATCCCAAAGAAGTCAGGAGGCTTACGATTCTGTGTTGATTATAGAAAGTTAACCCTCTGGGGTCTAAGGTGTTTTTGGGGTCCTTGAGATGTTCTGACATGCCCTGACATTTGTGCTTTTTTCAGTTGCTTATAAACATATTAATGGCAAAAAAAAATTACACACTATTTAGCACAAACAGGGCTACCATAATATGTGAGCAACAAGAATGTACATGTCTGCATTTTTGAGAGAATAATGTTTATGCGTGGTTATTGAAAAAACTAAAAATTAAAGTTTCTGAAATAAGACCACAAAACACATACTAAATATGTGCCAATAAGACTTTTGTCTAATGGATGTCATCACCTAGTGTTTTTTCTTCAAAATTATGTGAAAATCACCCTGCCTAATCATTCACATAACACAAATCATTGATTTGAATTTTGCAAAGCACTTTCTGTTTGGAAAGGCAATATTCGAGTGGGCGTCAACGATCATGCATATTTAGTGGTTCACACCTGAGGAGACAATGGGGCCTGCATACTTAATTAGCCATTCATTCAGGTGAGTCACTGAGCCACAAGAATGCAAGAGCAACAGTTGGAAGCATCTCAATTCTTTTTTATTTTTCCACATATTGTGCTTGCAAATTGGCCTATAATATCCAAGGAAAACATGTCTAGTAATTGTGCAGTTAATTCTCATACTGTATTTTCAGTTTTGGAATATTTATCCTCTCCTCAAATTTGTCACTAATAAAACACAATAAAAATTATTTAAAGAAAAGGCTTATATTTACCTTTTAATAGTTTGTTTACATCTACCTTGTAAATATATATTTTTTATTAAAAAGGTTACAATTACAACAACAATTCAAGTGTAATCTTTCTTTGTAAAAACTAAAGTATACATTTTATCATACATATTTCAAAGTTAAGGATTTGATTGATTATTTGATTACTTTATTTTTGACAAAACATACTATATTTAACATTAAGCTATATTTATATTTAAGCTATACTATATTTAACATACTATATTTAACAAAATTTGGCAAACAAAAGCTTATTTGAGGTGGCAGATATTTTACAGTAAAAATGTATAATCTATCCAAAACTAATCAACGAAATGTTGTCTTTCATATGTCTGTAACATAGGTCTTTCATTTTTATTATAAGAAATATAAATGTTAATTTGCAGTTTAATACGTTGCTTATACAAATACATTTTATTTCAACATATTTCAGTCGATTTTTACTCAGTATAGCAATACAGTTTGCTAAAACCAAAACATTCATTCACAAACAGAAACGCCTGACTGTAACGTTGTTTTTATGAAATATTAGGGCATATAAATGTTAATTTGCAGTTTAATACGTTGCTTATACAAATAGCCTACATTTTATTTCAACATATTTCTGTCGATTTTTACTCAACTCAGTATAGCAATACAGTTTGCTAAAACATCATCATTCATTCACACAGAGACGCAATTTAAATTTAAACTCTCTTTTTGCGAGCTGTGGTAAACAGCGCGCATCTCTGCGGCTGCCGTTCATTCATTCACAGAAACGCGATTAACTTGAGAAGGAAAAAAAACTTACTACAGTATTCGGATCCTCGCTCCTCGCAATACCCGCACTCTGAGGTAGATTTTCCATTATTATTATTCCTCACAGCGCTGCCAGATGGTGTAAACAGGTAGGCTACAATGATATGATTAAACTTGTGTTTTCTCGAGCTGATATGGGGGCGTTCACAGGTTTGCAGGATTGCCTCAGTAATTTGCGTTTGAATAGCACGCGCTCTCTGTGGGCGGGTTCACATTACATTTGAATGAGCTCTAATTAGCTCGACTGGAATCGCTCTCTTTTAATACAGATTTCACAAGATGAGAATATTTGTTTTTTATATAAATTACCTCATTTAAAAGAAGAGAATTCAAGCTTCATGCCTGTGTGTCTGTATGCCTGTTTGACTGAGTATTCGCTGAGTTATTGTTCATTTTCGGACGCGTTTCAGAATGGTCTTCACTGACAGAGAGAAGGCAGAACTCGCATCACGTTTATTTTTCTTTATTTGGCAAAAAGCACAACACTTTGTTTTTATTGTGAGTATACACAAAAATAATACACATTTAACAGAATCGATTGATGTATGAAACTTGCTTGTAATATCAAAGTCCACAGAGCAAAATTAATTTCTTTTGAACTGAACTGAAAAAAAGCGAGCCTATCGCGCCGGCGCGATTGTCGACCTCAGGGGGTTAAATGCTGTTACTTACAGTGATGCCTATTCTTTACCAACAATTCAGGAAATTCTAGAATCTCTAGCCGGCACTGCCATTTTCACTACTCTTGATTTAAACAGTGGCTATTGGCAAGTTGAAATGGATCCAGAAAGCCAAGACAAAACTGCCTTTGTGTGCTCTTATGGGCTATTTCATTTTAAGGTAATGCCTTTTGGACTTAAAAATGCTCGTGCCACGTTTCAGCGCTTAATGGAGACTGTGCTAGGAGATCTCAGAGGCAAGATCTGCTTTGTGTATCTAGATGACATTATTGTTTTCTCTCCTTCAAAAGAACAGCATTTCAATGACCTGCAAGTTGTCCTGGATACAGTGAGAAATGCAGGACTCACTGTGAATATGAAAAAAAGTAATTTCTTTCAAAAGACCTTGAAATTCCTTGGCCATGTGGTTTCTTCTGAAGGCATTCAGGTAAATTCTGAAAAGACTGAAGCCATCAAAAACTTTCCTGTGCCCTCTAATCTGAAATCCCTTCAACGTTTCTTAGGAATGGCAGGCTGGTATCACAGGTTTGTACCTGATTTCTCACAAATAGCGGAGCCTCTCACTGCCCTGAAACGAAAAGGAGCGAGATTTAAATGGACTTCTGAATGTCAGACTGCTTTTGACACCCTTAAGGATTATTTGGTGAAGCCACCAATCTTAGGACATCCTAATTTTGACTTACCATTTGTGGTTTACACCGATGCTAGTGACATTGGCCTGGGAGCTGTACTTGTCCAGCAGAGAGGTTTAGGCTCTGAAGAAGTTCTTACCTTCGCCAGTCGGACTCTAAACAAGGCAGAACGGAATTGCTCTACAACAGAACAAGATGCCTTGCTGTAGTTTGGGCCCTGGAGAAGTGGCGGTACTATTTGGAAGGTCGTTTTTTTCACAGTGGTAACTGACCATGCATCACTAGGCTGGGTATTTAAGACCAACAAACCTAGCACACGACTTATGCGCTGGGCATTACATTTGCAGGAATTCACATTTGCTGTTGAATACAGGACAATACAATACAGTTCCAGATGCCCTTTCCCGTGCCCCATCAGACCAACCTCTCCTGTCAACTTGTGCCACAGTGTTGAAATCCACCAAAAAGGAGGTGCCTGTCTTTCCTTTTACCGATGATGATGTATGGAAAGCCCAACACGTGGATGCAGAAGGGCAAGCGTTGTATCAATCTATTCTTGAATATGGAAAGAAAAAAGTAAATTCCTCTATTACTCTGACCATTATTGAGGACAAAGTCTATCGTATAGTCCAGCTCCCACACCGTACCATCTACCAGGTGTGGATACCCAGTTCTTTACATGTCAAACTTTTGAGTTTCTTTCATGATGATCCTCTTTCAGGACATCTAGGGAGATATAAAACCTATAGGAGATTGCAGTCTCTTGTTTACTTGTTTACTTGTATCCAAAAATGAGTTTGGATGTCAAGAACTATGTCCAGAATTGTTCAGTTTGTCAACGCTACAAACCAGAAGCTAAGAAACCAGCAGGCAAGTTACAGCAAACTCTGGTAACAAAATCCTGGGAAATTCTTGGTGTTGATTTAATGGGACCTTTTCCCATAAGTTCCCAGCTAAATTCTTATCTACTGGTCTTTGTTGACTATTACTCCAGATGGGTGGAACTTTTTCCCTTGCGGAAGGCTACAGCTCTGTCTATCTCACGAATACTGGTCAAAGAAATCATTACTCGATGGGGAGTTCCTGAGTACATTCTGTCTGACCAAGGACCTCAATTTGTGTCAGAAATCTTTGCAGAGACCTGTAAGGCTTGGAACTTGAACCAAAAGTTTGCCACAGCCTATCACCCCCAGACAAACTTCACTGAAAGGATTAATCGGACACTGAAAACTATGCTGGCTTCCTATGTAGGAAGCCAACACAACCATTGGGACCAGCATCTTCATAAATTCCGATTTGCTCTTAATTCAGCAGTACAAGAGTCTACTGGTGTCACACCTGCTGAGCTTAATCTCAGTAGACCACTCAGAGGCCCCTTAGACCTTGTGTTACAACCACAAACCATTCTTCCTGACTCACCAGCATATAATAACATTGCTCAGCTCAATGACTTGAAAGAACTTGTCACAAAAAATTTGGCCAAAGCTCGCCTGAGACAGCAAAGGAATTATGAAAAAATGAGACGCAATCTTGAATTCAAAAACAATGATAGGATTTGGCTACGTTCTCATCCCCTTTCTAGAGCAGAAAAGAAGTTCTCAGCCAAGCTTGCACCAAAGTGGCAACTTTGTATGTCAACTAAAACCATGTTATCCCGCAGCAAAAGACCTGGAGGAAATTCAGCGCATTAAATTGATGGATCTTTTCCAAGAAGATACCGATGAAGAGGAATTCCTTGGATTTTCTGACCTCAACAATTGTCATCTAATTGTTTTGCTTTTACAAGGGAAAGGGAGTGTGATGAACATGATGCACTAAGTCACATGATACACTAAGTCACATGATACACTGAGTCACATGATGCACTAAGTCACATGATGCACTGAGTCACATGATGTGTGGAGCACATGGCTTAAGAGAGCTGGAAGATGGCAGTTAGAGAGTAATGCCTTGTGTAGTGGGAAGATGTGGGAAGTTAATCCCTGCATATCTCCAAACAACCTGTGAGGTGCAAGGAACCTTTCATTGATTGCCTTGGGATTTATGGACCTTTTGGAAGTTGCTGGATGTTCAGGGAAATTACCAATGGTACAAACGACAATGGAGGACAGATCATTTGTCTGACTGACTGACGGGACAAAACCAAACCAGTATTGTTTTTTCTTTTTCTTATATTCTTATGTTGGGTTTGCCAGTTGAGTGTCCATGGGACTGTGTAAATATTGTTTGAAGTGCTAAAAAAACCTCTTTCTGAACTGCACAGTGGACTGGTTGCTCAGTGCTGGTCTGAATGGACTTAATGGTCTAAGAACCTATGAACTCTAAGCTACTATGCTGGATTGAGAACTCGGTCAAGAACTGTTAATGTGAACTTGTGAAACTGGTGGTTTGCACCCCAAATGAGTTGAAAAGGAATGAACTGAATTTAAACTAATTTAATTTTTGAATGAACTGATTTCTTTTTGTTGAAAGATTTTGTCATGTTAAGTGGGCCCACAATTGGGAATTGAGTATTTTAATTTCTGGGATCCTTTCCTTATAAATTGAATAATTGTTGGTCTTGTTTTGTTTTTTGTTGAACTTGCATTTTGTGAATCATTAATGTTTTCCCCTCACTGAATATTATTTTGCTCAAACAAAAAAGCTAATAACAGTTTATATGAATTGAGCCTGTTGACATTTGTGTGTTTCTTCATCCACATATTAAGGGTTCCTACTTTTTTCTTATGCTTGAATCCTTTGTACGGTTGACTGACTCAAATACATTTAGTAGGTTTAATCACCTGCTTGGCACCCCAATTAATTAGGTCAATCTGTTACAACGTGTATGTGTGTGTGTTAAACGAAGGAATCTTATTCTAAAGTGTTACCCTCTGATTTATTAATTTAAAAGATTTATGTGATCTCTTCATTCTAGCATATGCTACTACTCTAACCCCTGGTTTCACAGAAAAGGCTTAAGCCTAGACTAAAATACTTGTTTGAGCTGTTTTAACTGAAAGTAACTTCAGTGACATATCTTATGTCATAATCTTATGTCACTGCAATTGTTGTGGCTCAAAATGCACACCAATGTTGTTGTTGTTTTTTCTAAGGCACGTTTATGAAAGTAAATGTCCTAATTAAACTAAGGCCTAATCTAAGCCCTGTCTGTGAAACCAGGCCTAAGTCTTCTGTTTGATGGCAAAAGTTGATATTCCTCATATAAAATATGAGGTTCAGACATGATTTTACCTACCAGAGACAAAAACAAATTCCTATATTAATCTTGAAAACTTGACACAAGCTTTTGGGCCACAATCTTTGAACAAATGCATAGCAGTCTAGCCTATAGAGCTTTGAGTTGAACAGAGAGACAGCTACACTATGCACATATTCCTTGCTTCAAATGGCTTTATTCTCCCAAGAAAATAAATATGTTGTTGTACCTTACATCAAACATAATCTATATTACATCAAACATAATCTATCGTCACAGTGTGATGCAGCCATTTGTGGAAATGAAATGAGGGCCAAGAGGGGCACCTTGTTCGACATAAAAATGGTCAACCGATTCGATCCATCGGAGTGAAATTTTGTGTTTTAATGATGAGCTGTTTGAAATAAAATTTGAAGCTAAATGCGAAGTGTATAGTCAAAAGATGTATTCACTGTTGGGAGAAAGACGTTTAATTTGTAGTATCCACCTACCCTGACGCATGACTTATAGGCAGGCCCGGCGCCACGAGGGGGCAAAAGGGGGCATTGCCCCCTCAGATCTGATTTGTGCCCCCTCAGTTTCATTTTTGTATTCATGGTTACAAATGAAATCTTTAACCTTTTGAGTGGTACAGTCTCATATGGGATTTAGAGTGTTCAGTGACGACATAACTGCCAGATTCAAACTGTGCTTTCGCGCGTTGGCTGGCGCTGAGCCAGAGTCGGACGCGTTCAGCGCTGTCATATATTACAACTATGCTGTGTTTTCAACCTCATAATGTTTATTTTAGGTTTCAGACATTTAAATACTCCTAAGCACTAGTAAAACAATACATTTGGAGTATGTAAAATACACACTGATGTCTGTGGAAGCAGCAATAACAATCTATTCAAATATAATTTGCCGACGTGTGTTATTCATATCAGACAAACATAGTGGAAGTAACTATATAGTTACTCTATTCTTCTCACAGTTCACTGACACCGGCCACTTTCTTGCATGTATTTCGGGAGAAACTGATGACTCACAGCCAGAATTCTCTGAACTGCGGCGCAAAGAAACATTCACATTGTGGCGCCCATCTCACGTTATAGATCAAGATCAAGATTATTTATAAAGGTTTTTAAATGATCAAACACACTCACATACACATTTTTGAGAATCGGAATATTAGATAGTTGATGACATGGTAAGCAAGTTTGTGAATATTTTGAATAAAAAAAGGGAAAAGGAAATAAAAGCGATACATCTGTCAGTGTTATTGTAGCTGCGGTGTGTCACGTGACAAATATGACGCGTCGCCATGGAAACATTAAGGGGGAACCAAAGAGTATAGAAGTAACAAGAGGCGAAACTCCGTTGCAGTTTTGACAACAGCCACTAGGTGGCGCTTCGGTAGCGCGGCCGCCATTTTGGACTGAACCAACGGCTTTACCGTTAGCACAACTACTGTACAGCATTAACATTATGTCTGGAAATAATTGGAAACAAAGAAAACAGTGTTCTGCCATCAACTGCAACAACTACCAGTGTACAACCAATCAACTAGCATTTCATAGATTCCCCAAAGATCCAGAGAGGTAAAGTAGAAAAGGTTTTTATTAACTTTAAAGTGAGCTAACGTCAACGATAACAGGTGCTGTAACGTTAATGTAAGCTATCCCATAACCGCAGTAACAGTTTGCTAATGTTATGTATTTGGTCGAAATTGTCAAGACTCGAAATTGGCTTTTTAAATCGCATACTTTCAGAGATATATGAACACCTAACCTGGCAAATGACTGCTTTATTAATTCATTGTTATCACTAAATTAACCCTTTAACTTTTTTTCGCATAAACATGAAAATCACTATCCAAACTTAATGGTTGTAATTCAGGAATGCTTTGGAATTTAGACCTATGGTTGGTCTTGTTTTAATTTGTCAGATTATTGTTGAAGTGAAATAAATTATGAAAGTGAAACAGAAAAAAGTTATATAAGTTTGAGTTTATTAAAATGTACAAATTTAAAATATAATTATTTATATTTTATATAAAATATATATATTACAAAATATATTTTACTCTAGAACTGCAAGAAAATGAAAGCAAAAAATCTGAACAAGTTGTGTTCCACATTTTAGGTTGATATGTTGATATTTCGCTCCCTCACCCTTTCTGCCGTGTGCTCTAACGTTACACGGTTTGGAGCTGCGCGCTCTTGCTCGCTCGCTCTAGATTCCGGGTGATTTTAGCTAATTTGTGGGCATCAGGGAGCCGCTATCAATATGCGGGAGACTCCCGGATCTTCCGGGAGACATGGGATGTCTGCTCTAGAGATATTAAAAACTAGAAACTACTTTTTAGTTCATTTAACCGCTTTTGAATTTGAACCGGTATCGTTCAATTCTATGACAGCTGTGTTGCGTTCAGTCCAAGATGGCGGAGCTGCAGCTCTGCGCATGGGTGAGTTTGTTGCAATGGAACGTTCTATTGAGTTTCGCCTCTTGGTACTTCTATACTCTTTGGGGGAACGTTCTAAAATAACAGCCTTGAAAAAACTCACTATGGGGAGTCAGTTAGAATATTAAAATTAAGCGTGAAAGGGTTAATATATGCATAATAAATGACGCTGGCTTATCTTTTTTACTAAGCAAGTTATCAGTGTGTATTGTTCATTGATGGTATAAATTTAAGCCCCCTTAACAATTTCACATGCCCCCTCAGTCATTTCATCCTGCAGCCGGGCCTGCTTATAGGTCTTTCTGTGATTTTTATCAGCAAATGCCTTTTATAACTAAAAGGGAAAGATCAGAGCTTTATAATAAATTAAGTGGCAACCACAGAGTAGTGCATGATGTAATGACGTAAAAAACTTTAATGCTTTGGTGCTTTTTTTAAAATTGTAAATACATAAAAAATATATATATTGTCCCTTTCAAACATTGAGCCCTATCATACACCTGGCACACCAAGCGTGATACAAGTGTATTTTGCCAGTTTCAGCCTGACGCAGTTATCATTTTCACGTCCTGCGCCACGTTGTTTAAATAGTAAATGCATTTGCGCCCATCTGCTGGTCTGAAATGAGGTGTGATCAGGCACATTGTTGCCGCGTTGTTATTTTGAGGCAACTGAAATAGACTAAAGACCATTGATCAACAAAAACCTGATCTAAAGTCAATGACGTATTATTTTTTAATTATTTAAAGGGCGCATTAGTAATATGCACCTATAGGCGGGTGCACAATGCGTGTACACTCTGCTTATTACACACACAGGGACGTGCAGCAGCACACAAACATGCCAAATATTACAAATAAAAGGATTACAGTAAGTTAAAGATTATTATTGTGTACATAAAGATATGGTGGAATCCGGCTTGTAGATGATCTGTCTGCTTTAACCTCACGCACAAGCAGACCCGTTTCCTCTCTGGAGACACGTTCACTCTTTCCGCTTGCAAATTCCGCCATGTAAATAGCAAATCCGCCATGCAGTGAGCGTAACTGACTTTTAAAGGGAATG
Source organism: Abramis brama (assembly GCA_022829085.1). Classification (NCBI taxonomy): domain Eukaryota; kingdom Metazoa; phylum Chordata; class Actinopteri; order Cypriniformes; family Leuciscidae; genus Abramis; species Abramis brama. The sequence goes on from CM040774.1 coordinate 30,640,028, forward strand.
GGAGATAAGACTCTGATTGGTTTATTGCACCATTACACCCAAAACACACGCATTACTCATTAAGAGAATAGGGACAACCCTTTTAGACCATGCACCAATACAGTTAAATTACCAGCAAATTACCGGTAGGAGATCCTGTGTGAACAAGACCTTTTCAAAAATACCGGGAATAAGGGAAGTTGTAACATTACCAGTAAATTACCAGTAATGAGCTCTGTGTGAACATGGAATGAAGATTACCGGTATGATCACATTCAACATCAAAACATGCTGACACAAGAAGTCTACTTTGGGCCAATCATAAAGTTCTTATGGAGATGACGTGATTACTCCACACTGTTAACACTGTTTATTTTTCTATTTAAATATATGCTAGATGATCATCTTTGACCGTTGCCCCAAGTTTTGCATTTTCTATTCATCAGAGTTGCGGCTCTGCAGTTGGACACTATAATGCGTGTCTCGTGTTTTTAAGAGCAAAAACGCATTCTGTATAATCATCCACTTATGCCTTTCACTCAGATGTAAAAAAAAAATTGTCAAATTGAACAGATAGTGAAACTAAAGTGCTTTTCCTCATGCGAAAACAACTAGCTAGTCACGACTGTTTCTCAAAACCGTATTGTCACAAATTGGTCGCTCAACCACATTGGTTAATGATGTCATGCACATGGTGGAGTAGTAACTACTTTTAATGAATAAGTTTGCGATTGAATTAATGCTAGATGTTTTGCTATAAATTACGGACATGGCATCTGAGGACTTTTTCTAATTTTTCTTTTGCTTTATTTCCAGAATCAATCTAGGCTTGTTCTTACGCACTAGAATTAGAAAAACTACGCTTTAAATTGTTTGGCAAACTAAAAGACTTAAATGACATTTGTATGTATTCTAAATAAAAGATACAGATTGTACTGAATGTCAGCTTGCTTATTTTGTTCAAGATAAGGATTTATTGAGTCCACATGACATGCAAACAAGAAACTGCTTCTAACCACAGGGGGAGACCTGTCATTCCAATCACACAACTGTGCAATGCAGCTTGCGAATGTTCATTGGAACTATGGTTACTGGAAACAACGACTTGTTGAACTGTGCTGATAATAACAGAACTTGCGACCATTTTTGGCTAATGATGCTTTGGGAAACACACCCCAGCTTGGGAATTGGGCTCTCTCTCTCTCTCTCTCTCTCTCTCTCTCTCTCTCTCTCTCTATATATATATATATATATATATACTCTCTCTCTCTCTCTCTCTCTCTCTCTCTCTATATATATATATATATATATAACAAGTACTTTGAAGTAAAGACCAAAGTAGACCTTAGAAAGTCTGAATGCATAAAGCATTTAACAGTGTTAAGAAACACTTAACAATGAATGTTTGAACAAATAAATTATGACAGATGTGAGGACCAATAAATAATGTTTGACTTCATAAATGCCAAAGCTGGTGCCCTTGTGCTTGAATATTAGGAATGGGTGATATTACTTATTTTCTTTTCATCTAATATTAAGTATCAAAACCAATAAAATTGATACAATGACTCATGCACAGTATACATGTTTTGTGCTTTATGAGAATAAAATTGGTTATTAAAGAGATTTAACATTTATATTTGTGAGCAATCATTATAAATAAACTACAGTATAGTAGCAGATAGCTGTTTTTATTTATTAACAGATATTTTGCTTTGGCACTATATTTTTCAGAAACAAAACAAAAAACAGACCCTTGAAATTAATAATCCAGTCTATACGGACATTAAATATATTACTATAAAGTTTCTTGAAAATAGGACAGCTTCATTTTCTGTATTATTTTCTGTATCTTGGTGCCTTTAATCATTTCAGTTAGGAATGCACAGCTGCTGGAAGAAATGATCGCAGACACAAAGTTCTATGGTCTACTTTTTCAAAGTTTATTGTCAGATATTCCGTTTTATACTGTTCGTTTAATGCATATTCATGCATCATGGAACAAAGACTTACAAAGTTGATTGGATAAACAAATGGACTGACTATCATCAAGGCCTCCTATCTGCTTTTACCTTAAATGTAAATGTTACCAGTTTCAAGGCCATAGTTTCTTAATATACCAGATAAGGCAAAGTGAATAACTTTTGTTTCACACTTTTCTAAAAACAACAGATATTTCCTAAATGGGACATAATAAGGACACTTTTTCATGCTCCTCATCCTGTCCTAATCTTAAGATAACACAGCAAAACAGAATAGAGAAGTGAGAGGGAGTTTACATCATGTAACCTTAAAATTCCTGCAAGCTGATTTATTTATTCTTAGTTAGTTTTTAAATGTCATTTCCAAGTTTTGCTGTAAAACTGTTACATTGAAAACAGTGCAACAAATCAATATACAATGTATATGTTTCATGCAATCCTAAAATAAATCAGAGTTCCAAGAAATGTGTTAAGTTAACAACTTAAGATAAAATACATCTTCCACCAAACACACATAGAAAATAATAAAACTACATGGACAAATTATTTTGAGTAAAGAAATACAATATTTGTTATAAAACTAAAGAAAACACTTACAAAAAATGTTACACTTTATTTTTGTTTTTGCTTCTTCTGTGATTTGTGCTTTTTCTCTTGGCTTCTTATTGCTTGATCTCCATCAGTCAGACAGTTGATCCAACAGCTGGTCTGTCCAGCTGTTCAATATCCCCGGAGACATCTAGAAATGACAATGATTAAGAATAGTCAGTCACTTGACATTGCAAAAGATTGTTTTTTCAAACTCTTGCTTCTGTGGTTTAATAGGATGACGTTCTCTCTTACCCTCTCTGGGGATTTTGCCGGTTTGTGATTGTGAGCGTTCAATTGCTTGCTTTATTTTTTTTTTCAAGAGCATCCATTATGTACAGCTTTATAAAGAAACAAGAGAAGATTATATTTGATTGTACAAATAAAGTATTATATTGTACAACTAAATAAATTATTGTCTTTTATGAATATGAGATCAATACTTTTAAGTTATTACAATTTTTAAGCACTTCCATTTTGGATTTGTTGAACATTTCTTGTTTTATCTCATCAACCCTGTTTCTTAACAGTTCTTGCCTTCTCCTCATGGATCCGATTCCAGTCATTGCTGCAGCTTCTAAAATAAGAACACATCAGAATAATGAAAATAAATCAATTATTGTCTGTGTGTTTCATAAATGAAATGTATAAATGAAAAGTGCTTTTTTATTAACCCTTACAAAAAATAAGTATACTTCAAGTTAATTTTATTAAGTATACTTAAGAAAATAATATAATGCCCTGTGCCCGGTTGCATAAAGCACCTTAAGTGTAATTTGCCCTTAAGTTCGCCCTTATGTTTCCCTTAAACCTAAGGGTGTTGCAGAAAAAAACCCTTAAGTGTTACTTAAGGGTTTCTTTAAAGGCAGGGTAGGTAGGATTTTATAAAAAACTTTTTTCCAAATTTGTTTAAACTTTCTATATATATCAATACATAATTAAAATGTAAGTACTCTGAAAAAAAGAGTATAAAAATCAAGTGACTCTAGACCGTTTAATCTGCATTAAACACAGCTCATTATTTCCATTCGGGACGAAACAAAGGATTGGCTTAGGCGACTGTCACTCTCTCTCGCAACCATGGCAACCACCCTTTTGCCACTGGATCTGCCCACTTGCGCGCGCACGTTTGATTTGAGGAATTCAAGAGGCAGGAACCTAGGAATAGCAAAACAATGGCAGAGAAAGAGCCATTCACATTACCTGCATATGCAGTTAGCAAGGCAAACAAGGCAAAAAAAAAAGACAGTACTAGAAAAGGTAATGAATAAAAAGTCTTTGGATAAACAAAGAAATATAACGCGTGTCAATATCGGCGTGGCTTTCCAGCGACCACCCCATCCTCGGCCTCTACTTCCTCAAACCCTAGTTGCACGCCACGGCCTCTTGCACGACCTCCTGCTTCGCCCTAAAATTATTTTTATTTTATCATATGTCATTTTACAAAATTACATTTTACAAACCTACGTTTTGTGCTCCTGCACGCACTTTTCCAGTCACAACACAGCAATCAGAGGAGGACGAGCTGAAAACGGTAATGCTGTTCTCTTCCTTCATAACTCGTAGCCTACTGAGAAGGTTTGAGTTGCAGAGGAATTTGTGACTGTTTCACCTGTTCAACCACATCAAAGTTTCGTAACTAGTAAGTCCGTGCTTTTTCTCTTTTTGTTCTTATGTGCTGAAGGGCCGCTGTGCCTTGGTGAAACGGTGTTTGTACGTGAAGAGCTCTTTTCCAAAACGCCATAAACCTAAAAAGCTGCCTCAAAGATCCAGCAAAAGTAATGATTATGAATATGTAAAATATTGCAATAACACATTTTAATTGTTTATTAATTTCTGTGTCGGCTGCAAAGATGAAGTTGACGATAGGCTATTGACTCGCGATCTTCGCAGTAGTGAACGCACCGGAGAAATGCACATTCATTAGGCTACATTTTGTTTTGGATGGTTTTGTTTAGAACCAGCTTTCTGTAAATATATTTCACATTTTTTAGGCCTGTGAGGCGAGGCTATACGGTTCGGTTCACGATGATATAATCTCCAGTTCAAGCACGTTATGTTTTGATTGATAGCCTATATTTACTTTTATGTTTTAAATACAGGAAATTGGTTAATGAAAAAAATATTAAAATTAAGATACAATTAATACAAAACGAAATTCGTTTTAAAGAAAGGCTTTGTGCTTTCTGTTTTGAGGTCTCTGTGAAAGTTTGAAAGTCTTTTACTGCCGCTTTCAGAGCGCTCACGTCCATAATGGAGAACTGTCACGTGTCACGTGTTTTTTTCCTCATAAATGCAAACACGAAAAATAAAAGACAAAAGATTTTTTCCTCACAAAAATTTTTTTCTAAAAGACAAACCATACATTTTTGGAAAAAAAAATTGGATTTATACCGTATTGAAATTTTCTTTTTTTACTTTGAATTGATCATCAACAATATTGTTGTTTGATTTAATAATCACTGTTGCAAGAAGTGCCTAGTTAAGTTTTTTTTTTTTAAGTGGAAAAAGTAGGGGCTGCCACAGATTCTGTTTAGTTAGCTCCTTTATTGTTTTTTTCTATAGCCTATAATATAGGTCAAATGCAGCAAGTCAAAAGACCAAGTGGACCTTCTTTGCCAGTTTGCACACATTTCTTTGAAGGGTGGCAAAAATATCGCCTGAATATCGATATCTAGATATTGGGAAAAAAATATCGAGATATTCATTTTTGTCAATATCTCCCACCCCTACATGCAGAACACCATATCTGTTATGAATCTTACACGAAATTCATCTTCATCACAATGTAACTGATGGTAATGGAAAAACGTGTATCAATGCAACCTGTTTTTAGCTTATATAACTAGCTCGTTAGCAAATCAAAAAATATATATTTTAAATTTAAACTTTACCAATATCAATATGCTAGCTTGATAGTGAGTACTAAAATACATCTTATTTGTTTATATTCATAAGCAATTAGCATTAGATTTTTTTTATTACATGTGATTCTGACATGATGTCACTGTAGCGGCCCCTTGGATATATTCATCAAAACGCAGAGAGTTTCAAACGGGTGTCATTTTATTTCTTCCTCTCAACGAGCACCATGCACCATGAACACCGTGAAAACTACAGAAGAAACAGATTAATTACAAAATGCTTCTATGTAGCTTTACAAATAAATTGCACATACATTATGTTCACATATGAATCATGTTTACACACAATACAAATAATTTCAACAGATGACCAATATGAAATGAAATGAAATATGTTTTTAAGCCTTTATGACAAATGGAATATCACATGCTTCTTTTAGTTGAAATAATATATTATAATTGGTCACAGAAATATGTTTTTATATTGATGACATGTGCAATAAACCCATAAACAAATGAAGTATTGACATTCTCTTTCCTGATACAAAATCTCTTTTTGATAATACAAACTCCACACATTTTACACACTTCATACCTCATTCCGCTTCTCCAAGGGCGCTAATTCAAAGAGTTTCCGCCATCAGCTACCATGCTCTCTAACTCGACACACCATCACAGTTTGGAGTTCTTAAAAAAATAACATGTACGAGCAATACAAATATAAATAAATCACAATGTAAATTCTCTTTACAAGATTCAAATGGATGAGCACGATAAATAATCAAAGTGGTTACAAGTTTTTACCGTTCTTCCGACGACGCGCGAGCACATTGTGCAGAGAGTGTAACAGGAAGTTTTAGCGTCATAAAAAACATCCGAACTTTCCGAAGAAGAAGAAGAACGGTGCTTTTCAAAATAAAAGCCAGAACAGATAAGGTGACACTGTCGAACTATAATGTCTTTTTAACATATAAAAATAAAATATTATATATTTTATAAACTGTGTAGGAAAATATTGTGTTTTATAAGACATTTACACTCCCACCAAATCCTAGTACAATGAATGAACAAATATACAAAGAGTAAGTGAATTGTGCAGGATTTCTTGACTCTAAGAAATAAACAGCCTGAAGTTAAGCTATCAGAGGTGTAACAGAGCAGTTTGTGCAATGTTATCAATCGCTTTTTTCTAGTCAGTTCTCTAGGAGGAGCACCAATTTTTTGATTGGTCTCTCAATAACTGAGGGCTTGGAGGGAGGATCTTGTTTTTTATGAGGTTTCCTCTCCCCAACTTGCACTTTAACTCTACGAACCAAACCATCACTACTTTGAACAGTCTCAATGACTCGTCCAAGTTGCCACTGATTTCTTGGGAGGTTGTCGTCTTTAATAATGACAATGTCATTCACTTGGAGGTTGCGTTGAGGTGAGTGCCATTTCTGTCTCAAGGATATGTTCAGCAGATACTCCTTTTTCCAGCGGCTCCAAAACTGTTGAATGAGATACTGAACTCTCCTCCACCTCTTTGTCGCATACAGGTCCTCCTTGACAAATACTCCAGGAGGAGGAAGAGCAACTTTAGATTTCATCATAATGAGGTGATTCGGTGTTATAGGCTCCAGTGCCTGAGGATCATTGATTCCATCCACTGTTAACAGGCGGCTGTTAACAATAGCCATGGCCTCATATAGCAGTGTTCTGAGGGAGGCGTCATCAAGTCGACCTGGGCACTGTGCGAAGGTGGCATTCAGCACATTTCGAACAGTTCTGATCTGGCGTTCCCAGACACCACCTGCAGGACTGTCAGAGGGAGCATTGAAGACAAATTCGCACTGCTTCTCAGTCAGGAAGATTTCCAGTAGCTTAGTATCACACTGTTTAAGTGCTTCCTTGAGCTCATTCCTGGCGCCAACAAAATTAGAACCTTGGTCACAGCGAAGTTGTTGAACAGCTCCTCTCAGGCTGATGAAGCATCTCAATGAGTTGATGAATGAGTCTGTTGACAAATCTTCGAGCATTTCAATATGAACAGCTCTAGAGTACAGACATGTGAAAATTAAGCCATATCTTTTGTATTCTTTGCGGGCTCTCTTTACAATGAAAGGACCGAAACAGTCCATGCCACTGTGCGTGAAAGGTGCTGAGGCTTCGACGCGTTCTGCGGGAAGCTCGGCCATTTGTTGTCTTTCTGTCGGCCGTCGCAGTTTTCTGCAAAGCACACAAGTGTGTATAAGCTTGGCAACCAACTTGCTCCCACCAATTACCCAGAATCCATTGGCCCGAAGCTCCATTAAAGTCTGGCTTCGACCCTGATGGCATGTTTTAGCGTGGAAATGAGACACAATCAGCTTGGTGATGTGGCTGTTATTCGGTAGGATGACTGGGTGCTTGACTTTGTGACAGAGCGATGACTCTTTCAATCTCCCACCAACACAGAGAAGTCCTTCAGACCAGATAGGGTCGAGACGGAAAATAGAGCTTGAGTTTGGAAGGTCTTTTTTACCCTGAAGCATCTTTATCTCCTGGGGGAAGGCTTGCTGCTGTACGATCTTAATCACTTCGTCTGCAGCCTTCTCACGCTCCTTAACAGTCACATACTCACTGTGTTGTTTCTGTTTAGAACCCAACCTCTTGATTCTTGCCACCACCTTAATAATTGTTGTCCAGGAGGAAAACTGACTCAAACGCCTGAGGATGTCATTGCAGTTTTTGACTTCTGTTGCAAACACCTGAATTGTCTTGACTTCAGGATCACCAATGAGTAATTCTGATGGAGCGCTGGGTGTTAAAAGTAAATTACTCTCCCAGAGAAATTTTGGTCCTCGCAGCCAGTTTGTTGAATGAATGTCTGAAGCACAAAGACCTCGGGAAGCATGATCAGCCGGGTTTTCTGCGGTGTCCACATAGTGCCACTGACTGGGATCACTATTATTCCTTATCAGCTGAACACGGTTTGCAACAAATATGTGGAACCTCCGGGCATCATTGTTAATATACGCAAGCACAACTTGTGAGTCTGTCCAGAAAACCTCTTCATCAATCTTTATGTCAAGTTCACTTTTTAACATGACACTGACTTTCGTAGAAACCACAGCTGCTGCGAGTTCTAGTCTCGGGATACTTAAGACCTTTGAGGGTGCAACCCTTGCTTTCGCCAGAACGAGACTGCAATGGACTTCATCCTTGTCATTTTTGAGCCTGAGGTAAGAACATGCACCGTATCCCACACAGCTGGCATCCGAAAAATGGTGCAACTCTACTCTGACAATGTTATGGAAGTCATGTGGGTGGTAACATCTCGGAATTGAAACCTCTCTCAACCTCTGAAGCCCAATTATCCACTCCTCCCACCGTGGCCTCATATCTTCTGGGAGTGGATCATCCCATCCGATGCCTCTGTGACACAGCTCTTGAAGTATACGCTTTCCAGTTAGGCTGAATGGAGCGATGAATCCAAGAGGGTCATAAAGAGAGGCAATGACAGAAAGGCAACCACGCCGGGTTGAAGGCTGATCTTTCAAGCTGCTGCTAAAACTGAAAGTGTCAGTTTCAGTTGACCATTGAATGCCGAGTGCACGCTCTGATAGTGTTGGATCCAGTCCTAGAGGTTCGATGGTTGCTGCTCTTTCTGAGGGATCTAAGCAGGTGAGGGCTGCTTCCTCATTTGAGTTGAATTTATGGAGGCGTAAACCTCCTCTTTTGCACAACTCCTGTGACTCAATGATCAGTTTCTGGGCTTCCTCGACTGATGGGACGCTGACTAGCCCGTCATCAACATAAAAGTTTTTCTCCACAAATGTTGATGCTAGTGGATAGGTAGCTTTGTGTTGCCGCGCAAGATGTTTTAAGCCAAAGTTGGCACATCCTGGAGACGAGGCAGCTCCGAAGAGATGAACCGCCATCCTGTATTCCTGTGGTTCCTTCTCCAAATCTCCACCTTTCCACCAGAGGAATTTCAGATAATTCCGGGATTCAGGAGTGACGGAGAACTGATAAAACATTCTTTCGATATCACAGATGATCGCTACGGCCTCCTTCCTGAAGCGGCAGAGAACTCCTACCAGAGGATTGATAAGATCAGGCCCAGTTAGCAGAGTGTCGTTTAGAGAAACACCATGGAATTTGGCTGAACAGTCGAATACGACTCTCAGCTTGTCTGGTTTTCTGGGGTGATAGATGCCGTGATGCGGAAGGTACCACTCAGTCTCTCCTGCAAATGTTGTAGGGGCAGGCTCTGCGTCACCCTTGTTAATTGTTTCTTCCATGAATGTTTTGTATTGATCATAATACTGTTTATTGGTCTTTAATTTCTTCTTAAGACACTGCAGGCGAACTGTGGCTAGCCTCTTGTTGTTTGGTAGGTTGGGTGGACTATTGCCCTTGAAAGGGAGGGGCATCTCATAATGTCCGTCTTTCTTCTGCGTGATGTTGTCACTGAGAAACTGTATGAATTGAACATCGTTCTGGGACACATATTTATCTTCATAAGTTCTCTCAGTGAAGTCTGATTCTAGGGCTTTTAGAACATCTGTCGCCGATGGAATTGGCAGTTCTTTTACTGTGAGCCGATGCACAAAGCTCTGACTTCCTTGTCTGTCTAGGTGAGGATTTGATGAGCCTATGATACTCCATCCTAGTTTTGATCTCTGTGCAAACGGTTGATTTTTGTCTCCAATGATAACCTCAAGAGGAGCTAGAGCTGCTGGACAGTCATATCCAATCAAGAGCCCTACATCACAGTCTTGAAGGGGTGGTAGCTTATCTGCCAAATGTCTGAGATGAGGCCAGAGTAAAGCTGTTTCCTTCGTTGGGACGTAAGACTTGTCCACCGGGATAAAGTCACGGCTGTAGGCTTGCTGTAATTGGATGTGGTTCTTAGAGTGCAGTCCTCGTACTTGTAGACCATGGATGTTCTTGCTAGATATGATTGTATCAATAGCCGTCATAGTACTCAATTTTAATTTTACTGGTTGGGCATCAACATTCAGTTTGTCAAGTACATCTTCTAAGACAAACGTTGAGTCACTCTGTGTGTCCAGTATTGCGTACGTAAGTACTTCTCTGTGTGGCTCTTGTATTGAAGACACAAAGACTGGGACGATACTTGAAGTAGCTGAAGCACGTTGTGTTGATGCATGTGATACGACCTTGTGCATTTCCAAGCTTGCATGGTTATCTGTGGAAGTGGAGCTATTCGTTGTTGCTTCCACAGGTCTTTGTTTCCTGTCATCATGCAAGCAGGTTGGGTGACGACGGCTGCATATGTTGCATGTGTGTCGTCTCTTACAATCTTTGGTCATGTGACCCTTCCTCAAGCACCCAAAGCAGAGCCGATTTTCACAGATGAATGTCTTTTTATCTTCACCACTCTTTGCTGCGAAGGTGGGACACTTGGTGATGTTATGAGCTTCACTTTTACAGACGGAGCAAGTTGATTTTGGTTTACTGCTGTTTGTTTCTTGTCTCTCCTGAGTGAAACTCTTAGTTTGCGTATTTGTGTTGAGAGCTTTGGCTCTCTTTGGTGATCTTTCATCTGTGGCCTTGAAGTTCATCAACAATGGAGAAGCAATAGGGTTACAGGCTATCCGTGCCTCTTTGCTCAGGAACTTTGTGAAGCATGCAAGATCTGGATAGCTTCCGGATGAGTCAAGTTCCTCTACAACAATTCGACTCCACTTGCGCACGATCCATTCCGGTAGTTTTTTGAGCAACTTGTGGTTTTCCTCACAATCGTTAAGGATAGCTAGTCCTTTGACGTGGGGAATCGCCTCAGTGCAGCCTTGGAGGAAGTCAGCAAACTCTTGTAGTGCAAGTGGATCATTTGTGTTGATCTTTGGCCATCTCATGAGCTTATCTCGGAAAGCCTTTTGTATGATGAACGGGTTCCCATATCTGTCTTGTAAGACTTTCCATGCTCCATTGTATGCGCTTTCCGAATCTCGATAAAAGAAACCTTCTACAGCTTTGCGCGCCTCTCCAGCAAGATAATTTTTTAGATAAAACATCTTCTCACTTGGTGGGAGGGGTTTTCTGTCAATAAGAGCTATGAATGACATCTTCCAATCTGTAAACTGTAAAGGGTCACCACGGAACATGGTTGGTTCAGGGACAGGCAAGCGGTTCATACTTAATGAGCTGGCGATTGCTTGTGCTAGACTGACAGACTCCTGGGACATTGTCACCTCCGGAGCAGTTTGATGAGGTTGGAATGATGCAGCATCAGGATTTAATCGAGGTTCAGATTCCTTTCTGTAGCAAGCAGAGTTAGTTGCGACATTAATCACCTCATCATGGTTCTCAAACCCTTCAAAATCGTCATATGCTCTCACACGAGCTGCTGCTATGGCAACATCTTTTGCTGCTTGTAACTGCTGCAATTTGGTTCTCTCTTGTTCCAACTGTTGTTGCATTTCCACCTCTTTTTGTTTCATTTCTACCAACATTTTCGCCTCTTTAAGTTTCCATTCACCTTCTAACTTCTGAAGATGTGCTTGCTGTGCTTGGATTTCTTTCATGGCTTTTGATTGTTCCAGCTTAGCTGCAAGCTCGGCTTGTGCATCTACTCTACTGCTGTGGGTACTGGCTGAGCTGGAGTGGTTGCTTAATCTCTCCGGTGACTCCACGGAGCTCACCGTTTCAGTTTTAGTGTGGCCAAAGACAGACCCGTATTCAACTTTGTTTAATGTTTCTCTTACCCTTTCCTTCTCAAGTTGATCATTAAATTCTTGGTTAACGGTCTCTAGACGGATACTTATGAGGTCACAAATGTCTTTTGTTAGTGTAACACAGTTACACAGTCCATTTTCTTTACGATCTCTGGTGTGGTGTTACTGTTACGAAGTATAGGTTCATACTGCTTGCTTACGTCATCACGCTTTGCTTGAATGTCTTGCTGTAATTCAATAAGGTCTTCTGATGAACAGAGGGTTTTTAATTTTGTCCTAGTCTCCCTTGCTACATGCTTCCAAGCATCATAGGACTTGTTAAATGCTTTCTCACGTTTTCTGGTGTCTTGGTCATGCATCTCTTGGCCTTTCTCCGTTAGCTTTCTTTCACGTGAGCTAGACCTGCATGGGGTGTCTTTAAGTGACATCTTGTTTGTTTGTACTGCTGCTTTAAATCGAGTGTAACCTTTGATTGTTCAATGCCTGAATTTTCACTTGTAAGCTGTAGTTATCTTTTACCACAGAGTAATGTTTATGCTGAGCATTAACAGATTATGGACATCTAAAGGATTTTTAGCTTAAAACAGTAACAACAAAACTCACTTTCTACCTTTTCATAAATAGACATTACCCAAGCGCATGAGCTAGTTTCTTGAAATAGTCACCAGTTTTAGAAGCGTTAGGAACTTGCAAGATATTTTGACCTTATAATACCATATCATTATTTAAGTCACTTCAGTTATGCTGCAAGGATGTGTGTAGAAATTGTCCCTTTTCAGCTTTTTTGCTCCTTGGCACCCAGTGTCTCTTTTTGCAGCTTTAGCTGTACCTTAAGCATGCTGTCCATTTTAAGTCTTGCCTGGGTGCATGAGTTGGATGCAAGCGAAGTAAACTGGCTGGTATTAGGTTGGTGGATGGACCTCAGATGTGATGGCGTCAGCTTCTCACCAGGGATGGCAGGGCTGGTGCAGCGATGAGTTTTCACTGTAGCGGCCCCTTGGATATATTCATCAAAACGCAGAGAGTTTCAAACGGGTGTCATTTTATTTCTTCCTCTCAACGAGCACCATGCACCATGAACACCGTGAAAACTACAGAAGAAACAGAATAATTACAAAATGCTTCTATGTAGCTTTACAAATAAATTGCACATACATTATGTTCACATATGAATCATGTTTACACACAATACAAATAATTTCAACAGATGACCAATATGAAATGAAATGAAATATGTTTTTAAGCCTTTATGACAAATGGAATATCACATGCTTCTTTTAGTTGAAATAATATATTATAATTGGTCACAGAAATATGTTTTTATATTGATGACATGTGCAATAAACCCATAAACAAATGAAGTATTGACATTCTCTTTCCTGATACAAAATCTCTTTTTGATAATACAAACTCCACACATTTTACACACTTCATACCTCATTCCGCTTCTCCAAGGGCGCTAATTCAAAGAGTTTCCGCCATCAGCTACCATGCTCTCTAACTCGACACACCATCACAGTTTGGAGTTCTTAAAAAAATAACATGTACGAGCAATACAAATATAAATAAATCACAATGTAAATTCTCTTTACAAGATTCAAATGGATGAGCACGATAAATAATCAAAGTGGTTACAAGTTTTTACCGTTCTTCCGACGACGCGCGAGCACATTGTGCAGAGAGTGTAACAGGAAGTTTTAGCGTCATAAAAAAACATCCGAACTTTCCGAAGAAGAAGAAGAACGGTGCTTTTCAAAATAAAAGCCAGAACAGATAAGGTGACACTGTCGAACTATAATGTCTTTTTAACATATAAAAATAAAATATTATATATTTTATAAACTGTGTAGGAAAATATTGTGTTTTATAAGACATTTACAGTCACTACATGCACTGTGCTCCTTCCTCTCCGCTCCTCTTATAATGCGTGTTCAGCTCAGCGGTCGGAGTCTCGCGTTCATGTGTTTTGGGGGCGTGGCTTTGTAAGGAGCCCAGAAGGGAGGGGGTGGAGTGAATGGAAATAATGAGCTGTCTTTAAAACAGTCGTGAGAGGTCTACAGACACTCGATATTTATACTTTCTTTTTCAGAGTACTTACATTTTAATTATGTATTGATGTATAAATAAAGTTTAAACAAATTTGGAAAATAAGTTTTTTAGACAAATCCTACCTACCCTACCTTTAAGTAAAACGTCATAAACACTTAGAATTTCCCTTAAATGCTGTTTTTTCACTTAAGTAATCCCTTAAAAAGCATTAAGTGTTGCATAAAACCCCTTAACGGTCATTTCCCTAAGTATAAATTAAGGTTTGGAAATCGTAACCTTAAGAGTAACGCGGACAAAAATAAGACGACATGGCTGAATTTATGGAACCAGCTGAAGATCATTATGTGCCAAGAAGAATTTTTAGGGATAGAGAGAACCCTTTGGACCATCTTAGCAATGAAAAATTGTTGCAAGAATACCGATTTGATCGACGCGCAATATTTGACATCGTCACACATCGCATACCTTGACCATGTCACACATCGCAACCACTCTTTAACTGCGGTGTTACAACTGCTTATGGCACTGCGTTTTTTTGCAACTGGGAGTTTTCAGACGGTAGTGGGATATGTTTTCCACGTGCATAAATCGGCTACCATTCAATAAATGTACAATTAGTGTGTATCGGATCTTCAGGTGATATTCTCAATTCATTCAGTTAACGGACACTCTGAGGTAAAGTGACTGCAGACTTAGCAACGATTATATTTAATTGTACAGTACAGTCATAACATAACGTACATACATTATCTTAATTCCATTATGTCCTTAAACATAACAATATTGCTGTCCATAAACTGAGAAAGTGCGCGTCTGGAATGCGATACCTCGAGTTGTCCTAGACGCGACGCGGCATGTTAGTGTTTTGCGTATCTATGGCAACAACAGACTTTTATAACGTGAATCCAGGATCGCTGTTGTGAAACACTTAAATGTTTCCCTTACCTAAGAGAACCGTTTAAGAGATTATATGCAACACCCTTAAGTTATTCTCTTAGGTAAGGGGAAATCGCCCCTTAAGTATCATACTTAAGGGAAAAACTTAAGGTGCTTTATGCAACCGGGCACTGGTTTCATAGGTAGGCTTAGATTAAGCCAGGATTAGGCCTTAGTTCAATTAGGATATTTAAGTGGCTTTTATAAACATGCCTTTAAAAAAAAAAAAAAAAAAAAAGTTTTAAAAACTTTGAGACTTGCACTGACATATTGTAAGATATGCCAGTTCAAGTTGTTTTCCGTTAAAACAGCTCAAACATGCATTTTCATCTGGGAATAGGCTTCAGCCTTGAAACCGGGGGTACATTTTTAAGTATAGGCCTACTTTATGTAAGTATAGTAATATTAGTGAACTAATAGTATACTTTTAAGTGTAGCCTACTATTTCAATAATTATTGGGACTAAATTGGTCCATCTTTGTTGAACAAGAATGTAGAAGATGGCACCAGGTTGTGTGTTGGCTTGCCGTCTCTCCGGGATGTCCAGGATTTAAGGATGTATGTCTTTCTTTTGTTTGTTTGTTTGTTTTACTTTTATGTTTTATCAATCATTTGGATGACTCACAGTTGATCTATGATCGCCTTCCGTTGCTAAGCCTTCGATCTACGGCTTTCGAGATGTGCAGCCGTGATTTGAACTTGAAATTGTTCGCTGAACAGCCATGCACGTTCCAGCCGCCAATGAAAGTCTGTCAGGTTACTGGCTGCGCGTGCTGGAAGAGGAGACGCCGCAGGAGACGAGTCATACGGGTTGGAGTTAGTGATGTGACATTTGAACCGAGGCGTCGGAGCTTGTGTCGAGAAAAAATGGGCGTGCCAGATGAAGCCGCGATTCGAGGCTTGTGTTGTTAACGTGAAAATTCCGTGACTAATGACAAACGAGGCCTCGGTTTGTGTGGAGACGTCATCGGTTCGGTCTGAGTGTCGCTTCCAGAAAAAGGGGGTTCGAAACTCGCGCCACCTTGTGGGTGTTGTCAGGTGTAGTAGAAGCAGTTGTAGTAGTGTCAGAGAGTCAGAGAGTTAGATAACTATCATTGTCATTGTCGTTATTGTGTCATTTATGTGTTAGGGCTGTATATTATTACATTATATCAGGTTAGAATAGTTATAGTATATTGTTATTATTAATTATAGTAGGCCTAGCTATATTATAGTCTTGTTATGTTAATTAGATAAGATTATTTGGATTACTTTGGATTTTTGGATCTGGACTGGACTGCTTTTTGATTTGGATTGGCCTTTTTGATTTGTTTGCTTTTTGTGACCTCTTCCTTTTTCCTGGTAATGGAGCCAGTAAGAAAGAGGAAATCCTCCCCTGTCTGGGCTCAACAGTGGCATCAGTGCCCTCATTTATACCAGCTGGCACTGGCATTTTTATGTTCCCCTGCATCCTCTGTGGCTGGAGAGGTTTTGTCCAAGAAGAGGAATTGTCTAAACACACTTGAAAAAATTCCCCAGTCCCATAAGCACAACACTGCACTAAAACTAGTAACAGTTCACTGCACAAAACCCCCCAGAAACAATTTTTAACTTTTCCCACCCCAGACTATTCTGTTGCAGTTTACTTTATTACACTCCCTCCACCATAAGCACTGCACTCAACACAGTGTCACTTTTGCTGTTCATACTGTCACTATCCAAACAATTTATGAATAATTAATTAATTGTGTGTGTGACAGTTGTCTCTGCACAAGTAAATTCAGACAGAGAAAGATATTTTATTTTAAACCCAGGCAATGGACAAATGTCTGCTCAGGTTATTGGTTCAAAATTAATTAATTTGTCTGCTATTTCTTTGCACAGTAGCTAGGTGTGTCACTAGTGAGCAATGCTGAATGAAGCTTCGAGTAATGAACCTTTGGGTGAAGCAATGGGCTCAGTGGTTCAGAAAGCCTCATTTTGCCATCACTAGCTGGAGTCTTGGTGAAACTTAAGAAACTGAGGAACCTTAACAGTGGAGTTAGACCAACGGTGGAGTCGCAACCTTCCTATTTAAGACTGTTCTGCCTGTCACATCAACACCATTGCGTTGGACTATGCTGAGAGAGACGAGACGCGGAAGTGTGGTGCATTCAAATTTGTGGTCCGAGCTGGGGCAATGAAGCTAAGTGCTGTTTCTTCCTCTAATCGGCCCGTTGAGTCGACCACAGTGCTTATGGCTTTGATAAACACACGCTCAGTTGTCAACAAAACATTCATCCTGAATGACTATTATGTAACATATGGGCTGGACTTTCTTTTTATTAGGCTACTGAAACTTGGTTAACTTTGGACGCTGATACGAGCCCTCTTGCTGAGCTTTTACCAAGGGGGTGTAGCTATTTAAGTACTTTGAGGAGTAATCGTCGGGGTGGAGGCTTGGCTGTTATTTTTAATAACATGATGAAGTGCAAGTTTCTGCCTGTTGAAAGTTCCAAGAGTTTTGAAGCTCAATTAATGAAGATTGACTTGCCCTTGATCGCCAGTGGTTTGTGCCTTGATATAGGCCTCCTGGTTATAATAAGAATTTTCTTGATGAATTTTATGAGTTTTTATGTTGGTTGTTGTTCCATCGGCTGACAGGATTTTGATTATGGGTGATTTTAATATTCATGTCAGTTGTCCTGGTAAACCCATGACCAAAGAATTTTTTTAATTTAGTTGATTCCTTTAACTTATCCCAATGTGTCTGGACCAACACATGATCATGGGCACACACTTGACTTTGGTGGTTTCTTTGGGGATAACGATAGAAAATATTTGTGTTGAAGAAATGGCCATGTCGGACCATATACCTATTAGGTTTAATTTGACTTCTTCAACAAATGGACTCTGTTATCAGCCTCCATCATTCTTGTCCAGGGTTATCACTACTTCTACACCTACTGTAATGCGTTCTCAACTGCTTTTACTGAATTAGCCCTTTATACTGAGCCTACAGCATTGCCTGTTGTGGGACCCGATGAATTGGTAAATTATTTGAATCATGTTTGCTCTGAGATCTTGGATAATGTTGTGCCTTTTAAAATGAGATGTCAAAAAGTGAAAAACAACCGTAGCTAAATGATGTAACACGGAATCTGAGGCGGGTTTGTCTAAGTGGCTAAAAGGTAAATTGCAAGTATCTTATGATATTCTTAGATAATTTTTTATCAAACTTCTTCATATTTTTCGCGAATTATATCACATAATGCAAATAACCCGAAGGTATTATTTTCAACCAAAGAGAAGGTAGGCTACTGAGTACGTCTATTAATTTTTGCCTACCCCGTCTAAGGATCTGTGTGAGAGTTTTTTAAAATAATTTATTGATAAGGTTGCTAGGCAATGTTGTAGTCGATATAATGAATCCGTTCATTGTTTAAGTAAATTTGAATTGATTAAGCAGCATAATATTAATTATCACTTGTATGCTGATGATTTACAACTGTACTTTCCTTTGGAGTGTAATGGCTGTACATCTTTTACTAATTTGCATAAGTTCTTGAAATATTTTTTTTACAATTAAATGAGGATAAGACTGAGTTTATTATGTTTGGGAACAAACAGCTTGGGAATGGTCTGGATGTGAAATCAATTTTTTTTTTTTTTTTTCAGTTAAGAAAATTGTCTAAACTGAAACCCATCCTTTCATACAAGGATTGTTTTGCATGCCTTTGTTTCAACCCGGTTAGACTATTGTAATGCTCTTTATAGGCATAAGTGAATCACTGGTTACTCGTCTTCAGTGTGTCCAAAATGCTGCTGCGAGATTCTTAAATAGGCCAGAAAACGGGATCACATAACACCTGTATTGATATCCCTTTACTGGCTACCTGTTAAATACAGAATACAATACAAGGTGTTAATGTTTGTTTTTAAAGTATTGCATGATCGAGCTCCTGAGTATATAGGGGATACACTCACACATTTAAATGTGGTTGTTGCCCCTGAAACTTTACAGTGTGTACGTGGCCTAAGAAAAAAAGCTGCTGCATTTAGATCCGGCTATTTATCCTTATCCTATTTATATATTTATCCTTGTTTTCGCATGGGCCGGTTGTAGTCTCTTTTTTTCTCTGAAGTCTTTCGTGTTTTACAACGGGTGAATCTCCAGTTGTCATTGGTGATTGTCGCTTGAACCTTTCTGGTCCACCATCAAACTGATAAGTTTAATTATATCAAGTGCTGCGAGAAAAGGCTATAAATCTCCACCTCCAACATCATCACACACAATATAGCCTACTAGCCGAGACTCCTTCTTTATGTGTAAAGATGTGACGTAATGACGCAAAGACATACTCGAATTTCCTGCAGAAATCCACCAGTACCACTGGAATTAAATACATTATTACAAGCTTACCATTTTGAATCGAGCTAAGGCAAGCAGATAGTTTTGAACACTGGCTGGTTATGTACTTGCTCAAATTTATTTTGGATAATTTTTAACCCAAAAAAGCTACAGACTGCAGCTTTAAGTGAATTTCTAATTATATTTCTGAGAAATAATAAGTAAACTGAAAATATGGTTTCTTATTTTTATTTTTTTGTTTAAAATAACTATACTAATAGCACACTTGAATAAACTTATTTTTGTAAAGGAAAGATGTTTTTGTTATGCACTAAATAAAAAGTACACTTTATATCAAAATATTTTGTGATGAATTTTAACTCTTAATGCTTGATTACCTTCATAGCAAGAGGCCATTTCACTCTCAATGTTTTTTTGTATTGATGAGTAGATCAGCTTCTTCATGGTAACAATGTCTCCAATGAGCAATTTCTTCAGTTGGGTTTCCTTCCACATGAGGAAAAACACAAGAAAAGTCAGATTTTTTTTTTTTTTTTGGTGAATTATAAAAAAAATCCTGCTTAATTATAAAGATGAGGATTCACACACACTTCAACAGAAGTAAAGAAAGGCATAGAGGACCAGGTCCGGAGTATTACACATTAGTGTCAGAAGAGAACATATCGGTTACGTATGTAACCCTCATTCCTTGAAGGAGGGAACGGAGACATTACGTCGAACCGATGAATAGGAATCTCGCTTAGAGAGCCAATCTACTTCGAGTGTGACTATACGAGGCAATGGACATTGGCATGCAATGATTTGCAGCAGCTTCTCTGCCACTCAGTGTGGGTATATAATGAGCAGAAGTTGCAATTGCATCTTTAGGTTTTCGCTGAGGAGCAGAGCCGTAACCCAGCTGCCCAGCGGTGGTACAGCAACCATGGTGACGGGACGTAACAAGGGTTACATATGAAACAGAGACATTCCCTTTCAGTAGGTCTCTACGTTGCGTCGGAGCGACGAATAGGACTCCATACCAAAGTGCAACTGTTGCTGTCCCTTCCAGCGTCCAGCAAGAGCCTACGACCATTCTTATAAGACAGGATCGGGCTTACGCAAAAAAGCCAATCAATGCTGTTCCACATTACCCGCTCAGTGACTATTGGATAACACTAGGAAAATGTGCCCTTCCCACTGGGAAAGGAATGCTGCGGAACCACATTCTACCCTGAAGGAGTTATGTAGAGATGACATATGGACCAGCCCCATAGGGTTGACTTCATCCCCCAAGATTTGTACCCCCAAGGGAAAGACACAAGCTTCTGTTTAGGAGTAGCCATGGAATATTACACATATGGGATCCCCATAGGATCACACATATGGCACCTAGCCTAAACCCGATTCTCAAGGATTCAGCGGAAATATAGGCCTGGTGCCGGCCGCTCTGCCACGTCCGGCAGCCAAGGGTGATGGAGGACTCGCAGGGTTTACCCGTAGGAACTCTCTGGAGCAATAGCGTGTACCTTGGCACAGCAAGTCAACACAAGCCCGGTCCACTCTGTGTCTTCTACCCATTTTAGGTGAGAACTCAAAAGGATACCAACTCTATTCGTAGGCTATAGAATCTAGCGAACATGTTGGGTGTCGCCCAGCCCTCAGCTCACAGATAACAGATATATCTGACAGAGAGGTGCCACGCACCAGCGCCCAGGAGGATGCAATACTCCTAGTAGAGTGAGCTTGCAACCTGAGCATGCAAGGCGAGCCTTATGCTTGATAAGCCAAGGCGTTGGCATCCACCAACGAGTGGGCCATCCTCTGATTGGAGAAAGCCTTTCCCTTCTGCTGGCCTCTGTAACAGACGAAGAGCTGGTCTGAGGTCCTAAAGCTTGTGCACAATACTGGATTGGGTTGAGAAAATCATCTGGCCTGAACTCTAGGCATGATTCGTCAACCAAAAAAGCCTGCAGGTCCCCTACACTCTTAATGGAGGCCAGTGCAACCAGTGGCAACGTCTTTAGAGACAAGATTTTCAAGTCTACTGATTGCAAGGGCTCAAATGGTGCATTCTGGAGTGCTCTGAGCAACAGAGACAAATCCCAAGAGGATAAAGAAGGAGGGCTGGGTGGATTTAATCTCCTCTCCCCCTTAAGGAACCTTGGTGGGCTGAGATGGTGGCAGCATAGACTTTCAGGGTGGAGGGAGACAGCTTTCGCTCCAACCCCTGCTGCAAGAAGGAAAGCACCGCTCTGATTAAGCAAGTCTGGGGGTCTTCTTGTTGAGAAGAACACCATTCTGTGAAAAGGTTCCACTTCAAGGCGCACAACTGTCTCATACAACATGCTGGGCACAGCTCTCGACCACGTCGCTGAAGAGGCCGGCCTGGGAGACGGGAATTTAGAAGCCACGTCTTGTCGACATCCCGCATGTCAGCCAGGCACAGCCACAGGAGGCGTTCCTGGACCACCAGCGTGGACATTGCACGACATAGAGACTGCACCATAACCTTCGTTACGTTATGTTAAGGGGTTTCCGAAGATCCCCTCACCGTTAACCTGAGTTACCCCAGCTATCCGGTGCAGTGGACCTCTCCTGGCACCTGTGATCAGGGAGGGCGCCACTACGAGAATTAAGGTATAACTCTCTTGAGGTATTGGAGTCTTGATCTCAACACCGTGATGGACATGTTCCTGCTGTGAGAACATGTCGCATCCACGAACGCAGCCTCAGCTTGCTTAATGCCCAGATCATGACCATCAGCCGACCACATCCAGAAACACACGTCTTGAAATCTGGCATCTTGAAAAAGACGAGATCTCAGCCGTGCAAGCTCTTTTAGGAAAAACGCCCTTTGGTGCTGAAGCGCAGAGGGGACTGGCCACCTCAGAACGCAGGGGTGGCGCTAGGGCTGGGCTAAGGGGGCTTAAGCCCCGAATGTTTTTAGTAAAGCCCCGAATATTTTGTTACCTTGTATTTCTCATGGAGCAAAACAATTAATCAGAAAAAACAAATGTGAATAAGATTACAGCAGCCGCGATTACCTAATCATGAAAAGTGCATATTACAGTTTTATTTATATTTTTTCCTTTGCATTAAACGTACTTACGACATGCTTTTGCAGCGTTGAGCATTATAGCCAATCACAGACATGTCTGTTGAACGCATCGGCCAATCAGAGGCGTTGTGATGAAAATGTGTTTTGTCGCGAGTTCACCGAGTTATACACTTTCGCAAACCTGTCATTATTTCTGGCAATAAACTTAAGATGCAAATAAGAGATTCACTGCAATATATTTGATATTCTTGATGCTGCTCTGATGCACTCCATTACACACCGCTCTGTTTGTTGTTAGGATGACTAAAAGGTCAGTGGTCTAGCTCATCAATGTCAAAATGTAAGTAGATAAACATTTAATATTTGACTGTTTTACAATAGAAATGTTCAACTACCGACAATATCCGGTGATGCAAATTACTTTTTTTATTTATTTATTAAATTATGCCTTTTGAATTGAAAATATACTATAGTTTCCTTGATTCATTTAGAGAGAATGCATGCATAATTAAAAATAAAATATTATTTGCAAATAGTTAAAATTATTTCACTAATACAATAAGCCTTTCTTTTTCTTTATTCCCTTAAATCGCTTTTATAATTAATTAATTCCTTTAAATAAAAATCCGAATATCCACTGACTTTAGAACCGCCCCTGTCAGAACAGACAGGGATTTAGTGCAGCCCTGATTCTTGCAGTTCAAGAGATGCAGCAACACAAACAGAGCCTGTTACAGTCTGTTGTGTGCACTCACTGTCACTGCAGAGCACAGAGCTCAACAGAATAGCTGTAAAATCAGCTGTTGTAATTTGCACTAAGTGTGACAACCGCTGCTAGCACCGTATCGACAACACCGCAATCAGGATTCTTCCTGTGGATGTTCTTTCACAAATAAACTCTTCAGAAGCAAGCAAACAACAAACGCTCTATTCTGAAGCGAAAAGCTAAAATGCAATTGCACCTGTTACTCATTATATACCCACACTGAGTGGAAGAGCAGCTGCTACAAATAATTGCATGCCAATGTCCATTGGCTCGTTTAGTTACACTCGAAGTAGATTGGCTCTCTAAGCGAGATTCCTATTCGTCGCCCCAATGTTACGTCAAGAGACTGACTGAAAAGGAATAAGAAAACAACTGAACTCACCTCAATTTTAATGAATTTCTGAATGTTATTTATGAGAGGTGTGGGGTTAGCAGAGTCATTTTGGATGATACTGAACTTCTCAATCTGTTCCTGCGCTGACATCCCTGTTTTTCCAGTCACACTAGAGCCAAAAAAATATATATAAAAGAATTAAGGCAGGAGTACACGTTGCGAGTTTGTATACGCTCAGGAAGTTACAAGTCAGTTAACTTGATAATCTCGTCAAAGCAGCTGATACACGGCACAACTGTCCTGCACAAATTTTATCCCGAGCCGGCAGCAATCACGTGAGCTTTTGCGCTTGCAGAGAACGGTGCTTGCAATGTTGCAGGCAGCTATAGCTTCAGATGGAAAAATTACCGAAATGTGTATGCAAATGATTTGTTGAAAAGCAGAGAACAGTAGCCATTTCTTTCAACATAAATAACTAATCGGGAGGTCGGTAGGTGCTCGTAACGAGCCGTGACCATGTAAGCATCAACTATTTCCACGTGATTTCTCCTGAGTGAAAAAAATCATCTGCAAGCTCGTAAGACAGCAAAAATCGCACCGTGTACGCCTGCCTTTACTGGAAGGAAATAGTGAAGGGAATGGCCAAATCCCCAAAGCATGCAATGTTTGCTTTATAATTCAGAGGGGACTTGGGAGGTGAGTGTATGTGGCTGGTCTAAATGACCCATCACTAGAAGGAGTATCAATACAAATCCACTCATATTTTGGGTCCTGCACAGATGTAGTGTGAAACAAACATAAGGATCCTTAACAAAACATTTGGCCTCAAATTAATCGTCACAAACAAAAAGTAAATCCAATCTGTATCTTCCGGGGCATCAGTCTCATTTGCTGGTTTACTGCTCTACATGTAATCTGGTCCACGTTAACAAGCTTTGCTCCAATTTATGCTCCAATATAATGTTAATAATTTGTAAACAAAATGCCAACAATATATGCTAATTAAAAGTCAAATAAAATTAACTTGATCATGCTAATGCCCTAAAAATCAACAACAAGCATTGTAAAAAGTTTTCATTACATTTTATTCTAAGACTGGAAATGGAATGATGAAACCAAACTTACGGAAATATCTTATTGAAATCTTTAAGAATCCATTCATGCAAATGTCCGGCCAATGTCTTGTTCAGGTCAAAAACTTTAGCCCAATTTTTCGACCAATAGCATCCATAGTTCTTGCACAAAGCTCCAAGGATTTTATGGAACCCACTTCCATCTCTATTCTGAGTTAAAAAAAAAAAAAAAAGTGTTAAAAGGACAAGAAAATAGTGATTATGCAAAACATGTGAATCAAACTCACTGCTATCATTTTGTTTGTGGAAGCAACACATGATTTCACTAATTCTTCCACTCCCTTTGAGAGACACAGGTCCAAATCACTATAAATGCCGTCAAAATATTTGCCCAGTTTATTTAGTGACGTCATTAGGTTCTTCTCAAATTCCATGACTTTCATTTCCATCTAAAACACATCCATACAAGAGCAGTGAATTACAAAATAATACATATTGGCAGGATTCTAAATACACTCTAGTTCTAGTCATTCTAATTCTGACTCATACCATTTTCTTGTCTTTATCTAGCTGGTCCCTTTGTATTAAGAGCAAAGTCCCCTTTGCTTCATTGACATAATCTCTGACCAGTTCTTTATGAATGCTCTTGTTAAGACTCCTCAGTTCATCCTGCAGCTTGGGGATTTCTAGAAATAAAGACAATGATGTGATTTGGACTCATTTGGTCAGTGCTTTATATCACTTAAAAAAGTATTTTAACTTCAGATTAATAAAAAATATTTTAAAAAAACAAGCAACAGTTTGACATTATTATTTTTTTGTCATGAATAATGTGGTAAAATGAAAGCAATAGACAGAAGATAGTTTACCTGTTTCACTAGATTCCAGATTTAAATTGTGGTCAAAGAATGCATTGGAATTTACAGTTAAAACTTTAAACTGATTGTCAGTACTGAAAATTTTCTAAAAAGATAAAAGTAAAGCAATATGAATAAAATTACAAGAAAACCATATATATCATATATATAGTTTTGATAAAGTAATGTAACAATAAAAATGAGTTAAAGTAGAACCTGAAGTTTAGATTTTTCAAACTTTTCTTTGAGCTTCATCTTGGCCTGTTCATTTCTATGAAGTATGCATACTTTTTTCTTATCCTAAATGATTAACAGAACACACACACATAAGCTGTACACAGGTTTATAGTACAATCTGATTCAGTGGTTGATTGTGTACTAACTCTTTCCTCTCAGTAAATTATTACATTCATTAAATTGCAGTCACAGTGATATTAGCTCTCACCGATATAAGTAAAAACAGCAAATTTACTCAGAACCAGCAGTACAAGCTTACAACTAGTCTATGAAAACAAAGGAGCAATACTACACAAATACAGCTAGTACATTTCTGTGCATTTTGCACACCTTGTCTTCTGGGATTTGGTCTTCAAGAAGCCGTGTACATCTAAAAAGAAATATTTAAACAAAAGATACAAGATTATTAGATTTAGACTTAGAATTATACCACTTCCCAGCCATTTACTATCTATATGTAATATTCACAAAATACCTCATATAGGCTACTGGATCGATCTCATCAGTCTTTGTACAGATGAAGTTGATGCTTTTGCATTCTCCTCCTGGTCCCAGTTCTTCAGTGCAGTGCTTTACCATCCCCCAAGGGCCACTGTCAGTGCTTGCTCGATTAATAGCACTTACAATCCACACAGAAGAGCATTCTGTCAGTTTCTACAGGATTTCAAATATAACAGTGAGTTAGGGGACTTGTTCTTGGTATTATAATATATTAATTGTGTGGTTAATCTGGCAAACTGTTCTTTTAAAGGAGCATAGTAATAAATTTACAGATTTCCACAGATCATCTCTAATCTTGTTGCAGTCTCCAGATCCTGAAATATCAACAAGCACAATGTGCTCCTGAAGTTCACGACAGTTTGGAATCTTGATCGTTATACTCTTCACAAGCGGCCAGTACCAGTCACCGAAACTTGACTCGCTGTGTTGTATGTAACTTTCAACATCTTTGATAAATTCAGAGACCTGTTGAGATAATAAATTGGTTTGTTTTACCTTGCTGTAAAGCAAATTAAGAATGCATTATACATTTAATATGATAAATATTGCGGTAAACAGTCTCCTAAAACTTACATCACTTTTTGAGAAACTGTTTGATCTTTCCTTATTAGTGAATCTTTCAATCTTAGCAAATTTGTCATCGTTCTTGAGCTCTTCTAATGTTTTCTTGTCTGCATCAGCTCCATACAGCGCAGTGATCTTTTCTACAGCAATTTCCAACAAGTCATCATTCCTGTCATCACTTTCATCTGACAAAACTCTGAAAAGATCTTCGAGCTCTTTCTCCCACTCCTGCAGAGGCACACAAAACACAATATAGATATGGCATTGTTCCATTCCCTACAGTCGGATTTATTTACATAATTATAAAGAACTGTGATTAAAAGCATAGTCAGATGAATACAAATGAGGATAGGCTACCTCTTTAGAGTAGAGTTCAAACTCTGCTGTGTAGTTGGAGTCAGTTAGATTGGCTTCCACCTGAGTAACAACGGCTGTAGATACTTTATCCCCAATATTGCACTTAATAGGGAGCTCTTCCCTTCTCCTGATGTTCCAAAAATCCCAATGGTTGCCTTCTTCCTGCTGCCTTTATCTATTTGATCTGAGTTTTTGGGAAATCTTTTCATAATTTGCCTCGCCTTCTCCATGATCTCATCTGTGTGAAACAAAGAAGACAAAGAGCAGCCGTGTTTCTGCTTTAATAACATTTTTATACACAACATTAGTGACAGATGTTTAATTATATTGTTTTAAATTGTTTACATGTTTTACCAGTGCATGGTGTGTAATTCTAATATATATTGTTCAGTCAAGTGGAATTTCCGGCACAAGTGCTTGACTCAAAATGTTAAATATGAAGTTCCCTTTCAAGGAAACTCGTGCTGTGTCAAGTGACGCAGTGGGAACGCTCTGCGTGATAATGTATTGAAGCACACGTGAAATCAATCCAACGGTGTGGCAAACGTCAGAGGCGGGTGACGTCACAAACCAGGAAACTATAAAGCCTCATCACTTTCTCTGATGCTTGCTGTGCTCGCCGTCATCTCGCTGAATGTCCTCACATGCATTTGCGAGAGCTCACTTGCCTGGCAGATCTTGATAGCCCCTTCCAGCATCAGCTCCATTTCCCTCAGTAATTCTCTGACTTTTTTTATCCTCCACACCAAACACGATCTGGTCTCTGAGCATGGAGTCCCTCAGTGTTGCAAAATTGCATGACTGTGCTTTAAGCTTCAGGTCGGTCAGAAAGTTATCAAAAGGTTGCGCTGTTGCTGCACTCATGAGCGAAAAACATATCTCTCATATGTCTCGTTCTTTTTAAAAGAGCAGTGGGCATCAAACTTCTCAAGCACTTTATCCAGCTTATCTTTGTCATCAGCATTATCATATACGAAGGTAATGTACTATGGCTTGAGGGCCTGCTATAATTAGCAGTAACGCTACCTTCCTTGTGTCCGGCTTCGTCTCTAGGCCCATGGCCGCGATATACAGCTGAAACTGCTGCTTGAAGGTGCGCCAATTGCTGTCGACATTCCCCGTTAGTTTTAAACTACCCGGTGGCTTCAAAGAATACTTGTCACTTTTCACAATGCACCCCGTTCTGGTTTTACTCATGGTACCATGTTTTGTTCATTGTTGTGCATGAAATAAACTGCATCTTTTCGTGAACATTTCTCTGCTTTTATTCTCTCCTGCTGGTAGGTTAACAACCACCACTACTGACCCCCTCTGTTACACTATGAAATTATGTCATCCACACCAATTACAAAAAATCAACTGTAACACATAATTTAGCCTTTGTTGCTTCAAAGAAAAATAATGCTTTTTTTAATTCACCTTAGGACTACAATAAAACAACTTTTTTTTTTTTTAATGAAAAACCTTTAAATACATTAGCTACAATATTTATAATTTAATTAAGATAGTGCCTATTTGGAAACATCGAGAGATTTTATCCTGAATGGAATTTTGCCTGTTTTGTATCATCAGGCTGGCTATCCAACACTCTCCATATGAAAGACGGGACATTAACACCTATAGGCTATTGTCCTGCACCCCCACGATAAAGCCACTGAACTGCCTTTCCAAACCCCCCACAGGCTCTGAGAGGAGCTTTTCAGACATTAAGACAATTCAGACTTAACTTGCTATTCTAGACATTAGCATTATTAAAGTGTTAATAATGACGGAATTAAATAATTTAGGCTACATGTAGTAATATTTCTGTCATAAAAAAGTTTATTAACTAAAGATTTCATTATTTCAATAGGCTAATTGAAGAATTAGAATGCTACTTCGGTTTAGGCCAGCTTTTTCCAAGCAAAACGAAATACAAACTTCAAACTCATGTTCATCTTTCAGTTGGGCTGGATCTTTGGATCCTTAAAACCAGGGTGCGATTTGTGATTTAATCAGAGTGCGGTTATTTTTACTTATTCAAATAAATCTCTAACCACAGTGCGTATTTAGTGCTGCTGTTAAACTAAATAACATTTATAGAATAATTATGAATTATGAACTCTTGAAACAAGATCACAACATTTCGACAAAGAAATGATTCACTAGCATGATTCAGTAGCACCACTTGGGCTGGTGTGCCAAAATACTTAATTATAAACATCAATATTTCATTCAAAACAATCCCAATACGATTTGTGACATTTTGAAAAGCCGTGCATGCATTAAGGCCACTGTAACAAGGATCGTAACTGAAACGCGCTGCGTGTTATCTCTCAATACAGGAGCAGAAGCGCTGGTTCTGATTTTATTGTTTGTTGTTTAAACATGCGTGTTGCATATCTTTATTTTATATTTTTTATATGGTCTATTGGTGAATAGAACTACAGAATAGAGCAGTGGTTCCCAAACCTGTCCTGGAGTAGCCTACCCCCAACACTGCACGTTTTCTTTGTCTCCCTAATCAAACACACCTGATTCAATGAGCTGATGAGTTGAATCAGGTGTGTTTGATTAGGGAGACAAAGAAAACGTGCAGTGTTGGGGGTATTCCAGGACAGGTTTGGGAACCACTGGAATAGAGAATAAGAATAGAGTTCTTAGAACAAGACAAATCTCTCTCTATTAATAATAATATTGATTGATTGATTGATTGATTCTATCTTTCTGTTCTAAAAGTTTGTTCTATTCTTTTTAAAATGTACTTTTACATATTTAATTTTTGCTTTCATTAAATTTAACCAATTCTCTTGTAGCCTAATAGGCATATTTTTTTTTAAAAAACTTGTATTTTTTTTTTTGTTCTAAAAGTTTGTTCTATTCTGTTTTGTTTGTTTCTTTTTTTACATATGTAATCAGTCTCAAACTTTCAAAAAAAGTTTTTTTTTTACAAGACCTTGTGCTGTTTTTTTTTTAAATAAACAGATAGCCTACAAGCAGAGATATATTATAGTTCACTGTTTGTTCAAATAATAATATTTATATTTATGTAGCGTTTGTTTAAACAACAATAACCAAATTTTCCTTATTTATTGAACAATCAAATTATTACTTTATAACATGCAGTTTCAATTCCAAATTTT
This sequence comes from Abramis brama, assembly GCA_022829085.1. Lineage (NCBI taxonomy): Eukaryota > Metazoa > Chordata > Actinopteri > Cypriniformes > Leuciscidae > Abramis > Abramis brama. Next base: position 30,670,269 of record CM040774.1, read on the forward strand.
AGGTTGTTTCATTATTGTACAGCAAATGTCAATAGCTCTTTTTTATTTTTCATGTTTGTTGTAGGCTTATTTGGAAATTACTATAGTTGTAGTATTTAATCCTTACTGTTAATTGACATTAGCCCCACTTGCGTTTCAAAATGCGGCAATTGCTGCTGTTTTGCAAAATGTCCCTTTGCGCCACCTGGCGGTCATTTTGCAAACGACTTTGAAATGCGACTGGTTTATTTTTCGTTTATTTTGCGACTGGCACATTTTCATCCTTTCACATCACAGGAAGTTTCTGAGGTTTGCTTTGGGGGGCAAAGCATGCCAATATCGAATATTCCCTTTGGTCTAGCTTTATCACACACTTTAACAAACTGCGTGGATGCAGCTTTAGCGCCTCTGCGCCTTCTGGGTATTCGCATCATGAACTACATCTACAATTGGTTGAGTCTAGCTCATCCTGTTGAGATGGGCTGAAGCCCGGGGAATAGAGGCTCCACCCTGAGGTGGTAAAGCAAATATGGAGGGTGTTCGACCAGGCCCAAGTGGATCTGTTTGCATCTCGAGAGACATCTCACTGTCCACTCCCGTTCTCCCTCACGCATCCAGTTCCTCTTGAACTGGTTGCCATGGTACAGACGTGGCTGAGGCTGCATCTGTACACCTTTCCCCCGATCACTCTGCTCCCAAGGATTCTGGTGAGAGTTTTCCAGGACCAAGTTCGTCCGCTTTTGATGGCCCCTTTGGTGGCAGGGCCCAGCACATAGACTCTAGTCTCTCAAATGAGGTTGTTGGGATCATACTTCAATCCAGAGCTCCCTCCACAAGGAAACTGTACGCCTTGAAGTGGAGAATGTTCACTTCTTGGTGCAGTGATCGTCAGCTGGACCCAGTTAACTCCCATTTTGGTAAAGTGCTGGAGTTCCTGGAAGAGTTTTTAACTGCACTGCCGCACTAAGGCAAAAGGTCGTAACTTCAATTTTTGGCGAAAATGAGTTATTGTAATTTTTAGGACAATAAACATAAGTTTTATCCATCCATCCATCCATCCATCTTCTTCCGCTTATCCGGGACCGGGTCGCGGGGGCAGCAGTCTAAGCAGGGATGCCCAGACTTCCCTCTCCCTAGACACTTCCTCCAGCTCTTCCGGGGGGACACCGAGGCGTTCCCAGGCCAGCCGGGAGACATAGTCTCTCCAGCGTGTCCTAGGTCTTCCCCGGGGTCTCCTCCCGGTGGGACATGCCCGGAACACCTTCCCGGGAAGGCGTCCAGGAGGCATCCGGAAAAGATGCCCGAGCCACCTCAACTGACCCCTCTCGATGTGGAGGAGCAGCGGCTCTACTCTGAGCTCCTCCCGAGTGACCGAGCTTCCATGGCATCCTGGTGCCATGTGCACTGATGGACACCCTTATGCTTGAACATGGTGTTCGTTATGGACAAGCTGTAACTAGCACAGAAGTCCAATAACAGAACACCACTCGGGTTCAGATCAGGGGGGCCGTTCCTCCCAATCACGCCCCTCCAGGTGTCACTGTCGCTGCCCACGTGGGCGTTGAAGTCCCCCAGTAGAACGACGGAGTCCCCAGTCGGAGCACTTTCCAGCACCCCTCCCAGAGACTCCAAGAAGGCCGGGTACTCTGCACTGCCGTTCGGCCCGTAGACGCAAACGACAGTGAGAGACCTATCCCCGACCCGAAGGCGCAGGGAAGCGACCCTCTCGTTCACCGGGGTGAACTCCAACACATGGCGGCTGAGCTGGGGGGCTATAAGCAAGCCCACACCAGCCCGCCGCCTCTCACCATGGGTAACTCCAGAGTGGTGAAGAGTCCATCCTCTCTCGAGGAGTGTGGTTCCAGAGCCCAAGCCGTGCGTAGAGGTGATCCCAACTATCTCTAGTCGGAATCTCTGAACCTCACGCACAACCTCAGGCTCTTTCCCCGCCAGAGAGGTGACATTCCATGTCCCTAGAGCTAGATTCCGCGTCCAGGGATCGGGTTGTCTAGGCCCCCGCCTTCGACTGCCGCCCGATCCACTTAGCACCGGCCCCTTACGGTCCCTCCTGCAGGTGGTGGGTCCACGGGAGGGTTAAGCTCTCAACATAAGTTTTATCATATACGTAGACAAACATCAAGTTTCAATTCGATTGTTTTTTGGGAGGAATAAGATTATGTTTTTGGCGTAACTTCAAAAAGCCAAGGGGAAACTATGGTAGAAGCCCGTAACGTCAGTTACGGCTTTATGCCTTCGTTTCTCGCTGCTCCTGAACACTCGAATGAAGTTACGGGTGCGCTGCTGTGAAGTTACGGCACTCTGCCTTGTTCTAACCAACCATCAAAGTATTGCCGCGCTGGAGTTACGGGATGTAGCAATTAAATAACCTCAGACACACACGTACATTTTTCACAATGATTGGTTTTGTTAGATTATTGACATCTAGGTTTGAAGAATGGCATACTCTCGGGGGAAAATGATGGTGGAGATGGCTTTGAATCATAGCCTTAAGCTAGCGATACTTCACAAACTAGACACAAACACTTTTCGAGCCATAATCAACAATTTATCCAGTAACAAGCGCTACATAGAGCAGGCTTGTATGATATCTTAATTCACAGCCCGTAATACAAGTCTACATGTACAACTGAAATAAAATGCTTCTCATAGGCTAGCTCTCGCCTGCCAGTCCACTGACTGAAAACTACGCGAGTTGGTTGGTTGGAGCCGCAACGACACACCCAGTATACACCAGCAGCAGGAATAATTTAGAGCCTACCTTTTGTTGAACCCTGGTTAAAATCCATGTCAAACAACCGACGAGAAAGCAAATCCATTACATCCACCACGAGTTTTTAAAACTTGCTACCGGCTAGTCAAAACTCCCAGGTTGTTACAGGCTGTCAGGTTGTTACAGGCTGGGTTCTTTAGGGACACCTAATCTGTAGCCCCGCCTTAGCTCTGATGCTCTGCGATGTCAAGATTGCATTGCTGGTATATGTTGTGTGTGTGTGTGTGTGTGTGTGTGCGTGCGTGAGAGAGAGAGAGGCACGGGCGCGATCCCACTTTTTCACCAGGAAAAGAATAAACTGCTGTGTTAGGGCACTGGATGGTTATGTCCACAGAGCTGCCCTGTGGCGTAAATCGTAACAACTGTTCATATGTTTTGAGCCCCCTTACAAAGGATTCCGAGCATCAAAGCAGATAATGAGCAAGTGGGTAGTTGAGGCTATCTCACTCGCTTATGAGTAGGCCAGACATTGGCTATGTCAGTCCGTTCCCACTCTACTAGGAGTATGGCTGCCCGTAAATCTCTTGTGTCAGTAGTTTCTCTTCACAACGTTTGTGATGTGGCAGGCCGCATACATTCAGGAGGTTCTACTCTCTGAACCTGGACTCTACACCAGGTTCCCAGGTGCTCTCGTCTTAGTGCTGCTCTTCACAATTTCACACAGGACAGACACTTCTTGCTATGGTGACGTTAGTATAGACGTTTCCACAGCGTCAATAACCTCGGTAACATGCCTCCTACATGCCTGTCAGCGACTTACTTGAGCCTATCAGAAGCTAGCGCTGCTTTGTTAGGGCAGGCTTTATAGTTTCCTGGTTCATGTCGTCAACCGCCTCTGACGTTCTGCCACACCATTGGACTGATTTCACATGTACTTCAAGACGTAATCACGCAGAGCGTTCCCACAGCTTTAATCGACACAGCGTCTCATACCCTCTTCAGGGAATCGAGGTTACAGTCATAGCCAAGGCATTTCCCTGTTCTGTGTTGCTGTGGGTTTCCTCCGGGCACTCCGGTTTCCCCCACAATCAAAATAATTGCAGGACAGGTGAATTGGAGACTCTAAATTGTATGTCTGTGTGAATTATCCCTGTGATGGACAGGCCATCTGTCCAGGGTGTTTCTTTGACTACGACCTGAGATGCTGGGATAGGCTCCAGCATCCCTGTGACGCTATATAGGACAAACAGTTTGGATGAATGATGGATGAATGTGATACCTGTATGACTATTAGGCAACCAAGTGATTAGTTAGAGGTAGGTAAGAGGTGGACAGATTCAGTTTTTACTTGCCTATTGTCAGCGGTGAATCCATACTCAAGTCGGATGATTTATCATCACGCTTTCTTTTAGTACCTATATCAGAGAATTAATTCCACTCATTATTTTGCCTCAATCAAAGAATGTACAATGATCTTTAATTTGTATACCTTGTCTAGTCATTGTGGGATGGATGGAAAGTCCTGGAGGGGAAGAACATACATTCTTATTAAAGATTAAAAAAAAATTCTTACCAACCAATTTTTTTTTCCAACTATTTAGTTCTAATTACAACTAATAATTATATTTGTTATTATAATTATTTTATTTGCTCACCATCAGAGGAAGATGAAGATTGTGATGGTACAGGAAGAAGTGGAGGTATATTCTTTTTCATCCCACGAAATGTTTCCATCTCTTCTTTCAGTGGTCCAGAAATGGCTGATCTACTAATTATAGTAAAAAAAAAAAAAAAAAAAAAAGTACAGCTTTGCTAATTATAAAATATACAACTTTACTAATTATGATGTCCTCAAAATATGTACAGAACTACTGTCCCAAATCAACAGATACTGCATATTGTATTTCCAGTTAATTCAATTAAGTCACCTTTTTTTCGATAGTGCTTTTATACAATACAGATTGTCAAAGCAGCTTCACAGAGATCAACAGGAAAATAGTAGACCAAATTATGTGAACTTTTTTTTTTTTGCTAACTGGTTGATAGTAGTTATAGCCTAAATGGCTCATGGTACAATGAATGAGCCACTTTAATAATCGAGTTGGGAACATTTCTCTGCTCCAGCTCACCACTTTTGCTCCTGAGCAAAACCCAACAACTGTGAGTCACTTTGGAATGACAGTATCTCCTAATCTTTATTAAAGTATGTTTAAAGCATATTGTTTATATTTGGTAAAGTCAGAATTTAGGAAGGATTTTAACCCATGTCCTCAGAGTACTTCAGGTTTCTTTGTCCAAATGCCCATGCCCTTTTATTCATTATCCTCACCTTACATCGACTTCCATTGATTCGTCTTCCTCAGAGATTTTAGACTCATATTCACTCTCTTCATACACCTTACTCCCATCATCCCTTTCATCTGCTTTAGAGCAGTTTTCTTCTGATTCTTTGTCCCAGTCCTCATCCTTAGCATCAATTCCTAGGCAGTTTAATTGTAGCAGTTCACCATTTCCTTTGGATAATATCTCTATTTCATATACTTCAGTAGTATTGTTCTCCACAGTAGCTTTGACCATTTCTAGGTCCTCAGGTTGAGGAGACTGTAGATGGTTCGCACTCTGAAAAACTAGACAAAGTCTTTAACAAAAAGAATCAATTATTTTAATTATTTTAATAGAGCAAGAGCAGACGTTTCAGCCATCCAGCTATTCTCAATGCTCATAATGGTCCTCAGGTTGAAAGCAAACTATCACACTTTGTTTGAAAATAAAAACCCCAGACTTTTCTAAATCTCCAAATAACTGTGAGGCATAGCTTTTTAGAGCCAACATTATGAGTCCTGGGGTCAAAGGGCAGCCCTGATGTAGCATTTTGTATTTCTCAACTGAATAATCTTCTTTTGCATCACTGAGGAGATTTTCTATCATGAGAAGATCCTGGTTCAGAGTCGGGTTTGGCCGTTTTTGCTGTTCTAGCTCATCCTTAATATGACTCCAACTTATTAAAGCATGATGTGTTTTGGGAGTGATCATGACTGCAGCTGACTCTCTTTGTATCCGCCCCTTTGGAAGGGACTCAATGACGTCATCTAGGCGTCTTGCCAGAATAGTTGCAATGATGAGGTAGTCAACATTAAAAAAGTGTTGACTATCATCATGTGGACTTTTCACAGTTTTATTAAAGTGTTTCTCAGAGCAGTTAAACGCACTGCTGTGGATTCTGTCATATAGCATCTTTATGTATAAAATTAGATCCTGAATTTTGTCTTTATAGGAGGATGCTGGGGTGCCGTCTGGTCTCGGTGTGTCTGACACTTGAAGAGAATGTACAGCTGGCACAATGTCAACCTCACTGACTGCATTTGAGCTTTCTTCACCCAGTGATGAACCAGTCTCATCTGTCAAAAGATTCAGCCATTGGAAGATTGTTTGTATCTGTGGATCTTTCTGAATAGGCATCTCAGGGATGTTGATCTCTAAAGACACAGGCCGGTGGTCTTTGTTTTCACTTTTCTCTGAGTCTCTTATTTCACAAACTCCAACACGCCACATACATTCTTCTGGAACAAAGAAGTAATCCAGCCTGGACACAGGAGAGTCTTTAATGTAGAACGTATTAATCTTGCTTTATGGGGTTCTTTCTTCTCCAGACATCAACCAGCTGAAGAGATTTCATGAACTTCTCTACAAATAACAGCAGTTTACTATGAGAACTATTGATTGTCAAATTGTTCCATTTTTTGTCGATAAATCTATTGAGAACTGTGTTGAAATCTCCACCAATCACCAGCAGCCCTGTGGTCATTGACTGCAGGTACCTTGAAAGTTTATCAAGGGTTTTTTTTGTCTGTGTGATGATTATAAACACTAACAAGAGTGTACGACTGACCTTCCAGTTTACATTTCAACACAACATAAGCTCCACTGTTATCTTTTTCATCACTTATGTATTTGAAATCTAGTGTTTTCCTCACTAGTATGGCTGATCCCTTGCTGGAAGAGGTAAACTTTGTGTAGAAAATATGCCACTCATCTTTAAAGTCTTCTACAATATTTTCATCTCCTTCTCCAATGTGCGTCTCTTGAAATAAAATAACATCCACATTTTGTAGTTCTTGAAATTTCTGATCTCTGTGTCGCTTAAGTCCATTTACATTCCAGGTGATGAAGTTTATGGTATTTGAAGCCATTTACTGATCTGCTCTCACAGACCAAAAATCCTCAGTTTCCTGTCAAAACAAAAAGTGGAGGGTTGGAACATTTTGTTTTGTATTCTGATTGAATGTCTGAGACTTTCATGGTAGACATTTTATCCAAATTGATTTCAATGCTTTGCATTCAAAGTTTACATTTTATCAGGCCTGGGAACTCATGACCTTGGCTGCAAGTATCATGCCCAGTTTTATTTTCCTCTCCTTTCGGTTCTAAACATTGTGGTGTCAACAAATATTACTTTCTTGTTGTATTCTTAATTTCATTACTTGGTTTGGCAGCAGTGTTGTGTTAGACATGATATCATATGTCTGCATCTCCCCCAAAAGCCACTTCCTGCTTAACAAGTTTAGATTCTTACAGAGCAGAGTATAGTAGTGATGTGACGTTCGGCACCGAGGCTTCGAAGCTTGTATCAAAAAAACGAAACATCTCACATTGAAGCAGTGTATCGGAGCTTGATTCGTTTTTCCATAACCACGTGATCTGTGACGTCAGAAGCTTCGTTTCTACACAAAGTCACGTGACTGCTTCATATTCAGAATCAGATTAGAAAATAGTGCAAACCCCTTGAGCAGGTTTCGAGTGTCATGCCCTTCGGAAGTAGTAAATAAAAAAAGAAATAGACTTAACCCTCACACTGTTGAACAAGTCCTGTTCCTTAATAAAAATCTTAAATTTCTTAAATTACCCACAAAATAAAATGTCAGCTCCCCAGTTCACAAGCACTTCACCATTCCACAATAATTTTATTTTATTTTGGTTTTATATATATATATATTAGGACTGAGGCTAAAGTTTATGTGAATAAGGCTGCATTTGTTAATCAAAGCAGATTCATAAGAATTGTTTCTGTACACGTTAATTTGTCCCATTTATTATTATTATTTTTTTTATGTTTGTTCGTACATTGTGTAAGAACTACATCAACACTAACACATGAATTATGAGGATTATTTTATTGCTTTGCGGTTTACAGAGAACAAAGTGTTTTATTACATGAAACAATAAAAAAAATGGATGGGTCTTCTGGGACAGAAAGACAGCTTTTCCACCTTTTGACCACAAGATATCGTAGTTTGCAACCATTTGCAACGTGTTGAAAAGCTTCGAGTAATACCATTGATTTTACAATACAGTCAAGGGGGAAAGCCCCGGTGCTTCACAAAGCTTCATTTCACCATCACTACATAATATCAATAAACCTGTAACGCTGTGGTGTACTCAGGAACAGGCTGAAGACTCAGAAGATGAAATCCAAACAACACTTTAATAGCAGGCTAACACTCAAGAATCAGGTAACAGGCAGGGAAACCAGTGTTACTTGTTGAAAATCAAGTGTCTTCACTGTAAAAAAATGAATGAGTCTTGTAATTTTCATTAAAAAAACTGAGGTGATCATTAAAAATAGTATGTATATTTTATTAAGAAAATTGTGGTTCAGTGTTTTATTGAAAATATTGAGAACATTTCACTAATAACACCAAGAGATGCATTTTCCTATTTTTTTTTAAGGAAACATACACAATTTTAAGGCTTGAATTGAGGAACTGATAAACCTCATAAAATTAAGGAAAAGGGGCTACCTATTTATTTTAAGAGAATTAGCTCATTTATGCGATTTTATTTAGAGACACCATTGTTTGTTCCCAGCATGCTTTGAACATGGCTGGAAATGGAGAGTAAATCTTGAAATTAAGTGTTATTTCTTGTGTTTTTGAGTAAAGGGAAACATCTGTTAATGTTTAATGTTCAGGTATGTTTGACATTTGAAAGAGTTTCTATTATGTTAAAGTTTTGATCGTTACCATTGTGCAGAAGAGTAGGGCTTATGGTTAGGTTGTGAATAACTGCATTTTTTAATATTCTGAAGCATATTGTTATATACATGTAGCAATAACTCTGCTAATGATAGTGCAGTAACAAGTTTGATTCTGTGCTGTCCTAGCAGCATACGGTCTTTTTATAAAACAATATATCTCAAAGTAAAATATTAACAGGTCATATCCATTCACTTGACTTCACACAATTTTGAGAATAAAAAATATTTCAAATAAAAAAGCACATTTCACTAAAAAATTGTAATTCATTATGTCATAGACTAAATAAATTAGGGCATTTTACATGATTTATTCAGGTAGATTCCATGAATGAAATCAAGCTTTAACTACTCAAAAATATTATGTGTAATATTGTTACCATAATTTTTTTAAGTAAATAGCAGTACATTTTTTTACAGTGTTCCTAAAACATCAAGAAAACATAAATAAAATTTGTTTAAAACTGGTCAAGCTTTCTCTGTCTCTTGTCATGATTTAAAAGCCTAAACCGATCAACTAAGGAATAGGAGATTTTAACACTTAACACCCACATGAGTTCCTTGAATTTCTTGCTTCGTACAAATACATCCAATCTTTATACAAACATCAAATTATAGATCAGGGTTTCTCAACCTTTTGCCTATTGCGACCCACTTTTTTTGTATGCCAGTCATACGACCCACTAAGGCGGGAAATAAATCAATAGCCTAACCGAAATGCCTCTTTAGACCTAGGCTACACCTTAGGCCTAGCCTATATGCTTATTAGGCTATAATTCATTTCACGAAAACACACAAATATTTTAAATAATTAGGCAGACTATGAGGCATATCAAGACTCATAGTGTCGCACACAAACTAGCTGTTGTCAGCCTATTTCTGCTTTTTGTTTTTGTGGCTGCGTACAGTATAATAAGGTCTGGCATAGCAATGGGGCTAGTGTAACATTAGCCGCTTTCCGACCAAGTAGTTACAGGAACTTAGTTCTAGGAACTGTCCACTTCTAAACAGTTCTAAGAACTACTCTCCCCCAAACTCGGTTTTGCTGTTTGCGTTCGCACTGGCCAAGTGGCCATAGGAACTGGTAGGAGGGGTAAAGCCCCGTTCACACTACAAGCGACTTTATCGCTGCATGTCGCCAGTGGCTGGTGGTGAGGTCGTTAGTGGGCGTTCTCACTACTGGTTGCCTAGTAATGTTTGTGAGTGACATTCACGGATGTTACTCCGTGTTGTAAACAACAAATCTGTTTTCTTGCCGCTACAAGCTAACATTTTGGAAGGAAAAGTCTAAATATAAATGGAATCAGTACATGAAATGCATAATATTAAAGATGAATGAGAAACAGCGAGTGCCCTGTGCTATCGCGGCTATTTAACTGCAGAAAATGGGCAAATACTGGTCTTTCTGAGTTCACGAAACCATTCGGGCTCGGAGTCAGCACGGCGAGTACCACTGTATGGACATATCATAAATTATTGGACAGTTTCTGACTGCTAAAATAAACTTCTCATTCATCTTGCCTCGGTCAGACGCTGCACTGAAGAGTGACGGATCACGTGTGCTCCACTGACTTCACTCCTATTGGTTGTCGCTCGCGAAAGTCGCTCTTCATTTGCATAAAGTTAAACATTTCTCAACTTTGTCGCGTCGCCAAACACACCCCATCCAGTCGCCAACGGTCGCGACCGCGCGTCGCCGGAAGTCGCCCGCTCCCCATTGAAAATGAATGGTATCGTGTCGCTTGGTCGCGTGTAGTGTGAACGTAGCTTCAGGGAGTGACGCAAGCACGGTGACTTTTATTTTGACGGCGCGACGGACCTTTATTTTGGCGGCGCTGAGAACGCCAGAGCAAACAATGCTCGCATTCTCTGTGTTTATTAGTTAGCGATCTGTCTAACAGTACTGTTTAATAAGTTATTAGATAGAATTGTTATAGAAAGTAGACAATATATGAAAAAAAGGTTATTAGCCTATGCCGTGTGGTTGATGTCCAGTGTTGCTAGCTGGGCAGAAATACATAATCATGTTTGACTTGGTCCCCTCAAAGTTGCTGTTTTAAAAGCTGTTTAACTAGCTGTTTTAAAAATGGCGGGTGCTGGTGTTCCGTGTGCGTTCGGTCAATCAGCGTACACTAACGCCACGGATAGTTCCTATAGTGCTGGTTTAGACCCTACTCTGAAGTAGGACCTAAATTAGTTCCTCCAAATGGAGTTCCTAGAACTAAAATCGTTCCTAGTTCCTGCGGTGCGAACATGCCGACATCCGGGTACTTTAGCCAACAGTTCTAGGAACTGTGAAAAGGTTCCTCCGGTCGGAAAGCGGCTATAATGTAAAGAGAGTAGGACCTTGTCCAATAATAAATTATTGTGATAGGACAGTTGAAAAACAGCGTTAGAAAGTTACGGCAGTAATGATTTGTGTTTTTATATGTCACAAGCTTCAAATGGGAATAGATTTTTTGACATGCGCACACTGCACGAATATAGGCTACAGCAGGGAACGGCAACTGGCGGCCCGCCAGCAATATTTTCTGGCCCGCCGGATTATTTTGGAAGTCCTAAATGCTGTACAAAATTCTTCCACTAGGCTACTTGAGAAAAGCCGTAGTCGCGCGGCGATTTCACCGCCTCATACTGTGTGAAACGCCCATAGGGAATCATGCGGCGCGGGATTACATTTTAAAGTAGAACTGTGCGTTCACACCGGACGCGAATAGCACGTCAAATTCGCGCCTGCTGAGGAGCTGTTTGGTAGCCTACTGAAACCATTGTCAGTCAACAACAACATTCTTTTTTTGCAAGGATGTTTGAAATAGTTCGGCAGAAAATAGCCTACTTCATTTGTCAGTATAGGGCAACATGATTTTCGTTTATGTTGCTTAGAAATTTTAAGTGATAGGCTTTGTCCTATTTAATTTATGTTATTTATATTTCATAATTTTTTTCTGTGGCATTTTTTTTTCTCTGCTGACAGTACAATGTTAAAATAGCCTAATATTTATATTGACACGAACACAATTTTTGTATAGCATTTATAGTTATTATAGGCTACTTAATATCCTTCTTTCCGTTAGAGACATTTGAATGTGAGATTCTGGAAACGAGATCTAAATTTTGCGGACTCGTCAGGTCGGGAAATAAAGCGGGTGAACACAGAGTGTATTTTAAGCGGTTGCTGAATAGAACCTTTTGGGAGTGGGGCGAGAAAAAAAACCCAGTCCCACGCAGACCTCCTTAAACCTTAGGTGTGTATGTGTGTGTCCCGAATAAATTATAATAAAAAAAAAAGGAATAAAGTTCAAAAGTCGGACTGTAAGCGAATGAGGCATGATTGCTATTCACACCTTTATTAAAATGTCTGTAATCTGTTACCACAATAGTAGGCTACTTGATCTGTTTAAAATGATTTCCTTGATATATGCCTAAGGTGTTAAATTCAAAATCAAAATTAAAATTTGTCTAATCCAGTAATTCATTTTTTCTATTTTTTATCTGAGCACAATCAGAAAATCAGAAAACCCGTCGTTATTCGTTTTTTTCATTTTAGTTCAGGAAATAAATAATGGAAAAACAAGTCGTTTTTCATCTTTTTATTTTTGGTTTTAATTTAAAAAAAAGATTGAACGAATGATCTACGGACGGTGACGGACCCATCATATTCCGCGATTATAGGCCTATAAGAGTATTTAATTTGTATCCATAGGCCTACTCTGTGTAGCTGGCCCGCCATCTACTGGCTAAAAAAAATATTGGCCCGCGGCCAAAGTTACTTGCCGACCCTGTTGTTGCGCATAGGCTATATAACTATTCTCTTACATTGGTTCTTTATTTGTTTTATACAGCAGACTTAATATGTATCCATTTCTGGTCATAATTTGGAGACAATGAGCATATGAACCATTGTGCCGTGCTGCTTATAGGCCTATTTATTACGCAGTAAAAGTGCCCAAAATCAGTCGTCTGTGGTTGAGTGGTGGGACGTTGTCCTGCTCCAAACAGACGCAGTGAAATGAGAATTATAGAATGACGGGACACTCATTTATATGACACTTTATTCAACAGGAAGAACTGTTCGTTCAGCGCGACATACATCAGTATGCTATGCGCAGTCCTTTCAGTTTCGGTTTTCAATCCGATCAAGTGTTTACCCCAGCAAACACAAAACCTACACCCAACCTTATAACAAAGTTTTATCAACATGGCCAAAAGGTTGCTATAAATACGTTGTGTGGTGTGACTTTTGGAAGTGCAATTTGATTAGGCTACCATATGCAGTTAGTTTTAATAAAGTTGAATTAATGTATGAGCATAAGTATGATCTATGTGTGATGTATGATGAAATAGTGGACTGTTTAGATAATGCTAGTAGACCTTTCTGTCAAAAAAGGGTTAAAAGTCATAATTTTAGGGCTGGATGGAATGAATATGTTTCTGAACTGCATTTGCAGGCCAGAGAAGCATTTAAAAACTGGGTTTTAACGGGTAAAGCTAGGTATGGCCCAGAATTTGAGGAAAAGAAATTGGCAAATGCTAAATTTAAATATGCTGTACCGTATATAAAAAGGAACGAGCTGTCCATAAGAGCAAACTCAATGGCCAAGAACTTTCAGCAAAATAATGATGATTAATAAAAATAATTATGAATTTTGGAAAGAAGTTAAGGCTATCAATAATAGTAAAATACCATTGCCAATTAGTATTGATGGGGTTGCTGGGGCTGAGAATATTGTTAACTTGTGGAGAAAATATTATGGAGATATTTTTAATTGTGTTGAGAGGAAGGAATTTAAAGTTGGTCATGTGTCGAACGATGTAGGTATGATTATTACATCTGATGAGGTCAAGTACGCAATTGAGAAACTGGCTGAGAATAAAGCATGTGGTCCAGATCGAATAACAGCTGAACATTTGAAGCACGCTAGTTCAAGGATCACAGTGTTACTTGCTTTGTGTTTTACAGGATTTTTAATCCATGGTGTGTTACCTGATTCCATGATAACAGTTTTACTAGTGCCAGTAATTAAAGATAAAACAGGTAAAATAACTGGGACAGAAAACTATAGGCCAATTGCATTGGCAAGTGTGATCTCTGAAGTATTTGAGCGAATCCTCATGGATAGGCTCAAAGAGTATTTAACAACTACGGATAATCAGTTTGGCTTCAAAAGTAAGCATGGCACTGATTTATGCATATATTCATTAAAAGAAGTAGTTAGTATAATGTACATAATTCCACAGTTTTCGTGTGTTTTTTAGATGCATCTAAGGTGTTTGATCGAATTAATCATACTAATTTTATTTATAAAATTGCAAGAAAGAGGGGTTTCCCCATATTTGATAAGAATTTTACATTTTTGGTATATACATCAAACCTTAAAAGTTCAATGGGGTAAGAACGTATCAGAACCGTTTTATATGACGAATGGGGTTCGGCAAGGGGGGATATTGTCACCTCTTCTTTTTAACCTGTACATGGATGGTCTTTCTGTAGAGTTAAATAATTGCAAGACTGGATGTGTAATAGGTGATAGTCTCATTAACCATTTGATGTATGCTGATGATTTAGTTATTATGTCTCCTTATAGTGCAGGATTACAACAGCTGCTTCGAGTATGTTCAAGTTATGGTGTGCAGCATGATATTAAATGTAATGTTAAAAAGAGTGTGATCATGATTGTTAAAACCAAAGAGGACCTTAAGCAAAATTTTCCTTCTTTTTATATAGATGACCAAGTTTTAAATGTGGTAAATAAAGTAAAATACTTGGGTCACATCATTAGATATGATTTAAATGATGACGATGATGTGCAGCGCCAGTGCTGTAAGTTGTATGGGCAAGCTAATATGCTGGCTCGTAAATTTTATATGTGTACAGATGATGTTAAAATAGCTCTATTTAGGGCATACTGCACTTCTCTTTATACAGCCCACTTGTGGTGTAGGTATGCTAAAGCTAAAATGAAAAAGCTCCAGGTAGAGAATTTTGCTTAAACTCCCAAGATGGACAAGTGCGAGCCAAATGTTTGTCTCTAATAATGTACCTACTTTGCATGCTGTCATAAGGAAATGTATGTATAATTTCATATGTCGGTTGAGTGATTCAAAAAATAGTATCATAATTGTCTTAAATGATATTATATTAAGTGATACAAGGTATGTTTACAGTTTCTGGAAGCATTGGAATGAAAGCTTGTATGTCTTTTGCTTGTTGTTTGTCAAAATTGTATGTTTGTATGTATTTTTCTTTTTTCATTTTTTATATGGACCCATGAGTCTGAAATAAAGAATAATAATAATGTAACCTTATGTCATTTTTACTCTTCAAAGTGTACACTTGCAGGTGTTGATTATAATTAGGCTAATTTACTGATAGCCCCATTAAATAATAATAAGGATAAACAATATATATTTTTTTAAAAAAAAAACTATATAATTATCTAACATCTGACTAATTAAAAAATAAACTCAAAACATAAAATGCTAAATGGGGGATATCTATAGGCCTATCTAGCATAAAAACAAAAAATTGTCAGAACGTCATCTCTCAGTTGCTGGATGTCGCGCAACAACGTTGCTACAGCCCTGTGGCTTACAATTCTACGTTGTTACAATGTTGCGAGCACGTAGTCGCCATAGCAGAAATGCAACGTGCCACAGACATTGCCACAACGTAAATGTGTTTGCTGGGTACATGTCCTCTTGGTTGGATTAGAAAAGGAATAAACCACCCCTTTCAATCCGATCAAAATTTCATTAGGTTTCAATTTCAATTAGATCGATTAAGGTGTTTACATGAAGGCTTTTCAGTCCGATTGAGCCATCAATGCGTTTACTAACGAATTATTTGGTTGCATGTAAAAGTAGCCTGTTTCAATTATGAGCATTTTGTGATGCGCACTTATTGGGTGTGCCGTTGTAACACCGAGAAAGTCTCGCGATCGACTATAGAATGATGTCGCGACCCACTGGTTGAGAAACACTGTTATAGTTGATGTCAAATGCTTATTTGATAAATCAGATAGGAATATTAATATGTATTTCTGTGGATTGTTTAAAAAAAACTTACCTGAATAAGATCAAATACGGTCTGACATAAACTAAGTTTTAGAATTATAGCTAACCTAATGCACCATAATATTTTGAAGGAAAATCTACCTTTTATCTCTCGGGATAATGTCTGTGGGGCAGAACACTGCAGTCGATTCAGCTGTCGAATGTCTGAGTAAGAATTCTGACGTGAGATCTGATTCAACTGTGGGTGTGTCTTGTTGTGATAAAGGAAAAGAGAAAGACAATGAGAGAGGGACACTTTTTTTCCTTTTATTTCACTTTATATTGCACCGAATACTTGTAAAATCAGTAGAATATATTTACTTATTTTGGTTGCTAAATGTACTGAGAAAGAATGTGACCTCTAACTGAAACTAATATCTTAAAGATTGAGAGTTTTTACCTTTAAGCCAATTTATCAGTGAATTATATATTTGCATTTACTGAATTGTAAGCATTATGACGTTTGGGTAAAGTTTTTATGCACAAGAGTCACTGGCAGTAGTCCATTTTGTTGTGTGCAACCTCTAGGTTTTTGTTTTTAATGTGTAATGTGTTTTTTTTAAAAACTTGATTCCTTATCAAGTGCTTTTTTTTGTTTTTTTTTGTAAGAGGTTACTTCACAACCTCTCAGCACTCTTTGAGGAACATAATGAGCATCATCAGCTGTAGCTTTGTTGTTGACTCACTACATCTTGCATATTGTTATTGTTGCATTATATATATATATATATATATATATATATATATATATATATATATATATGCAACAATAACAATATGAAAAAAAGAAAAAAATAATGATTCAAAAAGAAACATATTGAAATATGAACTATAGACAGGTAGGCAACCTTTCAATTCTAAATTTATATACAAAAGGATGTTTTTATGTTCGATAATATGCTAAGATAAGATAGTATGAGTGTTTACTCTAACATGGTGTGAATTATAATGTTTAGACCCGTGTTTACTGTTAAATACTGTGTTTGTGGATATCTGCTCAAACATATATATATATATATATATATATTGTAGCGTTTATACGCCCACGTATAAATATTATTAATTATTATTCATAACGAATTATGATCAATAATTAATAATTTAATTATTTTCAATTATTTACTGTAACAGAATCAATAATATGATAATTTATCAGTTCATCCAATGAACAGAAAGCATAAACAATTATTAACTCTAGGAAATATAATATCTTCCTGGCCAAGAAAGAATAACCCCCTAACAGTAAATTAAGAAATAGGGTAACAGCATAGGTAACTTTTGATCGAAGTTCAAGACAATAAAATTTGATAAGCACATACACAAGCAATCTCTTTTCAAATACAAACAATACTTTATTGATTATATACTAACACGTACAGCTAATGTCTAACACAAACACACACACACGCACACACACACACACACATTCATACGAGTTGCAGAAAGGAAGAGAGTGAGGAAAGAGTGGGTTTAAGAGTGAAAGGATGAAATCTCACGATTCCATAATGCACTTAGACATGACCTGAACGAACCATCAAACATTAATTTAACCCTTCTATCGTTTTAGGCAGGTTATTAAAGTTATATAAATACACCAGTTTAGCTTTCAGTCTGGAGGTTACTTGCTTGTCTTCTCGCTCCTTTTTGGGAATTCCCTTCGTTGCGTAACAGAGGGTTCCCCCGGGTTCGTTCGTCGGCTGTGGTCTCCTTGTGCATGGATAGATGGGGCGAGAACCAGTCACGTGTGGCTGGCGGTTGCTGATGGTTGAATGAGTCTTTGAAGTTGAAAGCGTGCGTTGCAGCCGCGAATCGTGGAACGAAACTTTGCAGCAAAACTTAACTTAAAACCGAGACTTTCAATCGGAAAATAAAGGAAGACTTAGAAAAGAAAAGAAGACTTAGACGAGAGTAGTAAGACGGCTTGAATGAAACTGTTTAACCCATGTTCTACAGATCTTGATTTGGGTTATTTCTGCTCGTTTGTTACATGGTACTAGTCTGCCGGAACTTAGAGAGCTTAGAGCTTTTAGAGCAGCGAGAGAGAGAGCTTAGTTTTTGGGTCTAAGGTTTTAACTAAAAGTTTGTCCCCCCTCCTGAAGAGAGCGGACCAATTAGACACTGGCTTTGTCTCATCGTAAATCTGGAGTGTTGGTGTGTTCTCTAACTTTTAAGCAGAGAGGACAGAGGCCACAGTTTAGACATGATTTCTAATTAAAAGAAGATCAAAACATATTACACCGATATCATTCAAGCCATCTTGCTAGTTGTGTTCGTAAGATAGCATTGATATGAAACAGTACACACTGTCATTCACACACCTAATAATTATAACAATTACATGAATTATATGGGATTAAAGCATATCTTATTAGAATATGCATATAAGTGGTGGAAACACACAGGATTATGTAGTTGCGTGATTGTTTGATTGTAAGTCCATTGAGAATTGTTCTTAAATGATTTTATGTAGTTTATTGGTAAGAATCAGTTCTCTGGTTTGAAGAGACAGAACACTGTTTGTTCTGTTCAGAGGTCTTAAGGAGGAGGGGTCAGGAATGCTGTGGTGTCATTTCTGAACCAATTTGTCTTTTAAAAACCCCCTCATATTGACAAGTTCTTCCTTTAGCTGGGCTCATAAAAGTTCTTAGTTGGGGGTTTTCGTTGGTTTGGTCATTAGAAGGGTCTTTTGCAGACTCTGTGGCGCCAGGATGGGTGACTTATGGCTCTGGACTGTGAGGACACTGTCTTTATCTTAACCAGTCCGTAGTTGGCCACAAAGCTAGCCATTGACCAGTTATTTAGTTAGTGTTGGGGGAGGCTCTTTTAAATAGCCAGAGTGATGAGGATCATTTGACGTTCTGAACCAATCTTCTGTTTTGTTCGGCAGGAAGTAGAGAGTTTGAATTAATTTTCTGGAAGAAAATTAGTCTGTGGTTGATTTCTTCTCATTGTCGTTACAATATATATATATATATATATATATATAATTTTGATTTTGATTTTTGATTTTAACGCAATTTTAACCAGAAAAATCTAAAATGAATTCCCAAAATCGTGCAGCCCTGTAGTTTCTCTTGATATCAGCATGTTCACAGATGTTTCTGTTTTTTTTACAGGGACCAGATGCCACTGATGAGTCCTGCTGACTTAAACATTCACATGAGTCTCTGTACATGAACATGGTAAAGTGAAAAATCAAACACCTTGGAAATGACAGGTATGTACTATGTTTCAGGAATGGCACAAAGGTGTGTGACTGTTCAAGTCTCTAGATCAGTGTGTTCAATAATGTGTAAAATTATAATGTCAATAATTTTTTGTTCTTTGTTGTGTATCTTTGGATTATGTTATGTTGTAAATAAATCCAAACAATCAAAAGGCCATTCTTTTTTAAATCTCTAATCTCTTCTTTGTTCTGGTCTCTCACAGTTCCCACCTGATAGGGCCATTATGGGAGGGTCTTTGTCTTTTTCAGGTGTGAAACGCATCAATATTCATGATGATCCACGTCTCCTAGCATAAAGCTTTCTTACACAAAACATGTCTTACAAATTTTAAATCAATATATTGTTTTATCTGAATGAGTATGCAGGATGACTTTCACATAGTTTTGAAGCAAATATTCTAGGCTACGTGATACAATTTTCAAAAGTCTTGTGAAGAAATAATCAGTATGGGTTTCATAACCTTATTTCAGTGACAATGTTTTTTTTTGTTATTTCCACAAACCACGCATAAACGTCATTATCTCAAAACCACAAACTACATGCTGCTGACATATTATTGTAGCAGAGTTTGTGCTGAATACAGTGTAATCAGACTTTAGCCATGACAATTTAATAAGTAACAGAAATAAGCACAAATGTCAGAGCATGTCAGAACACCTCCAGGGCCCAGAAAACACCTCAGACCCCAGAGGGTTAAGCTGTAGATGATATAAATCTAAAGAGCTTACGCTCAGATACTGAGGTAGCCTACTCGGGACGAAAAAGCTTCTAGCAGATTGTCTCCAACAAGCTCCTAGTACACATGCCTAAGCCAGATATTATGACAGCCCTCGTGGGGATGGCACTTTAATATCCTATGTCTGAAGTTCAAAGCTATAGTCTCATAACAACTCTCAGAAGTAAGAGGAGACCTGCTATACAAATACAAGGTGGCTATCCAGGTGGCCCGATGAGGGCCAACGCTTGGTTGGTCTATCTGGAGCTTTATACAAAGCGGTGGCCTCAGGAGAAAACCCCCAAATGGGAGGAAGCAATCTCACGCTGAATAAAACCTTTTTGAAGCTCTTGTGCACGGTGGCCTCACTTGCGATTTCTCTATGAGATGAAGCCAACCTGTACTTCACTGGGTGACAAAGATTGGCACCACCAACTACATAAACCTAACGACTCTATCACAAGAGGAGGCCTATGATAAGTTGTGCAAGCATACCTATAACTTCAGGGCCCTAATTTCCTCATTTTAATATCCTATCAAACATACCCCTTAATACTTTCTAAACAGGGATCCGAGGTCTAAAGTTAAACAACCTTATAATAAAGACCTACCTAGATCATCCTGCTGTTCGTAGAGTGGCGGCATAAATTTTATTCTTCGAATGAAAGCCTACCACCCAAAAGCTAGAAAGGGCACGCTCACTACCAAGCCCGACTCCAGACCTTCTGAAGCATTCCATTTAATGGGAAAATATCATCATCGGTCCAGGCCTGAGGTAAAGAAAATTAGGGGGAGAGGAAGAAGAGAGGAGAGGGTGGTTGTTATTCACCCTCAGAGGAAGGGGATCCTTCACTGACGCTGGGAGCGTCAGGGGAGAGACCCTGCCCCGATCCAAATCCTTAAGCAGGTCGACTTGGTATGCCTGTAAAACATTGTGTAACGTGCTGCTGCGTATGCCCTGCCATTCAAGCGAGATGTCATCGAGTGGCTTGGAAGGCAGGGCCGGAGCTTTTAGTGGTGATGCCTCTCCAGCAGCAAAATAGTTCGCGAACGTCTTGTCGATTGGGGGCATCGACACATACCCATGTTCACGCATCCCCACAACATCAGCGTAGTTTGCTCGCTGCTGAACGGCTCCTTCCTTCGCTAAACCGCACTCCATAACACCCAACAGCTCATCATACGCGGGGCAGGGAGGCTGTGAGGGTTCAGGTTGTACCTCTTCTTCACCCTCATCAGCCATCTCCTGCTCTCTTGGGCTAGGTGCCAGCAGAGCACTTGCTGCTGGATCAGAGGATGTAAGACATAACACATCCTCGTCCAGCAGCTCACCCTTGCGAGCTTCTGATGGGCGTGAAAGAGAAACACCTCTCTCAAACTCATCAGCGAGTTCCATCTGGGAATCCCATGATCCGAGTCTCCGCAGTGCCTCAGCATGAGGGGCACTGGGCACAGATTCCTGTCCCTCTTCCCTTGAGAAGAAGAGCTGATCGTGCGTGCTCTTTGCCCAAACAGTAAACGCACAAGTTGTGTGTGTCATCTGGTGTCAGATACCTGAGACACGGATCCACACACTTCTTGAAACGCTTATTACTTGCCATAATTGTTCTTACCTTTTTCAGGTGATTGCAAATCAGAAAAAAACAGTCCCTGAAGACGAAAAGAGGATGACATGTTTTACTTATACTTCCGAGTCGCACTAGGAGTGACGTCATAGGCTGTCACCGGTCAAATTCGATTGCCGTGATTGGATAGCTTTTCAGACACGGGTTCACGTGGAGGCCATTCCCCCATAGCGTTCCAGTGCGAGTTCCCTTTCAAAAGGGAACTGAAGTAATTAACAGATTAGAAGACTAACTGAGAAACTTAAACATGCACAGAACTCAAAACGTGATAGTTCTACACTGAACCCTATTAAACTATTGAAGTATGTAGCCTTATTTGCTCATTGTGGATGTAATTTAACACTATAGTTTAACCATTCAACTAATAATGAATGTTTGAAGAGATCAATCATTACAGTTGTGACTGTGAGGACCAGATGATTTTCGACATCATTAATGCAAAGCTGGTGTGCTTTAGCTTTAATGTTATGGGTGGATGATATAAGTATTGAAGCCAATATCGCTGTAATAACACTAAGGGCCCTATCTTGCACCCAGCGCAACTGACTTTGTACACCGACGCATGTATCATTCCTATTTTGCACCCGACGCACAGCGGACTTTTCCATCCACAGAAGCACGTCGGTAAATTAGGGAATGAACTTGTGCTCCAGGGGCGTTTAGGCGAAAAGAGGAGGCGTGTTCCAGCGCAAACTTTCCCTGGTGCTATTTTGCAGTTCCAGAAAACAATTCCGCCACAGACCAGGAAAAACCTAGTTTAAAGTCAGTGGATTTTTAGATGCTGTTTTAAGGGCGCATGCTTGGCCATAATGTAGCGTGTGCACAACGCGCATACACTTCTCTCATCTAAAGATCTCATCTATCACAGACGCAGCAGTTGCCATTTTTGCAAAACATACATAATTACAAGGAAAAATATTCCACACAAGGGAAATCATTGTGGTGTCCGAAGATGTGAGAAAATAGGCATAAATCTAGCTTACACATTTACCCAAATTATTAAACGCCTGTTTAACCGAAGCTAATTTGGGTGGGTTTCTCCCATACCCATAAAATGTCACTTCTCTGTCTTTTAAATCTAATCTCTGTCGTTAAAATAGGGCCCCAATGATTTAAGTACAAAATTATATTCATGTACACATTTTGTGTGCTTTCTAAGCAAAAAAAAATATGATTAAAGACATTTCACATTTATATTTGTAAGCAGTCATTATGAATAAATAATCTGCAAAGTAGATATCTGTTTTTATTATTTATTGACAATTAAATCAAAATCTAAATTTCAATTAAATTAAAAGATTTTAATGATTTAATACAAGAAGAGTATTCCAAAGCACATTCCTAACCTAAAAAGCACCAGTAGATGAAATGCATTTACTTTTATGCTAAATAAGATAAATAAATTTTAATTGAAAAAACAAATTTGAAAGAAGACTGTTAGGGGGTAACAGTCAAAGACCCAGAACCAGATATGATGAATGAAGACCCAGAGTCAGAATTATAATAAACTGAAGAAAAGTTTTACTGAAGATAGTTTGCAGTTTCATCAGCAGAAGTCAGCTTCAAAACTCACACAGGAGTTCGTAGGCCGCCCCACTTACAGTTACAAAGATCACAGCAGTTATACCCTTCACCAAGGTCTAAGCTACGTCCTTGCTTAGAGTTGCAGTTTCTGATTGGCTAAGAAATAGATAAACATAGCAATTATCCACACATATACAGATAGACTGAAGCATATCTCCATCGATTATGCAGCTGACACTCGGACCCTGAAGTTACGTACGTCGTGACCTTCCAGGTCGCAGATTTGGGTTGCTGGGCGCCAGCATGTCCCGAACAACAACTCAGTCAATCTCCAATAATGCCAGTGGTTCCTTAAAGGACAATTCCAGCGCAAAATGAACCTAGGGGTTAATAACACATGGGTACCGAGTCGACCGTTCTCTGTGATGTGTTTTCATGCTTATCGAATGTACCCAGTTTTATCTCGAACCACTGATTAGCTTATAACGCTAGTATATAGGGCATAGAGTAAGTAAAAAGCCAGAATTGCCAGAATTGTCCTTTGACCTGTAACCAAAAGGATTAACACACACACCGACACACAGCTTTTCCAAGGTTGGATTTGGCCAGGCTCTAACTATAAACAGGAGAGTCCTCTCAAAACATCAAGATAATGCGTTCTTTCTCTCAAGGAGAGCTACACTTTAGTCTAACTGGAAAGTAAGGCTTTAACAAAGAAATGGTCCCTTAAACTATTGGCTTCAATGACCCCTATATGGTTTTAACACGTTGAAGACCTTTCTCAAATACAAAACAAGTCCCTATTTCATTTCTGGAAGCCAGGCTAAATAAGCAAGCACTTTTACTGCATTCAGATATCAAATACATATCTGAATACATGAAATTAAAGAATACATGAAAAGAACATTTCAGTAAATTCTATAGCAAAGTAAAATCTCCAGAGAAGTCATTTTGATATTTAGAAGGAAACATATTGATTAATACCTTGATTATAATCACTCATTACATATACATTGAAGCAGAAGTAGATTCCAATCCACCCCCTTCAAGACCCTTGCTTCATTCCAATCTAAATGCATCACCAATAAAGGTTCTAGAAAATGGGACAGCTGCACTAAGCATTTAAATGGCATTTCCATTTGTTGTAAGCTGCCACGATAAAAAAAAAAAAAAAGTGGTAATAAACAAGGACAATAAATCAATACACAGTTTGTGTATCATGCAGTTTTCACCTAAAATAAAGCCCAAGGTTCAGAGAAATTTGATGAAAGTGAACCACTACCAATACCAACACATTAATGTGAGTAAAGCAATAAGATCTATATAATGTAAAACTGATGAAAACATTTACTGAAATGTGTGTGTTCATCTGTTAATTCTTCACCTTTTGGGCCTTTTGTTTCTTGATGACCTCAGTTTGACAGTTGCTCTGCAAGTCTCTCCAGCTGTTCGATCTCTCTTGAGACATCTAAAGACACATATCAGAGAGTGATCAAGATTAATTAGTCAACACTTCACATCGCAAAATATTATTTGTTTACTTTAAACTCTTGTTTCTGTAGTAAAATAGGATGACATTCTTTCTTACCCATCAAATTGATATTGCTGGTTTTTGACAGTGAGAGTTTCATTGATCTCTTTAGTCCTGATTCAAGAGTATCCTTTATGTGCAGCTTTACACAGAAACAAGAGAAGATTCTGCTTGACTTTAGTCACTGTACAACTATAGATATATGATTTTCTTAATAAATATGATATCAGTACCTTTAAATTGTTTAAATTTTGAAGCATTGTAAGTTTTGCCTTGTTGAACATGTCATGTTTTATCTTATCGACTGTGGTTATTAGCAGTTCTTGCCTTTTCTTCATGGATCCGATTCCAGTCACTGCTGCGGCTTCTAAAATAAGAAACACGGTTGTCTTTCTTATGAAGACACATTAGAACAAGAAAATGTGTTTACAATAAAACTGTTAACACTGCTAATATTGTACCATTTTGCATTGGTGGCTTATGAATGTGTTTATTAAATGATTTAGTAAATCAGAGCTCAACATCGAGGATGGTCCGCCAACACTGGGTCAGTGCTGGATAGTCTCCATTCTTGAATTTATTGATCAAGTACACGTTTTTATGCCTTGCAAACTTAAATATTTGGTTCCACAAGAAGTGGATATTTGACGTTGGGTCATGTCTTGACATTATGGGAACACTCCTGCATGAGCCGGTGTCTAAACACGGCAACCTGATTGGCCGAACATATGAACATGGCGATACACCAAGACCATTAATCAGAAATGTGCATCGTCACCTTCTTTGTCTTCAGAAGCCACATGTTTGTTCAGCATGTCTCTGTTCCGGTTTGTGTGTTGAATTCTTTAGTCATGATTTAGAAAAAACAAATCAGGACTAAATTACAGTGCATTAGTCAGCAGCGTTCAAGGAGCTGATCCCTTGTCCAGGTGTCCACGGCGTAAATTAGCCAGGCCTGACAGGTGGGCATTAGAGAGAGGAACAAAAAGTGAGTGTGGCCACTCAAGCCCGTCATTAAAAAAAGGATTGTTCCCTTAATCACGGCTGCCTAGGGGGAGATCGGAGTTGAGACAGGTGATCGCCTCGAGGGCAGCAGAGAAAAAGAAACACAGACGCCACTCTGCCCTGGTCCCTGTGAGTGATCCCTCTAGAGCAGTGGTTCTCAAAGTGTGGGGCGCGCCCCACTGGTGGGGAATAGAGACGTGACAGGTGGGGCGCGCCAAACGGGAGGAAATTTTCCTTTTTATGCCTTTATATCTTTATCCAGACATCTCAACTGTCCCGGAAGTTCCGAGAGTCTCCCACATATTGATAGCGGCTCCTTGACGCCCGCAAATGAGATCCAATCTCCCGGAGAGTGACTGCGCGCGCATGTGTGTGTGTGTTTGTGTGACTATAAAGGCATATTAATATTAGCGGAACAAACTTTCGCGCCCATAGATATATGTGTAGCTATATCTATGTTTCGCGCCGATGGGTAGCAGGCTAGTGTGGGCAATAAATAAATTGTGCAATGCAAAACAGGCTCATTGCAGCCACTAATGCAGGGATAAATAGACCTGTCTTGCCAAATGGATTTATCTTCTTTTCTTTTTTAACAGATTGAAAAGTGGCACTTTCTATTTTTGAACTTGATACAAATTTTGACACAGCTGCACTTTTATTTTCTCTATTTTTGAATTTCATGTAAATTATGACACAGCTGCACTTTTATTTATTTTTTAACTTGCTGTTATTTGATGTAGATAGTTAATTTGTATTTAGATATAACTTGTTACTATACTGATACTACTTGTTAATTCAATAAATTTGAACATTTTATTTCTTTAGCATGTTGAGGCAGGTGGGGCTTGGAAATTCCCCCTTGTCCAAAGTGGGGAATTACCGAAAAAGTTTGAGAACCACTGCTCTAGAGGGAGGTCTGTGCACACCATGCCATCATGTGCCCAACTTCCTTCAGGGCTCTCAGGGGACGTCTCTACTAATCCCACCACCGCAGGTGATTTGGGAGGTAGAGGCATCCCGCGGGCTATCCACCCTATCTTTGCTCTTCAGCGACTCTTCCTCTTTGTCAGTTCAGTTGTTGGTCCCTGCACCTGCACTCTATCACTCCACTTGTCTGTATTTACGTGTTCCAGACAGACTTTTTCAGTGACAATTTCTGCAGGTTACATTCATATGCAAGTAGCCTGGTGATCAGTCAGTTATTCAACAGATCAGTACTGAAAGTTTTAATGTAAAAAAAAAACTATTTAATTAAAAAAAATTCTTTAACATTAAAATACAGTGATAATAATAAAATGTATCTTTTTTGTGATGGGGAAAGTGGAAATGTTGATGTGTTCCAACTAGTCACATCTTTTGTTACCGTTTGTTTCTCTTTTTTATCATGGCTTTGTGTTTCTAGTAGTGATTGTTTCCAAATGCTCCCTTTTACTGTATATACAATGACCTAGTGATTAAAATAATTGTTTTGCAAGCCCATATAACTATTAAAATAAATAGTTTGTGCTTTAATGTAACTTTTAAAGCTCGCTTACGTTCATAGCAAGAAGACATTTCTTTTTCAATGGTTGTTTGGATTGATGAGTAGATGTGCTTCTTTGTATCAACAATGTCTCTTTTGAGCGATGCCTTCAGATTTGTTTCCTTTTAAAATAGGGGAAAAACACAAAGTCAGAAAAGTGTCAAAACACCATAAAACTAAAAAGGTTTTTTTTTATTATTTTTTTTTATGTCCCTTCTTACTTCAGTAATGAGGATTGAGGACATTGACTTCAGAAGGAGTAAAGACTAACCCAGGGTCGCATTAAGACCCCTGAGTGACCACAGGAGGACAAATTAACTCACCTCTGTTTTGATGAAGTTCTGAATGTGATGTAATATGGGAGATCCAGGAGAAGAAGAGTCACTCTGGATGATACTGAACTTGTCAATCTGTTCTTGCACTGACTTCCCTGTTGTTCCAGTCAGACTGAAGCCAAGAGAAAACAAAATAGTTTCAACTGTTTACAGAATATTGTTGTAATGATATAATCTAATACAAGGATAACCAGTATAAACCCAATTATATATTCGGTCCTGTCTAACGCTGTGTGAAATCTGGAATTGACAGCATGTCAGCAGTGAATCATTTACTCAACCGGTTCATTCAAATCGTGAATTAATTCATTAAGAAACATCGCTGTGTTACACGGTTCTGCTGTGGCTCATTAGCAAAATGGAACAAAAAGAACAATATTAATAAATTTGTGTTTAAACCTCCATATTAACTTCTTGTTTATTCAACTGTTGTATAAATCAGTGTTACATTTGCAATCAGGAAAAAAACAATGCTCTTCACTTCTCCAATAATCTGCTGAGTGTCTTCTTAAAAGTGCACTGTGTAATTTTTAGCGGTGAGGTTGTGAATTGCAACCAACAGAAGTTACAGTGGCCGACAGGAAAAGATGCTGTCGTCTGAGACAGCAGAGAGTAGCCAGTTAAGCAATGAGTTTCTTTACAAAGATAAATTAAGAAATTAGGTTTACTTAATTATTCAGTAAAACAATATATTATTGCAAATATTATTGTTACTTGTTCATCATTGTGTCAGTGTTTTATTTGCTGACTTTAGCTTGCTTCTTTGCACGAAGAACAACATAGTAATGAAATGCGTTTCTCCGTTTAGGGCCACTGTAGAAACATGTCGGCGCAAAATGGCTATTTCAATGTAAGGGGACCCGCGGTTTATGTAGATAGAAATGGCTCATTCTAAGGTAATAAAAACATAACGGTTCATTATGTAAGGTCTTTATACACCACTGAAAACATAATTATGTATATGATATTGCATTTCTGTCAACAGATCCTCCTAAATATTACACAATGCACCTTTAAAGGTAAGCTAGGTCTGTATTCCAAAGCATTCATGACTTATAACCATTTAAGTTCAGAATTTTCACATCTATGCTCAAAATGGGGGGTGACAGTTACCAGGTTAAATGAAAAAAATAAAATAGAACTTACGGGAAAATCAGATTGAAATATTCATTAATATATTCTTGCAAGTGTTTGGCCAATTGCCTGTTCAGATCTATGATTACATCCCAATTTTTTGACCAGTAGCATCCGTCGTTCTTGCACAAAGCTTGAAGGATTTTATGGAATCCTCTTTTATCCATATTCTGACAAAAACAAAAATAACAAAGCCGTTAAAAGGGCAAGAAAATTGTGATTCACTTTGCACATTACAATCACACTTACAGGGGATATAATTGCTTTTGTGGAAGCAACGCATAATTGCACTGATTCGTCCACTCCCTTTGAGAGAAACTGCTCCAGATCACTATAAATGGTGTCAAAACGACTGTCCATTTCATTCAGTGCCTTCTTTAGGTTCTTCTCTAATTCATTGTAGACTTTGACTTTTGTCTCATCCTGAAACACATTCACACAACAGCAGTGAATTACAGGATAATGTATATTGGCTGCATTCTGAAGACACACATGTATATCAGCAGTTCAGACTCGTACCGTTTTCTTGTCTCTATCCTGCTGGACACTTTGGATCAAGGACAAAACTCCGTTTGCTTTATTGACATAATCACTGGTCAGATCTCTGTTTATGTTCTTGTTAAGAATCCTCAGATCATCCTGTAGCTTTGGGATTTCTACAGAAGGGTATGACTTTGATCAGTCCTTTAACTACAATTTGACGTTTAGTTCATTTATGGATTTTATTTAACATGAATAATGTAGTAGTTTGGTAAACAGGATAGTTTACCTGTTTCACTAGGTTCCAGAATTAAATTATGCTCAAAGAAGGCATTGGAACTTACAGTGAAGACATTAAGAAAATTATCATCAGTGCTGAATCTTTTCTATGAAAAAAAACACAAAAAATAACAATAATAAATAAATAATATTATATCACATATTACCAGAACTTATTAAAAAAATTAAAATTTAAGAAACTACCTTGATTTCAGAATTTTCAAACTTTTCTTTAACTCTTGTCTTGGCATTTTTATTTCTATGAAGTATGCACACTTTTTTCTGATCCTTATGAGAATGATAAAAACAACAATATATTAATGTAATGTATAATACCAGTGTGAAATTTAATACAATGGTTGATTATACAAGCTGTATATCATTACTGAATGTACTCAAACTAGCTGTATATGTAAAAACAACTTTTTACATCAACTTGAGCTGGAACACTGTACTTACACTCAAGGTTGACTATGAAATAGCAATTTAAAAAATGAGCTTATTTTCAGAACTTTCTAAAGGTATTTGTTTTACTTGATATAAATAATATATTTCAACTTATATAAAGAAGAAATATATGCTATAGAGTTTAAGATTTTCCAAACCTCGTCTTCTGAGATAAGAAGCCGTGTAGATCTAAAAAGAAATATTGAAAAGACACAAAGTGTTTTTTTGAAAATCTGATTTTTTTTTTTTTTTTTTTGTATAAAATAGCTGTGACAAAAAGAAGTTGTATAAGGGGTGCTGTTTGTAACATTTTGCTAACTCTTGACAGACTGAATTAGTCCACCATCCAGCCACTCAACCATTCTCCATAACAGGGGTGTCCAAACTCTGTCCTGTGGGCCACTATCCTGCAGGGTTTAGCTTCAACTTGTCTCAACATACTGGCCTGGAAGCTTCTAGTATGCCTAGTAACATCTTGATCAGCTGGTTCAGCTGTGTTTTATTGGGGTTGGAGCTAAACTCTTCAGGACAGTGGCCCTCCTGGGGCAGAATTCGACACCCCTGCTCCAAAACATGTCAAGAAAACTGAACAAGCTAAATGATTAACACAATTCCTGACTGGCTCAAAAATGGCCCACACTACGGTTCTCTCTACGCTGTTGACACACAGAGACAAGTTGATTCATCTTTGAAACCTGCTTCGGTGACATCTGCCAGTGAAAAATTACTGCACCTTCATGGCAAAGAGATACTAATTCTAACCTTATATAGGCTGGTGGATTGATATCATCAGTCTTTGTACAGATGAAGTTGATGCTTTTGCATTCTCCTCCTGGTCCCAGTTCTTCAATGCAATGCTTTAAAATCCCCCAGGGGTCTTTGTCAGTGCTTGCTCGATTTATAGCACTTACAATCCACACAAAAGAGCACTCTCTCAGTTTCTACAAGATTGGAAATAGTGAGTTAGATGACATGCTTTTAGTAGTGTTTTGGAAACATTATCCATTCAACAACTTTTTTACAGTATACAGACAAAGCATTATGAAATCATTTACTTGCAGTTTGTGATGCAGCTGCTGTGAGATCCAAATACAGTTGGCTGCTTCATCTTTTAACAAAAGTTTCTTTGCAAACTCTTTATTACACTGTGCCTCATTTACGAAACAAAATGCTCCGAACAAACATATAATTTGCTCCGGGACAACATTAAAATAAACCATCCACTTTTTTCAGACACTGAGATCCTTCTGAAGTATGTACAGAGACACAAACAAGCTGTTTGAACTGGGCGCATAAAACCAAGCATCTTTCGCTTATCAATTTGTCCTGTTGTCCACAGATTCAAGTTGGTATGCATGTCAAACTGAATGTGCATCTGTATACTGTAAGCAGTGTAGACAGCGTCAGTGATTATAATGGGTTCTATTTGCTTTTGATGTGATGCTCACATCCGGTGTAGGCATGTGTCAGCTGTTAAACGACCGAACGCCAGTGGGCGGGCCTATACGGTGTGATACCATTGGTCGATGTCTTGCTCTAGAGGCAGTCATATGCAAATGTATTTGCCTGTGTGACATCACAGATCCTGGAATATCAAAATTAGCAATTTTTTGAGCTTGATTTAATAATGCTTTGTTTATAATGAGGTGGACATTTTAAGATACGTGCAGGATGTCCTGCACGGATGGAAAGAAAGAAAAAAACAGCATTTTGATTTTAAATTTTATTTCTCATGTTGTGACCCCTTTAAAAGTAACTTTCCAATTGCACAATACTGTGTGTATATTATTCCAAACGTTCATTGGAAAAGAGTGTAGTAATATACGTACAGATTTCCACTTGTCATCTCTTAACTTGTTGCAGTCTCCAGTTCCAGGAATATCAACAAGCACAATGTGTTCCAGGAGTCCATGATGATCTGGAACCTTAAAGGTCACACTCTTCACAAGCGGCCAGTACCAGCCACCAGGACTGGACTCACTGTGCTGAATGTAAGATGCAACATCATTGGCAAATTTGGAGACCTGTTGAGAAAATAAGTAATGTTGGATATTAATTTACAAATTCATAATACTTTCAGTGTTATGAACCATCAGGCATTAAAGGGTTAGTTCACCTAAAAATGAAAATTCTGTCAGTAATTCCTCACCCTCATGTTGTTCCAACCCCGCAAGACTTTCGTTCATCTTCGGAACACAAATCAAGTAATTTTTGATGAAATCTGAGAGCTGTCTCACTCCTTCTGCTAGGTAATCGTTATCTGCCATCCCAGAAAAGTTAGAAAAGACATCTTTAAAATAGTCCAAGTGACTACACTGGCTCAACCTTAAGTTGAGGCTCACTAAGGCTCACTATTGGCCAGCATCACACGCATCACACGCATGACCAGCGTCGGCCATTTGTGAGCCAACGTTCTGATGTACAACCCAGAAGCGCTGCGCTGCTACACTAACTCACTCAGAGGCCCACACAGAAGAATATTAATAGTTGAATAAAGTTTTTTATGTGCACAAAAAGTATTCTCATCGATTGATAAACTTAAGGTTGAGCCACTGTAGTCACTTGGACTATTTTAACGATGTCTTTACTAACTTTTCTGGGATGGCAGATATCGATTACATAGAAGCATATGGAGGAGTGAGACAGCTCTCAGATTTCATTAAAAATATCTTAATTTGTGTTCCGAAGATGAACAAAAGTCTTGCGGGGTTGGAACAACATGAGAGTGAGTAATACTGACAGAATTTTCATTTTTGGTGAACTAACCCTTTAACATATTTAGTTTACTAACTTACATCATTGTTTGAGATGGTTTTCTTATTGATAGACACAAAGGTTTCAATCTCAGCAAATTTGCCATCTTTCTGGAGCTCTTCTAATGTTTTCTTTTCTGCATCAGCTCCATACAGCGCAGTGATCTTTTCTACAGCAATTTCAAACAAGTCATCATTCCTGTCCTCACTTTCATCCGACAAAACTTTGAAAAGATCTCTGAGCTCTTTCTCCCACTCCTGCAGAGGGACAATGTAGAAAATAAGGCTTTTTTCCCCTTTCTGTCTGATTTATTTACATATTTATAAAGAACTATCATCGTAAAGTAAAATTAAAACAAATGAGGATACCTCTTTAGAGTAGAGTTCAATCTCTGCTATGTAGTTGGAGTCAGTAAGATTGGCTTCCACCTGAATAATAACGGCTGTACAGGCACCAAAACAACCAGATGGCAGTAGATCCTTTTTCCCCAGGACTGCATTTAATAGGGAGCTCTTCCCTTCTCCTGATTTTCCAAAAATCCCAATGGTTGCCTTTTTACTGCTGACATTATTCATTTTATTTATCTTTGACATGATGTCTCTGTGCATTATGATTGTGTGGACTAAGTTATCAGTGACTCTTTTCATGATTTGCTTTGCCTTTAACATGATCTCCATATCTGTACAATGAAGAAGAGAAGCACAATACAGATTATTACAGATTATCAAAAAAGAAAAATTATGCAGACCTTCTAGGCAACCAAGTGATTTGTTACTCTGGTAGTTCCAGATTAAGTGTAAACAGATCCAGATTTTACTTGCCTGTCAGCGGTGACTCTATGCTTGAGTCAGACGATTCTTGATCCCGCTTTCTTTTAGTACCTACGAGATAATTAATTCCACTCATTATATTCCCTCAATCACTGACTGTAAAGCAAAGACACGATTTTTTTATTTTTTTTATTTGAGAAACATTTTATACCTTGGCTAGCCATTGTGAGGTCGATGGAAAGACCTGGAGGGGAAAAAACACTGGGATCAAGCACATGGTCTAGATGTATTAACTAACTTTATGTACCCCATTGTTATGCTACTTTTTATAGCAGAAATAGAACATTATTTAGTCCACATTTATAGATTTTATCCAATTATACTGCAAGGATTCTTTATTCAACTTACAACTAAAAGGGAGACCTGATGACTGTAAAACGTTTTGCTTCAACATTGTTTCATTATCAATGTCATTTTTTTTAGCTTATATTTATTTATTTATTTTATTACAGACACAGCATAGTTTACGAAACTTAACCCTAAATTAACACAAAAATACATTAACTAACTGTAAGGTTTTCACATTTTAGCAAAATTTTAGAACTATAATAATTTGAGGAAAGTGTTACCTTGTATTTCTCAGGTTAATGTCTGTGGAACAAGACACTGCTGTCGATTCAGCTAAAGTTCAGCTCTGAAATCTGAATTTTTATTTATACTGAGCTTTAGTCCACAAAAATACAGATTTCAGGAATAATGAAAGTAAAAAGCACAAGAAGTGAAAGCAAATGGGCACAAAGTTCTATTTGTCCTGCAGGCCAAATGGAGATGAAAATCTAAAGACTAGGCTTCAAAGACAAAGGTAAAGGATTCAGGACAGGTCTAGGTAAATGAGAATGTACTGTGACACAATATGACCTCTTGTTTCGTCTATGTCCATCTCCAGATTCTCTGTTTATTTAAGTGTGTAGAAATAATACATTTAATTTAAGCTTGATTGCATGTTTTCTGTACATGTTCACATTTTTTGAGTTGCTTTATCAAACTTCAAGAGTCATGTGGCCTGCATCACCCCTCTGGGTGTTTTCGAGCTCAAACATGTAACTCTATCTAGGTCACTCAACTCACTTGCAGTGATTCCCCTCAAATAGACATATAATATCCCCTCTATATTATCTCAGGGCTAACTTATTCTGGTCACTATCATACCTCCCTAGTCCTATGGTGCAGATAATAACCATGCCTACCCGGGTGGGGTGAGTTATTCTCACATGCAGTGCACCGCATCCGTGCTTGATATGCACCATCACGGCCCACTCTATGGTGACTGGTTGGCATCCTGGTACCCCCTATGGATTTTTACTTGACAGCAATGAACAGTACGGGACAATGTCATGTGGGTCTTTATATTTTATTTCTAATTTTATTATTTCTTGCAGAAAAAAAAACACTAAAAACAATATAATCTTGGAATTCTGTTGATCAGAATGTACAATCAAAGGTAAAGCTTACCCTATCCTTCGTCTTTGCAGGCGAGTCTAGGAAACGCCAAGTGTATTTTGGTTCTGAAGCACCGCTTTCCTCTTCCTGCTTGTTGAGATGTGTGTGCTCTGCTCTCAGATTACAGGAAGTGCCCAAAAGAGCTACATAACGCTTCTTCTTATGCAGTCAGTGTAAGTGAGGTGCCAGCTTGCACTCGCCCTAATCTTACGCAAATATCTGCATTTCCTGTTTCCTGTAGCAATGTAATACGCGTTTTTCCTTTTTTTTTTAAATTGTACATTTGATCAGATTTCTGACTATCTTTCTATGCATCTCATTACTAACTCTCTACATAATTTCATTTGGCAGTTCACACACACAATAATGTATTTTTCACCCTGAACCTGAAGTTATATTTTCACACAGGATGTAAGTGTGTGCATCTGACCACTAGTTTCTCCAAATTGTTTCCTGACAATTCTTTTCTTTTCTTTTTGATTTTTTTTTTTTATGATTTAAACCTTTATTTAAATGTTCAGAGGAGAACACTTAATTTCTCTTGTTGGAGACATAAATGCATGTTAATCAATAAAGTGTTTGCATATTGTTTGTGTTCCCTTTTAAAACTCTGTGTTTGCCCTTATAGGCTGAAGCAAACAAAGAACATACACTTATATTGGAGGCCTAAGCATTACTTTTATGCTAAACTATACTGTAGCACAAAAAAAAAACTTTAACATATAGTCAAGTCGAATGATGCAGTACCCTTCTTTATTAGCTGCAGATTATCTTAAAGGATGTTGTTTGCTAGCCCTGACAATTGTAAGCAGTTAATGCAAAATATTCATAAAATGACAGTAGTTTGTAATCGCAATAAATATTGCTGGTATTCCAACCCTGCAACCAGAGGACACACCCACACTAATCATACACACTACACAATCACACGAGACAAGAGCCCTATTCGCACTGGATTGGTATTATCTGGGGTCCTCGTGTGATTTAGAAATTACCCACCCACATCAGAATTTCGTGTGGCGCATTCGCACGGGATAACGCCGCCTTCACACTGGCAGTTGAAATCAGCTCCGTAATACGCAATACACCCCCAGCGGACGTCGTACTACACCGTTGAAAAGCGTCGGAAGCGAGTAGAACAAAAATGGCGGAGAGATTAACGGTTGATTTTGTCAGTGTCAGAATTAATAAATGTACAATTCTGTATGATCTCTCTGTTGAGGGGGTTAGAGACAGGCTGCTTCGTGGAGGAAAATTCCCCAGGACGTTGACATGTCAGGTCGGCTAAATGTGATATAGTGGGCTTTTAATTGTATTAACTGCCCTAATAACGTTAGAAAATCATGAAAATAAAAAAATGACATGACAACTTATCGTTATAAAATCATTATTTATTTTATTAAAAGTTAAGAATTCAGGTTTGTTTATCAGTACCATAGCAACGCTAACTTCCGCTGGAATTGTCAGATAGGAACCGTCCGTAGCCTTTCGCAAGACTTCAATTTTTTGAACGCATCCGGATGACCAACGGACACGATTTTTTTCGCACCGCACTCGTTCGGACCCGCTTCGGACCCATTCGCATGCGGTCTGCGAATCTCCATAGGAAATGAATGACTTCCGGTCGTTTCGTAGCCGTATTGGAGCTGATTTCAACTGCCAGTGTGAAGGCGGCGTAAGCGAACCCTGTGATTTTACTCGAATTTACTGACTTATCTCCTGGATATGATGTCAATAAGCTATTGCTTGGAAATGCCTTGTCGTTATTATAGGTCTAGCTGTATGATAAATCATAAACAGAAGAATATTCCGTACCGCATGCTGCTAGCGATATGACCCAGCACCCAAATTACTATCAAAACACTCCAACGCAGCCTCCATTCACGAAAGATGTATAAAAAGGCGCACAGGAAACAAAAACCTTAAAAAAATATATACGACCCCGCCCAAATCACAGAGATGCCGATTCGCACAGGACTAATATTATCACAGGACCTCAGTGTTCGGCGAAATATGGTAGGTCATTGGCGGGGGAATTTTTACATTACAAATTACAGACATGGCCGATTTGCACGGGATTAAAGGAGAAGTTCACTTTTAAAATGAAAATTCTATCATCATATAATCGCCCTCATGTTGTTTCAAACCTGTATGAATTTCTTTCTTCTGCTGAACAGAAAGGAAGATATTTAGAAGAATATCAGTAACCAGACAGTTTTTGGGTCCCATTGACTTCCATAGTAGGAAAAAAATATACTATGGAAGTCAATGGGACCCAAAAACTGCCTGGTTACTGACATTCTTCTAAATATCTTCCTTTCTGTTCAGCAGAAGAAAGAAATTCATACAGGTTTGAAACAACATGAGGGTGATTATATGATGACAGAATTTTCATTTTAAAAGTGAACTTCTCCTTTAAGATCACAGACAACCTCCACAATTATTACAAATGACTAGAGGTCACCAAGTAATACTAATCCAGTGCGAATAGGGCTAAGGAAGAGACAGTGAGTTCATGAACCGTGACACGCACACACTTTTGTAATCTGACACCTCTTGTTAGCAGCAGCGGCAGCCCGGTCTGTTTAATGTAGCTGCATTTAGAGCCTATATATTGCAATGAGCTCTGTTTTGGTGTCACTTCTGTGATGGATATTTTTAATTAATCAACTTTTATTAATCAACTAACACTTGTTTTTCTTGCAGGAATGACATTCATATGCTCTTAAATGTTTCCAAACTCTTTGGGGGAAAATGCCTCAGTTACGACTGTAACCTCGGTTCCCTGAAGAGGGAACGAGCGTTGCGTTGTAACGAATACGACTCTGGGTAAATATGAATTAGCTCAAGAATATGGGGAATCTTGGGAATATTAATATTTATGACTCATGGTCATAATTCATAAGTCGCATGTACATTTATTTTATCAATTATCGAGAATACCTTGTCCTGTAACTGGTTTGACCAACCTTTAACTCGGCCAGCGAGTAGATGTAAGGTCAGTACAGTTAAGAAGGGGTATTCACAAACTCCACTAAAGTTTAGGTTCTGGCCACGAACATTAAACTTTATTGAGTTTATTAATTAAAACTACTGAATGTAGTCTAATATCGAGCTTGTAGCTTAAGATCTTTTGTTTCATTGACTTTAGAATGGTGGGCTTTCAAATACAGAGACAGTGAAAAGTATTTATGAATTTTAATAAATGCAAAACTAGAGATTATATGAGCTACGAATATAAACGTACGTAAAAATGCAAACAATAAACAAACAAACATATAACCAAACAATAACATAAGTGATCAGAATGAAATTAAATGAAAGAAAGAAATAAAAGAGAATAAAGAGAAGAGAAAAGCTAGTAATTATTACATACAGAACCTAAGTTCGCGAGACAACCTGGAAAGCAGTTTTATCAGATAAGGTTACCGTCACTTGCACGTTTGTTCTCTGTTCGGCGCGAGGCTGAGGCAGGACAAGAGGTGTCGATCCTGTTTCTGTTGCGTCTTCAGGTGCCGCGAAGTTTAAAGGCTCACTGGATGTAACATTACCGAGAAAGTTCGTCTTCCGTGCGGAAGAGGTTGCAAAGCTTGGTTGCAAAGACGGCAGGCTTTTACATGACGCGGGCCATGTGTCCCAGAGGCCGAGGCGAGGGCCTGTCCAACCGGAGCAGCGCTGCACGTGGAGAAGGAGGAGGAGGAGGTCAAGCGGGATCGATGAGAGAAGAGAGAGATCGAAGAAGGAAGAGCAGGAATCAGAGAAGAGCGAAGGGAAGCATGATATTTTGAAGGGGCCAAAACTCACGCCCTCTCATGGACGTGGGCCAACCGTCTTTAACAACGGATCGGGCACACCTCCTGACGTTTCGAGATCTATACCCCCCTTCCTCTTAGAAATTGGAACGATAGATTCGTTCGTAACATTAATATCACTGGTATTAATAAAACAATGCATCCTCTGATATGTTGCGTAAAACATTCGAGACCGTTGGGATCTCTGGAACAAGACGATACCATGAATGGCACTGCTATGACATAATGACACACAGATACACGATTATAGTCACATCACATTGATTACAAACCAATAAAGTTATATAGGCATAATGTTTGGGACAAGGGATCATGCACCCATCAAGAAAATACATTTTAAACATTGTACCAAATGATTTTGATCACACGTGGTAGGATCCATGTGTGTT
The DNA here is from genome assembly GCA_022829085.1 of Abramis brama. Classification (NCBI taxonomy): domain Eukaryota; kingdom Metazoa; phylum Chordata; class Actinopteri; order Cypriniformes; family Leuciscidae; genus Abramis; species Abramis brama. The sequence goes on from CM040774.1 coordinate 30,709,112, forward strand.
TCTGTGTGTGTGTGTGTGTGTGTGTGTGACCAGGACTGAGAGTTCACGCTGCCGCTGAACTTTTGCTCTCTTGCCTATGTGTGTGTGTGTGTTTGGTTTGATGAGATCATTAGCCAGCGCATCTGGCCAGACAAAGTCTTGTTGTTTTCTGACGTATAAATCAGTGTTTAAGTGTAAATCAGTGTCTAAGAATATCCCTAGGGGATCTGCGTAATCTCAGACATTGTGGCGCCTTGCGCTCGTGGCTTCCCGTGTAAACTCATAAAAGAGGTGTCTATAGACAGCCATCAATGAGTTACTTGAGCTGATAGATGCCATCTGTTGTTTGTAGACAGTTCAAGAAGGACAGAGTTCGTTTGTTGGTAATTTCAGTAATTTAAATATATATAGAGAGAGAGCTGGTAATCTGGCCATCTTCTTTGCGTTACATTCCCCCCTTGAGGAGTTGACGGGCGTGTATGTGCTTAGTCGACTCATCACGGTAGCGATGGTCAGATGGCAGGTGGATCCTGACGATCAAATAGCAGGTGGTTGCTAGGCTGATGACTCAGCTCAAGTGAGGTTGAGGGGGTCGATGTCGTGGGACCCCCCTTTTTCACGGTTCGTAGGAACTCGCCAGACACGGCTTTGTGAGCTTGGCTGTGGTTGCTCACGTCTTGTTGAGTCTGGTACAGGATGAAAGCCAAGACGAGTGTCGGGGCGTGGTTGGTGACCGTGGAGATGCCCCTCACAGTGTTAGACTTCCTGAGTGTGAGTCCTGCCTTGGTAATCAGGAGTCGGGGGTGTTCTCTCTTAATGCGATGCCGGATGCCGGACCTGGTGATGTCCGATTGTGGCTGCTTTCTCGCGAACCACCACAGCATTCTGTCAGAGGAGAGAGAGAGAGAGAGAGAAAGGGAGGAAAAATTTCAGCGACGGATGTCCTTGGTTGGCTAGGACAGTCTTGTTGCTTCGCTGAGGTTGGTATGCCACATGCTTCGATGTCTCATGAGTGGCGTTGGGGCATCATTGTTGGCATAGGAAAGGTCTGTTCATCAGAGGCCCGCATGACCTTTCTTTGTACACAGCGGAGGTGGCGTAAGTGGCTCTGAGGCGTGCAGTGTAGTTGGTAAAGTTTGATTGTGCTGTGTAGTCACTGCAATCGTGATGGTGGTAGGTATGTGGCGCAGACATTGGTCTGGTTGCACAGCTGCAGGTCAGAGATGACCTTGAAGCAGCAGGTGTCAGTGTTCGTTTTCTGTGTCGGTGTCAGACGTGGCTGCACTGTCTTCATCTGTTGTGTAAGAAGACTCTGGCTCACCAGTGTTCTGGGGAGAGAGGTTGCAGTTTCGACGGTCTGGGCTTGGAGTTCTGGACGGCGAGTGATGCTGGTTCCAGAATCTTTCTGAGCGTTCGGTCCGACGCTCTGGATGAGCACCGTCACAGTCGTGCTGCAATCTGCTGTCTGGCTCTGAGCAGTGCTCGGAGACGGAGTAAATTGTGTGCGTTTCTACAGTCTTTTCATCTATAGCCCTTTGCTTGGTGTAAGCCTTGTGGGCTAAGTCTCTGAGTTGTCGAGTAGACATGGTTCGTGGGCAGACGAGCACATCGAGATGTTTACTCACAGTGCTATGCAGATTTCGCAGAAACAACGTTCTGAAAGTCACATCCTCTTCCATACCTGGGGAGTTGGTTGCTCCGAAGAACGTTTGTCGGAGTCGGTCATAATAGGAGTGTGGGTGTTCAAGTCGACCCTGCTTCACGTCAAAGGCCGTGATAAACCCTTGGTCTGATTCTGGGTCAGAGAATTCACGGATCAAAGCTTGTCGCAGTTGCTTGTAATCTGCTTTGACGGGGTCTGGTTGGCGATCCAGAAACTTACGCACATCTCTATTTGCGGTGATTCGTAACAAGTAGAACTTGTCCCAAGCTGTCACGTTAGCGACAGTTTGCAGGTGAAAATCAATGTCTTGAAGGTACGCATAAACACTGTGGTCTCCGGCAAACGTAGGAATGTTTCTGGCCAGCTTGTCAAGGCTTTTGGGACGAGAGTTGTTGCTGGGGGCCCAATCCGTCTGGAGAGGATTCTGACCCTTTTCAGCTCCGCCCCCTGCAGCTCTTGATGTTTGGCTGACAGGGTTGGGGTGGCTGGCCGGGAGAAACTCTGTGATGTGTGTTTCTCCGTTCCAGACACTCTGCAATCTGTAAGCATGTTTTAGTTCTGCATGAACAGTGTCAAGTTCATCTTGGAGCTCGTGTCTCTGCTGAGTGAGCTGATGAATTCTAGTCTCTGCTCTCTCAAGGAGGGCTTCAGCCCGTTGGAGCCTTTCGTTGAGTTCTTTTCTGGTTTCTCTCTCCAACTGTTCTCTTTGGTCTGTGTCGAGGTGCAGATCTTGCAGGGCATTTCGAAGTCTTTCTACTTCTTTCTGGAGCTTTGGATCTGTGGCGTCCTCTTCCTCGGTCGGGAAGAGTAGCTGGTCTAGACGGCTCTGTGTGTGTGCTCGGTCCTCCAGGACCTCTGTGGCCTGGAGCTGTAGTGCGGCTGTCTTTTGCTGCAGGTCGGCGTTGCTCTTTTCGCTGTCCCGGGCCCTGGCGACGAGTTTGAGTGCGAGGTTTCCGAAGATTTTGGACAGCTGCTCGTGGCTGTATGTCTGGGCTGGATCATGGGACTCGAACTGGTCCAGGTCTGTGTCCCGTTGCTCTTGGCTCGAGCGATGTGTGTCCTGGGGCAGCACGGTCTTTGTTATGTCTCTCAGCCATGCCTCAAGGTCGTCCCAGCGGACTGCAGGACAGGGTGAGCTCGACATCTCGGCTTACTGTTGGCGAGAGAAGCACAGCACACACAAAAAGAGACAAAATGCAAGTTTGTTTTAGGGTCAAATGAGCTATACTCATACGGGCTAGGCCGTTTATGAGAATTTCGGGGCTAACTGATGCCGACAATTAGCGGAGCCAATTTCGTGGGTATGGCTAAACCCACAATAGAGATTTTGACAGGCGGTAGCCTGGGGGTCGTCTAATGACGCCCGCTTGGATTGTTTACTCTATTATTCAGCTTTCCTGGGGTCTCTCTTAGGTTCTGTATGTACGTGAAATGAGAGAAACAAATCACAACAGAATAGAGAAAGACAAAGTTAGAGGTAGGGAAGAAAAAGGGAAACACAACACAAGGAAGTGAATTGGTCTGCAATGAAATGTCACAAACAATAACACGGAGAGTGTTATATAGTAAAGTAAAAAAAAAAATTAAAGAGGCCTAAGCCTATTAACACTGCTAGAGTTATCGGGACAGGACCTCGAAAGAAGGTGTGTCTTAGAGAGAAAAAAGGTGGGCCAAACACTTAAAATACACCAGGAGGAATATCTAGTATTCTGTGGTTCATAATAAGTGGATGGGTTCTATCAAATTTTAGTTACCTGGGGTGAATAGAGGTCATCCAGGTGGAAACCAGTGATGACGTCTCAATCACCACAGTGCACTGACTGAGTCCTGCCCATAGATACACAATAAGGGATTAAGAGGTTGGACTTAATGTGAATTAAGGCTTTCTGGTTTCATCAAATTGGGTAAATATGTATGCAGGAGTCAGAGGCAAAGACTTTACTAAAATAGTGATACAACAAAAAGGAAATTATGATAACTGATGGTGATTTATCAGAATAACCTACCCCCCCCCCCCTTTGGAGAGACTGGAGAAGAGAGGGAAGAGGAAAAAGAAAATTATCAATGAAATAAAATGTGAATAACAACACAGGCTTGAGACGCAGGCAGAGGAATAGGCCCCGGCAGTGGATTTGTGCCACCAGGGTGAGGGGCGTATGTCCTCTCAGTGGTCTACCTGGTTGAGTAGACAAATTTTGAATGAAAATTCAACTAAGCATGCAAGGAGAGGTCCAAATTATAATAAAAATAAGGAAGGAAAGAAAATTAGAATGATAACAGTGAAGTATCAATAATAATTAAAACTGAAATTCAGAATGACTTCCTATAATCCTTACAATAACACTGAAGTTATTAGTATTGATTATAAAAATAATCAAACGAAAAGGGTAGCAATGAGACCCTTCAATGCAGGCTGGGACTATCAATGAACTGAGTGAATCAAGTCTAAGCTTTAATTCGGAAAAGTTTTCTTTTTCTTAAAGTGTGACAATCAAAAACAGAAAAGAGAATTGTCTAACTCCAAATAATATCAGCATAAGCTAAGCTTTGAATGCAGGTAAGTATTTGAGAGTTCGACCGTTCATTCTATGATCGGGGAAAAGAAGAGAAAATGAATGCAGAGAGAAAAAGAAATTGAAAGCAGGTATTATCTTTTACCGCCAGCAGATGGCGCAATTTTGCTCGCGCAGGCTGACGTCAGTGGGAGGCGACGCTCACGCAGGATGACGTCGGTGGGGCGCGCAATTTGAGAACTGCCACACACACCTAAAGGCTGTTGGTCAGTGTTTCAACAACTGAGACTGGAATTTTTCTTAGAAATCACTATACTTTTGGGCTCATTTTGCGCTCAGTTGCATGCGAAAAATGACGCGAGTTTCACAACATGTGACTAATAGGAATTACACATCTATTAAATTACACATTATACATGAGACGGTTTAGAATAAGGACAGGGATTATCATCTGTTTTAATTCATAAAACTGGTCTCCAATTACACATTATATATGAAACGGTTTACAATAAAAACAGGAATTAGGACTTCTGTTTTAATTAATAGAAACTGTGAGCAAACAGGGATTCGAACATCTATTTACTTAAACTGTGAGTACACAGGGATTAAAACATCTGTGATTACTACAGCTGTGAACAGGTATTATTTTCTTCTGTTCAAATTTTAGAAACTGTGAGCAAACAGGCATTAAAACATCTATTTACTTAAGCTGTGAGCACGACAGGCATCAAAACAGCTATGAGCAGGAATTATGCCTCTGCTCATCTCCCATAAACATTAATCAAATTAGCACTTTATGATAATGCATTAGGTGTACAAAATTGGATCGCGACGCCAATTTCTGACCAGGAGTTTTATCGTTAACGTATCATAAGGCCTACTACGACTGAAACTGACGCACTGCTCAGATCAGATTTACGTCTTCGTCCTAAAAGAGATCCTTCGTCTTCATTTAGTCGGTTTAAATCATATTACATGTACAGAGACAATTGTAATATCATGAACTGCAGATTTTTACAGAGCTGAGCTGGCTTTGTGCCTATACCATCAGCTGGGTGAGTTCGCCTTAGCGACTTACCTCACAATTCAAAACGCGCATATAGCTTACAATTATTAAACCAATAATACACATTCAACTGAAACTGAATTTGCCCACCAAAATAAAGTTTGAAACTGCCTAAAATTACTCCACCAAACATGTAACGAATACGACTCTGGGTAAATATGAATTAGCTCAAGAATATGGGGAATCTTGGGAATATTAATATTTATGACTCATGGTCATAATTCATAAGTCGCATGTACATTTATTTTATCAATTATCGAGAATACCTTGTCCTGTAACTGGTTTGACCAACCTTTAACTCGGCCAGCGAGTAGATGTAAGGTCAGTACAGTTAAGAAGGGGTATTCACAAACTCCACTAAAGTTTAGGTTCTGGCCACGAACATTAAACTTTATTGAGTTTATTAATTAAAACTACTGAATGTAGTCTAATATCGAGCTTGTAGCTTAAGATCTTTTGTTTCATTGACTTTAGAATGGTGGGCTTTCAAATACAGAGACAGTGAAAAGTATTTATGAATTTTAATAAATGCAAAACTAGAGATTATATGAGCTACGAATATAAACGTACGTAAAAATGCAAACAATAAACAAACAAACATATAACCAAACAATAACATAAGTGATCAGAATGAAATTAAATGAAAGAAAGAAATAAAAGAGAATAAAGAGAAGAGAAAAGCTAGTAATTATTACATACAGAACCTAAGTTCGCGAGACAACCTGGAAAGCAGTTTTATCAGATAAGGTTACCGTCACTTGCACGTTTGTTCTCTGTTCGGCGCGAGGCTGAGGCAGGACAAGAGGTGTCGATCCTGTTTCTGTTGCGTCTTCAGGTGCCGCGAAGTTTAAAGGCTCACTGGATGTAACATTACCGAGAAAGTTCGTCTTCCGTGCGGAAGAGGTTGCAAAGCTTGGTTGCAAAGACGGCAGGCTTTTACATGACGCGGGCCATGTGTCCCAGAGGCCGAGGCGAGGGCCTGTCCAACCGGAGCAGCGCTGCACGTGGAGAAGGAGGAGGAGGAGGTCAAGCGGGATCGATGAGAGAAGAGAGAGATCGAAGAAGGAAGAGCAGGAATCAGAGAAGAGCGAAGGGAAGCATGATATTTTGAAGGGGCCAAAACTCACGCCCTCTCATGGACGTGGGCCAACCGTCTTTAACAACGGATCGGGCACACCTCCTGACGTTTCGAGATCTATACCCCCCTTCCTCTTAGAAATTGGAACGATAGATTCGTTCGTAACATTAATATCACTGGTATTAATAAAACAATGCATCCTCTGATATGTTGCGTAAAACATTCGAGACCGTTGGGATCTCTGGAACAAGACGATACCATGAATGGCACTGCTATGACATAATGACACACAGATACACGATTATAGTCACATCACATTGATTACAAACCAATAAAGTTATATAGGCATAATGTTTGGGACAAGGGATCATGCACCCATCAAGAAAATACATTTTAAACATTGTACCAAATGATTTTGATCACACGTGGTAGGATCCATGTGTGTTTCTGTGTGTGTGTGTGTGTGTGTGTGTGACCAGGACTGAGAGTTCACGCTGCCGCTGAACTTTTGCTCTCTTGCCTATGTGTGTGTGTGTGTTTGGTTTGATGAGATCATTAGCCAGCGCATCTGGCCAGACAAAGTCTTGTTGTTTTCTGACGTATAAATCAGTGTTTAAGTGTAAATCAGTGTCTAAGAATATCCCTAGGGGATCTGCGTAATCTCAGACATTGTGGCGCCTTGCGCTCGTGGCTTCCCGTGTAAACTCATAAAAGAGGTGTCTATAGACAGCCATCAATGAGTTACTTGAGCTGATAGATGCCATCTGTTGTTTGTAGACAGTTCAAGAAGGACAGAGTTCGTTTGTTGGTAATTTCAGTAATTTAAATATATATAGAGAGAGAGCTGGTAATCTGGCCATCTTCTTTGCGTTACAGCGTCGAGTTTGACGCTATGGGAACGCTTTGCGTGATGACGTCTTGAAGCACATGTAAAATCAGTCCAATGGTGTGGCGGAACGTCAGAGGCGGGTGACGTCACGTACCAGGAAGCTATAAAAGCCGGCCCGAAACAGAAAACGAAAGCTTCGTAAAGTCTGAAGTCGTGCTGACAGGCATGAAGGAGATATGGCAAGGTGACGCAACGCTCGTTCCCTCTTCAGGGAACCGAGGTTACAGTCGTAACCGAGGCGTTCCCTTTCAAGGGAACTCGCGTTGCGTCGAGTTTGACGCTATGGGAACGACTATACCAATGCCTCCATAGCTACAAATGTCTGTCCTGTGTGAAATCTGGTGAGCAGCACTAGGAAGACAAAACATGAGACCCTGGAGCAGAGTCTAGATCCAGAGAGTAGAACCTGACGAAAGTGTGCGGTGAGGACCAGCCTGCCGCATCACAAACGTCCTGTAACGAAACTCCTGATATAAGGGCCTTAGAGGCCGCCATACTCCTCGTAGAGTGCGACCGGACAGCCAAAGGAGAAGGCTGCCCAGCCGCCTCATAAGCAAGTGAGATAGCCTCGACCACCCACTTGCTCATTCTTTGCTTAGACACCGGACCTCCCTTGTTAGGGGAGCCAAAGCATACAAATAACTGATCACTTTTACGCCACAGGGCAGCTCTGTGGACATAGGCGTCTAACGCCCGAACTGGGCAAAGCAAATTATTAGCCTCCTGGTCCGCATTCTGAAAAGGAGGAGGACAAAAGGCCTGCAGAACAATAGGTCTGACCACATTAGTGGGGACCTTGGGGATATAACCCGGTCTCTCTAAGCATGACGGAGCAACCGACAATGCTTGAAGATCCCCAATTCTCTTGAGAGAAGAAATAGCCAGAAGGAAAAGAGCTTTCAGAGTTAGAAACTTCTCAGGAACCTCCTCAATGGGCTCAAAGGGGGCCAGGGACAGGCCTTGTAGTGCAATGGACAAGTCCCATGGTGGCACCCTAGAGCGAACTGCAGGCCTCAGCCTCCAAGTGCCACGAAGGAAACGAGATATCAAAGGGTCTTTCCCCACAGACATTCCACCCAAAGGAATGTGGTAAGCACCTATGGCCGCCACATAAACCTTTAAAGTGGACGGGGTCAGACCTGCCGTGAACCGGTCCTGCAGGAACTCCAGCACTGTACCAATTGGGCAGTTAACTGGGTCCAACCGACGGTCACTACACCAAGAAGTGAAGACTCTCCACTTCAGGGCATAAAGTTTCCTCGTGGAGGGAGCTCTGGACTGTAGAATGGTCTCAACAACCTCAGTTGAGAGACCTGACTCTATGAGCTGGGCCCCCTCAGAGGCCAAGCCCACAGGTTCCACAGTTCTGGGCGGGGGTGAAATATTGAGCCCCCTGCTTGGGACAGAAGGTCCCTCCTGACAGGAAGCTCCAGAGGATGCCCGTCGAGGAGGGACACAAGATCGGGAAACCATACTCTGCCCGGCCAGCGCGGGGCTATAAGAAGCAGGCAAACCCGGTCCCTGCGAACTCTCTCCAGAACTCCCGGGAGCAGAGCAACTGGGGGAAAGGCGTACAGACGTAGCCTCGGCCACGCCTGTACCATAGCATCCAGTCCCAGAGGAGCTGGATGCGTGAGGGAGAACCAAAGTGGACAGTGAGACGTCTCTCGAGACGCAAACAGATCCACTTGTGCTTGGCCGAACTCCCTCCATATCAGCTCCACCACCTCGGGGTGGAGCCTCCATTCCCCGGGCCTCGGCCCCTGTCTCGACAGAGTGTCTGCTCCTATATTCTGAACCCCGGGGATGTAGGCTGCCCTGAGCGACAGCAACTTCCCCTGGGACCACAAGAGGATATGGCGTGCCAGATTGGATAATGGGCGTGAGCGCAAACCCCCTTGGTGGTTGATATAGGCGACTACCGACGTGTTGTCCGTATGCACTAACACATGGTGTCCCCTGAGATCTGTGATAAAGCTCCTCAGAGCCCGGAAGACAGCTAACATCTCTAGGCGATTGATATGCCAGGAACGATGATGGTCTTCCCACAGACCTTGAGACGAGCGACCCTCCAGGATCGCTCCCCAACCCGTGAGGGAAGCATCCGTCGTTAGCAGTTTGCAACGACAAGGAGCTCCCAACACTGGGCCCTGGGACAGGAACCAAGGTTTCTTCCACATAACCAGGGCACGTAAGCATCGCCGCGTGACCTTGATTGTGCGAAATGGGTTGCCCCTCGGGGAAAACCCCCTGGTCCTGAGCCACCACTGCAGGGGCCTCATGTGCAGCAGTCCAAAAGGTATCACGTTGGAAGCTGCTGCCATGAGACCCAACAGTCTCTGGAACTGTTTGACAGTGAGTAGCTGGCCTAGCTTTACACTTTTCACAGCTGCAAGGATGGACTCTATACGTGGCGGTGACAGGCGCGCCTGCATCGACACTGAGTCCCAAACCACGCCTAAAAAAGTGGTCCTCTGGAGTGGAGAAAGCACACTCTTCTTGGCGTTCAGCCGTAACCCCAACTCTTTCATGTGGGCGAGAACAACATCTCGATGTTGAACCGCCAACTGATGCGACTGAGCTAAAATCAACCAATCGTCGATGTAGTTCATGATGCGAATACCCTGGAGGCTTCTTCGGAACTATGAAGTACCGGCTGTAAAACCCGGTTTCCCTGTTGGAGGGGGGTACACATTCTATGGCCCCTTTCTCTAACAGAGTGTTTACTTCCTGTTCCATAACCAGAACCTGCTCGGGGGCCACCACTGTGGGCAGGACCCCCATAAACCGAGGTGGGCGTTTCTTGAATTGTATCTGATACCCTTTTTCCACGGTCTGCAGGACCCAACGAGAAACATTTGACAGTAGCTTCCACGCTGTCAAAGATTCTATTAGAGGTACCAGCCTCTCGAGACTGGTTTCTGGATTTTGTTGTTGTTGAGTAGTCAATTCGTCGCCCTGTAACGGCGCACCGGCAGGGAACAACCGAACAGACTGCTCTAACACCCTCCTCGGAGGGGGCGGGCATCCCGAGGCCACTACGTTTCCGGGTGGTCCTTGAGATATGTGCTCGCCGGAGACCGCTGCGCCCTGTAACACCGGAGGCGGCAGGGTTGGCAGAACGGTCCCCTGAGGGTACCGAAGAGAGACGGGCACCGTAAAAAGAGGTGTTAACCGCTCTGCTTCGGGGGGGACTACCCTCATTTGTCCTGAGCCCTCGGACGTCAGGATTTCTTCCCAGCAGCCTTCTTGGCAGTAATAACGGTCCGCAGATCCGCTCTACCCCTCGAAGACTGCTGGGTTTGAGCGCGCCCTCCGTGTCCCCGAGATTTTTGTGGGGGAGCACGGGAGGACACACTCTGCTTTTGAGTGGCACGATGATCAGCGCTCTTTTTAGAGGAGTGAGGCTGCTCCCGCTCAGCAGCCTCAATGAAAGAGCGGCGGGGGAGAAGTTTCTGGAGTGCAGCAGCCTGTTTTGAAGCTTCTTGTGATTTAGCTACCGCACTGTTCACTGCATCTCCAAATAACCCAACAGTAGAAACCGGAGCTTCTAATAGAACATGTTTCTCTCTATCTTTGATGTCACTCAGATTGAGCCACAGATGCCTCTCAGTGGCCACCAGGGCTGCCATAGACCGCCCGATTGATTTAGCGGTCTCCTTGGTGGCCCTGAGAGACAAATCTGTGGCTCTACGCAGTTTGGCTACTGTGTCAGGACCAATACCCCCGCCCTCCTCTAAATCACCCAGTAATTCTGCCTGATAAGCTTGCATAAGGGACATCGTATGCAGACACGCTGCAGCTTGACCAGCGGCTGCATACGACTTATGAATCAGGGAGGAAGTGAATTTAACTGGTTTAGTGGGGAGTGTAGGAGCCTTCAGGGAAGATGCCGTTGCTGGAGAGAGATAGCTAGCAAGCGTCTCTTCCACCTTCGGCATCTCCCCATAACCATACTCTTTATATTTGTAGATGGAAGAGTAATGTGATGTTTGAGGTGTGTATACTCTGTATGACATAGATTTTCCCCACGATCTCGACACCTCGGTGTGGAGATCGGGGAAAAACGGAAGACTCCTACGCTGAGGCTGTGCACGAGATGGTAGGAAGCGTTCGTCGAGTTTGCTTTTCGAACGAACGTCCTGCCTATCCTCTGGCCACTCAAGAGAAAGTCTGTCTACTGCTCTAGTCACTACATCGAGCAGTTCTTCGAATGCATGAGACTGAGGTGGCGAATCCTCAGACTCAGCGTCAATACTCACAACATCCAACTCCTCAGAGCTGGATAGTTGCAGTACTGGTGCCTCTATCGGGGGGGAAGAAACCGCAGCGCGTGCTTCCACACCCTGATGAGAGGCACTGGATCTATCAGAAGGATGCTGAGATAAGGCAGAGCCCGTCTCAACATCCACTGATAAATCCATCTGTGAACCCCAGGTCTGAGATCGACGCCGTGCCTCGGCAGCGGCGGGACCCAAGCCCTGGGGAACGTGGTCGGGATTGAACCGAGCCAAGCGGGATCGGAGCGTACGCAATGGAAGCGCACAGCAATGCACACAGTCACCACCCTCGAGTGCTGACTGGGCATGCTCCTCTCCCAAACAAACAACACAAAGAGTGTGTGTGTCACCTCCCGTTAAATAACGCGGGCAGGGATGGACACACACTCTAAATTGCTGCTTGCTCGCCATACTGATATAATATATGATAGACAGACAACACCAAATAACAAGACAGATTTCACAGAGAGCGCAACTGAAGACTCAGAAAGCTTTCGTTTTCTGTTTCGGGCCGGCTTTTATAGCTTCCTGGTACGTGACGTCACCCGCCTCTGACGTTCCGCCACACCATTGGACTGATTTTACATGTGCTTCAAGACGTCATCACGCAAAGCGTTCCCATAGCGTCAAACTCGACGCAACGCGAGTTCCCTTGAAAGGGAACTTGTTACTTTGAGTTTTGTGTGTGTGTGTATAAATAACAATTAAGGGAAGTGAAAACCTTGTGATAAGTAATCACAAAAAAAGAGTTTGCTTGTGCCAGCGACAGAGGGAAAGGTTGGAGCTTTAGAAACAATTGAACCAATCATATTGAAGGTGACATGTTAGTTTATTTGTTTTCTCAATTCTATAAAAACTGTTGTATCCGTGTTTTCTGTGGGATTCTCAATGGAATTTGTCTGAGACCTCCGGTTTTGCTTCTTGGGAGAGATTCCCTGAGAACTGCTCGGGAAGATCTCCTGGCCGTGATTAAAGCATTTAAATGACATTTGCTTGAGTCTGTTTGTCGAATATACCTGCACAGGAAACTAGTTTAGGAAGCTAGTTTAGGAAGTAAGCTAGTTTAGGGGAACAAGTTAGTTAGGTGACAATTATTGAATGGGGACTTCGATTTGTAGATGAGACCCAGGAGACGTCGATTTGTAGACGAGACCCAGATAGACTAAACGACGACAGTAGACATTCAGGGACGTCAATTTGTAGACGAGACCCAGATAGTTAGGTTTAGGGAAAAATCTACCACACTTCATATAACTTTAACTTCTCTGTGTATATCTGTGTACTCTGTCATGTCATATTATCATTTATATTTATCATCCTTATTTTGTTCTCTCACAGAAACCACTTTTATGTGTAATATCCATGCAAACCTGTCTACGACTTTTATGGCCTAATAAACATTGAGAATGGACAAGTTCACTCTGGAGTAGCTGCAGTTCTTTCTAAACGAAGAATTAGGCCAGTTGTGTTCCAACCATCCCACTGTGCACAGAATATCCCACAATTATGTCTTTATTGTCACTTTTGATTAATGTAATGCATCCTTGCTGAATAAAAGTAGGCAATTACTTTCTTTAATTTCTTTCCAAAAAAATAATCTTACTAACCCCAAACTTTTGAACTGTAAGCCTAGTGTATAATGTTAAAAGCGTTCTATTTTAGATAAATGCTGTTATTTTAAACGATGGTTTGTTTGTAATGTGACATTTTTTTTTTATGTATGACAGTAGAATTCTTTTTAGTATTAAATTGTACTTAAATAGGTTAAGCAATACAAATGTGTTTATGTCTGATAACCTTTTAAACACATACTTATCTGCAGACACTGAAATGACGTACACTGTGTGATACAGTACAAATATTTTGTGTCCCTCATTTTCCTATAAAGAACCACGATTGTCCCACATTTTCCTTTTCTGAAGTTGGCAACCCTAATACACACATACATACACACACACACACAAACACACACACACACACACTGCATTTTGATCATGTTTATTAATAAAATAGTTTTATTTTATTTTTTCTGGAGCTTGACAGCCACGGGTTACGGCCATCTTTGATAGAGCAGCATGACTGTCACATCATATTTTGTCCTTTACTTTAGAAATACTTTGTCTATATTTCTTGACCCCACCCTAACAATGTAGGTTTGTCCTGTTTATTTGTAAATTATGAGGGCAAAGTCACTTCTATTGTGTATCTGTAGCAAGGATAGGCAACGTCGGTCCAGGGGTCACACTGTGCTGCAGTTTAGCTCTCCAACCATAAAAAAAAAAAAAAATCACCTGCAGGCTTAAGGTGTGTTCATGCCATGTCGTAAATACCTCAATTGATTTTAACTTGTAAAAAGCATTCACGCCCTCGTAGAGCTCGTAAACACAGCTTGTAAGATGCGGATTGTCTGAGAGCTCCTACTGAACATGACTGCTACCACCTGACCGCTGCAGTTTCATAGGCAATGAAATCGGTGCCATTAGAAACTTATAGGTGTTCGACTTGACGGTCAGCGCAGCGGACGAACACACTTCTTATCTCCAGTCCGAGGATGTGAACAGCTCCGAATTTGTCATAGGTTGTCATCAAACTTGATGGATGGATGCATGCATATTAAACAAACATCATTATTGCATGTAGAGGCTTCAAGTCTGTTATCATTCAATGAACTGCTGTTACATTTCTGAGGTAACTGACCACAAAACCGGTCACATCGGGATTGAGTTTTATGCATCTCCTGAAAAGGACAGATTTGGCCAAGATACAACTATTGAAAATCTGAATTCTGAGGGTGCAAAAAAATCTAAGCATTGAGAAAATCGCCTTTAAAGTTGTCCATTTATGTTCGCAATTGTGCTGCATCCACTCACAGAAATAAATGTTTTATATATTTATGGTAGGAAATTTACAAAATATCTTCAGGAAACATGATCTTTACTGTAGATTTAAAAATCATCATGCTTTCCCCCATTATGGTTGAATCACGGAAGCTACACCAATTACTTTGCCAAGAGATTTATTATTTTAACGCATTCTCATCCTAGGGCGTCATATACTGACGCTTTTGACATTTCGTCTACATCCAACGCACATGGCACCCTTTAGCGTCAATATGACACGCACAGAGCTTTGTTCGGTTATGGTTGGTTAGGTTTAGGTCTGGTGTAGGGTTAGGGTTAGACCGCTAGGAGGCGCCTTCTGGCCCATATCTATCTGCGTCTCATATTGACGCTGCCATGTGCGTTGGATGTAGACGAAATGTCAAAAGCGTCAGTATATGACGCCTTGGGATGAGATCGGGCTGATTATTTATACATGTGTCAGACATACGAGAGAAACAGGCATATAAGAATAAGGCTACATGAGAGGTGGTCTTCATTCCAGATTTCTCTGTTCCCCATTCCTCTATCCTCTCACCCCATCATGCTAGCTGTAAATGGTTTCTCTGGGTTTCTCCTCCCTCACCCCCTCATCTCTAATTCTCCTTCCTCTCACCCCATCATGCCTTTATGTTTCTCTGAGGTGGTACAGTAAGGATTGAGCTTAAATACACAACTGAGCGACTTTCAACTTCCTTGTAAGGTAGAAAAACATGTTGCTTATATTTAAAAATGGAATGTATACCTAATGCTTACACATGGTACAATCCACTATCCCTCTGTGTTACATTACAGTTGAAACATTCCTTTCCTTGCAAAGAGCATGCCAACTGTACGAATTTGAAGTATCATCATCATTGGAACATCTCTGCTCAGTGAACGTGGCATGCACATACCTTTAAGCAGAATACAGCAACCCTCCTTGTGTCTAAAATATGTTCCTTAAACACAATTACATGCAATCTATAGTCTAACTTGTAAGAATTGAGAAATTAGAAAATGCCGGACAGTCTGGTTTAGGAGCGACCAGACCCTGAGAAGACAGGATCATGCTGGAAATTAACATTTGAACTCACCATTTGAGACAAAAGTCTCAACTCAGAATACATCTCTTTCCCTCTTCCCCCACCCTCTCTCTCACATGCTGAGACCACATGAAAATTACCCAAAAATACATATGGTTTGATGTGAATAATTATCATTGAATATTATACATGTTTGGTATCATTTGAAATGTCTCAGTGCGACTGGTACAAATGTCTCATTTCCAAATAAGTAAAACAAAAGGTAATAAGGTTTTTAAGAGTTAAGAGATAACTGTTACACAAGGAGGGTTGGTCTCAAGACAAATGGTCTCATACACCCAAAAGGTGTAACCTCTGAATGCAAATTACCATTGTTAGCAAATGTTTCTATGTGAAAGAGGTTCTGTCTATATAATGGAATGCAGCAAAGGGC
The DNA here is from genome assembly GCA_022829085.1 of Abramis brama. Classification (NCBI taxonomy): domain Eukaryota; kingdom Metazoa; phylum Chordata; class Actinopteri; order Cypriniformes; family Leuciscidae; genus Abramis; species Abramis brama. Next base: position 30,724,917 of record CM040774.1, read on the forward strand.
TCTTGGCCTTTTTGTAATTCAAGTTGGCCCATGATGCTAAGAGTGACCAAAACTCTTAGCATTATGTATTTTAATGTTGGGTTCGCATCTCTTCTCTTTATTCCAGAGCATTTGATGTCTTGTATCGATTATCTTTGAATTGATTATGAAATTGGCATGATACATTTATGACTGGTTTTGTTATCCAGGGTCACATATGATTATGAAATAATGATATCTTCAGGATGAGTTTGTATCCTTAGGTCAATATATAGCTAATTGATTCATGTTTGAAGCATTAGCATTACCATATCTGGGTTAGGTTTTGATGAGTCACTGGCAGTTGTCCATTTTTGTTTGGTTTTTCGTTTAGTGTATGATAAATGGGTTTAAATAAACATTGATTGCTAGTTAAATGTACAAGATCATAGGTTTTGTGTGTGTGTGTGTGTGTGTGGTGGGGTGGTGGGTGGTGGGGGGGGGGGGGGCATGTTATCTTTTATATCTCTGTATCTGATTCACCTTTGGGTGTTGTCAGGATTATGTTTTGTTCCTGTTCCCTGTGATAGTATCTACCAGGCCTCATATATTCATTCAGGCCCTTAGCGTTGAGAACGACGATTGGTATGGTGCTTCAGTCTTCTACTGTTGAGGAAGTCTTTGTACTGCTGGCAAGATCTTTTGACACCAGATCTTATGGAAGCGTGCCACATTGCTCGGTCACCAGCAAGCGTTTCCCAGTTTTCGCTTGGAAGGCCGAACGACTGAAGATCACGCTTCAGGACATCCTTGTAGCGGAGCTTCGGCCGGCCGACTGGGCAAGGGGCATCAGCAATTTCGCCGTACAAAATTGCTTTCGGTAACCGGTTTTCATCCATGCGGTAGGTGTGGCCAGCCCAGCGTAAGCGATGGGTGCGCAACATAGTGTAGAGGTCTGTGCTCTTGGTCATGGAAAGGATAGCTGAATTTGGAACATGATCCTTCCAAGTTATGCCAATAATTGAGCACAGACAACGAAAGTGAAAGGTGTTCAAACGGTGTTCATGTCTGCGGTAGGAGCACCAAGTTTCACTGCCGTACAGGAGAGTGCTGAGAATACAGGCCTCGTAAACTTGGATTTTTAGGTGGAGAGACAGTGAATTGTTCTTCCATACTCTCTCGCTAAGCCTGCCAAAGGTTGTTGATGCTTTCCCAATACGGATATCCAATTCGCAATCTAAACTGTTGGAGGTGTCGACTGTAGAACCCAGATAAGTGAACTTTGTGACGTTTGTCAATATGCTGTTGTTGATGGTGATTGTGGGTGAGAGCATAGCAGGTTGGGCAAAGACCACAGTTTTACCCAGGCTGATCTTCAATCCGAACTCCTCACAAGCAGCAGCAAAGGAGGAGCACATAGCCTGCAGCTCAGTCTCAGAGTTGGCAAAGAAGGCGGCATCATCTGCATATAGAAGTTCCCGGATATGGACGCGGTTGATCTTTGTTTTTGCACGAAGTCTTGCCAGGTTGAAGAGTTTGCCAGAGCTGCGTGTGTGAAGTAACACTCCAGATGGGACAGGGAAAGCTCGGTGCAAGACAGCGGAGAAGAATAAACCAAAAAGAGTTGGAGCTAGTACACAACCTTGCTTTACACCACAGAAGATTGGAAATTCCTTAGAGCGAGAGCCCTCAAACTGTATTGTTGCCTTCATAAGAACATGACATTCTTGTATGATTTTCAAGAGTTTTTCAGCCCAGTTGACGGAGGATGCTGAAGAGACCAGACCTGCTCACATAGTCAAAGGCTTTTGTCAGATCGACAAAGACTGCATACAAGGGCCGACCTTGCTCAATGCATTTCTCTTGGATTTGGCGAACTGAGAAAATCATGTCTATGGTTGAACGACCAGGACGAAAGCCGCACTGGCTCTCCGGGAGTATCCTATTTGCAATGACCTGTACGCGTGGGAGAATGAGGCGGGCTAAGACCTTGCCAGGCTGGGAGAGAAGAGCTATGCCGCGGTAGTTGTTGCAGTCACAGCGATCCCCTTTGTTCTTATACAGAGTAACTATGTTAGCGTTACGTAATTCGTCTGGGATGGAGCCTTCATTCCAGCAGATTGAAAAGAGGTTATGGAGTGCCTCGGCAAGTGTGTTGCCACCACTTAAGAAGATTTCAGGTGGAAGCCCATCCACACCAGGGGCTTTGTTGTTCTTCAGAAGGCTGATGGTTTTTTTAACCTCATTGAGAGTGATGTTGTTGTCAAGCTCGAGCATGGTTGGGAGTTGGAGAACAGCAGATAATATAGCAGCTTCATAAGCTGTTACAGGCTCAGCATACAGTGAGCTGTAGTGTTCCACCCAGCGATTTAGCTGATCGTCAAGGTTTGTGAGTATTACACCTGTTGAAGATCGTAGTGGGGAGGACTTCTTCACAGGAGGACCTAGAGCTTGCTTTAGCCCCTGGTACATGCCACCAGTATTACCAGTGGCAGAGCAATGTTCTACTCGTCTGCAGATGCTTTCCTAGTAAAGGTGTTTTGCCTCCCGTGTTAGGCGCTGCACCTCTGATCGGGTCTGTTTCCAATGTGCAATGGTATGAGGGGAGGAGTCTTGTTTGACAGCCAGTCGTGCCGCACGCTTATCCGCAAGAGATGGAAGGAGAGTGTCTGCATGGCACCTAAACCAGTCAGGCTGTTTTCGGATACGTCTGCCGAAGCTGGAGAGTGCGCAATCCCTAACTATGTTACAGAAGTGCAACCAGGCCAATGTAGCATCCTGGGTGGGGGTGGACAGAACAAAATTGGCTTGCAGCGAAGCCTGAAACTGTTGGCAGTTTTCCTTTGACTTGGTTGCAAGAATGTCGAACGTCAGAGACGGCTTTGGACGAGACAGGTGGATTCTCTTGGGTTTGAGTTTAATCTTGCAGCGCACAAGTGAGTGATCTGTGTCACAGTCAGCAGAGTGCATAGACCTGACATGCGTGAGGTCCTGAAGATGGGTTTTTTGGATGATCACATGGTCGAGTTGATGCTAGCATTTAGAGCGTGGGTGTTGCCATGTCATCTTGGACCATAATGAGCCTTCAAAAAAAGATGATGGGATGCACAGCTTATGTGAAGCGCAAAGCTCGAGGAGGCACTATCCATTGTCATTCATTGAGCCCACTCCGTGTGGACCCAGCACATCTGGCCAGGCGTTGGTGTTACTGCCTACGCGAGCATTGAAGTCGCCAAGGATGACTATGCGGTGGCCACGACTAATGTTGGAAGTGACGACAGCCTGGGAGAGATGGAGATGGGAGTATCAGTGAAACGGAGCAGCTTATTGCAGATGGCAAAACCCACTCCATGCTTAAGTTCCCTGTCTATAACAGCAGACTTCCGAGGATGGACTCCATCGAGACAGGAAGTCACCCCGAGAGAGCGGACATTCCAACATGCCAAACGCAGTTGGGAGGCAGTAGCAGGATGACGACCGGGACGCACCTGCCTAGAACGCGAGCCATGCCGAGCAATGACAGCACCCCTGTTTACAAGGGGCTCCCGAGTTGCCAGTCGCTGAGAGTTTTTTCCAGACAATTCCATCGTAGTTGCTTGAAACGTCAAACGCCGGGGCAAAAAGGTTAGTGGAAAAATGCATGCCCAAAACAAAACATAATATGTTCATCGGTCCAGGCCTGGGGTAAAGCAAATTAGCGAGAGGAAGAAGAGAGGAGAGGGTGGTAGTTATCCACCCTCAGAGGAAGGGGATCCTTCACTTATGCTGGGAGCGTCAGGGAAGAGAACCTGCCCCTGATCCAAATCCTTCAGCAGGTCGGCACAGTATGTAACACGTGCTGCCGCGTATGCCCTGCCGTTCAAGCGAGATGTCATCTTAAGTGGCTTGGAAGGCAGGGCCGGAGCTTTTGGTGCCGATGCCTCTCCAGCAGCGAGATAGTTTGCAAACATCTCGTCAATTGGGGGCATCGACACATACCCTTCTTCACGCATCCCCTCGACATCAGCGTAGTTTGCTCACTGCTGACATGGATGCGTACAGAAAAAGGGTTCTTCCATGCCTTCTTGATCTCAGTATGCAGATCAAGAAGGAATGGAAGGCTCACGGGAGCTGAGGAGTTATGGCCAGAAAGGAAACGCTGATCCAGCCTGCTGCGAATGACTCCTTCCTTCAAGCACTCCCATGGCAGCTGAAGCCTCAATAAACCGTGCTCCTTAACCCTCTGGGGACCAAAAACGCGCCCGCGCGTTTTGCTCGTTTTTTTTTTTAGCAATGTAAATTAAGTTCATAATGCTCTGTTAATTTTGAACTTTCATTTTCGTGTTATACATCAATCGATCCTGTTCAGTTTCTATTTTTTTTTCTGTGTACTCACAATAAAAATAAAGTGTTTTGCTTTTTGCCAAATAAAGAAAAATTAACATGATGCGAGTTTTGCACTCTCTCTGTCAGTGAACTCCAATTTGAAACACGTTCGAAAATGATCTGTAACTCCGCGAAAATTCAGTCAAACAGGCAAACATACCCACGGGCATAAAGCTTGAGATCTCATCTTTTAAATTAAGTAATTTATATAAAAAACAAATATTCTCAGCTTCTGTAATCTGTATGAAAAGAGAGTGATTCCAGTCGAGCTCATTACGAGCTCATTCACTTTAATTCATTCACGCCTACTCGCGGAGCGCGCTATTCACAAGATAATGTGTTAAGCCATCTATGCAAAACAGGTAAACGCCCCCAAGCAAATGCATTAAACGCTTCAAGTTTCATCATTCAGTCACCTGCGCGTTGGGAAGATGGCACGATACACCGGTGCAGAAGCCCTTCAGCTCGTCCTGGATACTAGCGACGAAGAGTCCACATTTGTGACCCGTCACGGAAACCAGGGACATAAGTCGGCAGCACAACTTTCGAGCAAAATGAGAAATAAGCGTTTTATTTCAAAATTGGTGATTTTCGTTTTTTTGCTGAATCTGTTAGTTGAGATCACGAAGAAGCCTCTCCATGTTTGAGATAGCAGTATTGGTATATTTAAAAGCGTACATTTTGAGTTTGAAATCGGCTTGTTTTTCAGAGATTCTAGCACGCAGTAGCGGCGTGTCATTGTCGGTGTGTATTTCCATACTGAATAAGCCGCCGTGACTACTTATTATGCAGCGCTCTGGCCGGCTCTATCTGATTTCAAAATTCAATGTAGATGGATGCCAATAACATTACGATGTCCAGCAATCAATTTAAATAGTAGGTTACATGGGGTTTAATTTGTCATTAAATGAGATGTAGCCTAATACATGTTGTCAGTGCCAATACATAGATCCGCCTATTTAACCAATGTGTAGCTTAATGGTCCAGTGGTAGAGCTTTCGCCAATTGTGTCAGAGGGTATGAGTTTGAATCCGCTCTCGTATAGGGTTTTTTTTTCTCGTATAGTTTTTTTTATCTCTCATCAAAACAATTATGTTCATCAGTGGTTGTATATCAAGCAGGGACACACAAACGTTTGCATTATGTTTTGTGGTTTCACCAGAACGAATAGAGAGTATCCACAACGCAACGGATTGAAGCGCGCGTCGAGTGAAGACAGTGCGGTGTGTGCACGAGCCACATGAGAAAACACCATATCTGCGCCACTGATCGCAGCGGCAACGAGCACTTTGTTCAGAGTTCAGAGTTCAGAGTTCCTTTATTTGTACCCGTAGGTAAATTAAGTTCCAGAGAACAAGTTTAGGCAGTTTCTCAAACATATAAACGATAAACACCAACAGAACAAGACACTAAAATCACACTAAAACAATTTACTCCATCTTAGTACTATTCATAAAATTAATCACTACTGGAACAAAGCTGTTTTTGTATCGTTTGGTTGTACACCGCAGTACTCTAAACCGTCGTTTGGACGGCAGACACTGGAACTCATAATACAGCGGATGCAGCTGGTCACTCAGAATTGAAATACCCATGCGCTGTACCTGCCTGGTATACAGCGAGGCTGGGTTCAGTAGTGGTTCGCCAATCAACCTACTGGACCATTTCACGATCTGGTTGATAGAGTTCCGGCTCTTTAAAGTTAAGTTCCCGTACCAAGATACCAGTGAAAAAGAAAGTACAGATTCAATAAAAGCACGATAAAACATACTCAACAGTGTTTTCTCAATTTGAAATTTACACAGTTTCCTTAAAAAGAACAGACGCTGGTGCCCCTTTTTACACACCGTTTCACAGTTGGCTTCAAAATTCAACTTTGAATCAATGATTGTCCCAAGATATTTGTAAGACTGCACACACTCCACTGTTTCACCCTTAATGCACGTGACTTCATGCATATAGACATTCTTTCTAAAATCAATAACCATATCCTTGGTCTTCAGTATATTTAAATGAAGGTGAGACTCCTCACACCACTCAACAAAGTCATTAATTATAGGTCCATGACTATTCTCATTATTCTGAAGCAAACTGACAATTACAGTATCGTCTGCGTACTTCAAAACAACACGATTTTCTAAATGACTTTGGCACATATTTGTGTAAAGAATAAACAGTAGTGGAGAAAGTACACATCCTTGTGGTGAACCAGTGGAGGAAGTAACCTGTGCAGAAATTGTGTTATTTATTTTTACTCTTTGTGTTCTCTCAGTTAAAAAATCTAAAATCCATCCGACTAAATTATTACTCAGTTTGAACTGTTCTAAAAGTCTACTTACTAGGATGTGAGGTTGAATTGTATTAAACGCAGAGGAAAAATCTACAAATAGAAGCCTTGCATGAGACCCCTTCCCCTCCAGATGTTTCAAAAGCAGATGTATCAAGGTGACCGTTGCATCCTCTACACCTCTTTTTGATCTATAAGCGAACTGCATTGGGTCTAATAAACACTCAGTCGTCTTTAATATTTCAGATCTCACAAATCGTTCAAAAATTTTCATTAAAATAGATGTAAGAGCCACTGGTCTTAAATCATTCAATGTCTTTGGACAACTAGCTTTCGGAACTGGGACAATCATTGCATCCTTCCACACCTTTGGAACATGCAGTACTCTCAAGGACTCATTAAAAATATACTGAAATACAGGACTTAACTCTTTTGCACAAGACTTGAGTACCCGGCCACAGATATTATCAGGCCCATAACTCTTATTTACTCTAACTGAAGAAAAGGCGAAAAATCCTGGAGTTCCTCACTAAAAACAAATGTATCAAAACGATTATAAAACATATTCAAGGCATTTGCAAATTCAAATTTCGAATTGTATCCATCCAAGATGACATAATTATTGTGCTTTGAACTACCATGCCCTAATATAGCTTTCATACTGGACCAGGCCGAACCCAATTTATTATCAGCCATCTGACTCTCTAATCGCACTTTATAATTATTTTTTGCCTTTAAGATTTCTACTTTCAACCCCCTAGTGGCTGCTTGTTTATGTAAATCAGTAAATTCATCTAATTTAAAGACCCGTCTCTTATATTCTATACTGGATTTAACAGATTTGGTCACCCATGGTTTGTTATTTGGGTAGATTTTAACTGTCTTACTAGGGATTATCATATCTCTACAAAAAGAGACATAGGAACAGGTCACATCAGTAAGTTCATCCAAATCATCACCACAGCTTTCTCTAAACATATTCCAGTCCGTGCAATCGTAACACTCTTGTAAACAGAGCATGGAGTCCTCAGTCCACACCTTTACATCCTTAGTTTGCACCTTCTCTCTCCTTAAGACAGTCTTGTAAGTGGGCAGTAAAAACACACAGTTGTGATCAGCCGAGCCCAAAGGAGGTAATGATCGCTTGATTTAAAAAAAAATACATTTCAGCGCTAGTATCTTATTTAAAAAACGAACGAAATGAATGCTCTGCCAGTTAACTGGAGATGTTTTATTTCACATAGCACATCCTGTTTTTGATTTGAACATTGTTTAGAGTTTATCTTATTTTTTATTCAGTGTACACAAGAGTTGCCTTTACAGTTTTATCGGTAGATTCCTTTTGTTTATTTATCGCTCACAATTGCTTTGTTTATAGCCGACTGATTATTTTTTTATTTTGCTCACATTTAATTTGCTTAGAGCAACATTTAGAATTTAGAACATTTAGTTCCTCCACACAGAGGAATTACAATAAAACAGATTGAAAAACAAAACCTTTGAATGTCCTCTCATTCTTTCTTCAGGCTGCCTCACTTGATGGCCCATTAGCCAATGGGGGGGTGTCTATGTCACACCCCTGGTCTGAATCTCATTAATATTGATAGGCCATTACCACTCCCATGCATAAACCTCTTCTGACAAAAAATCTGTCTTACAATGTTTAAATCAATGTATTGTTTTATCAGAACATCATTTTGAAGCCAGAACTCGAAGCGACAACATCCATTAGTCAAAAGTCTTGTGGACACATATTTAGTATGTGTTTTGTGGTCTTATTTCAGCAACTTTCATTTTTATTTTTTTCAATAACCACGCATAAACATTATTGTCTTAAAAATACAAACATGTACATACATGTTACTTACATATTATGGTAGCCCTGTTTGTGCTATATAGAGTGAATTTACACCTTTGCCATTAACATGTTTATAAATAACTGAAAAAAGCACAAATGTCAGGGCATGTCAAAACATCCCAAGGGCCCCAAAAACACCTTGGTCCCCAGAGGGTTAACACCCAACAGCTAATCATACGTGGGGCAGGGAGGCTGTGAGGGTTCAGGTTGTACCTCTTCTTCACCCTCATCAGCCATCTCCTGCTCTCTTGGGCTAGGTACCAGCAGAGCACTTGCTGCTGGATCAGAGGATGTAAGAGATAACACATCCTCGTCCAGCAGCTCACCCTCGCGAGCTTCTGACAGGTGTGAAAGAGCCTCTCTCAAACTCATCAGCAAGCTCCATCTGGGAACCCCATGATCTTAGTCTCCGCAGTGCCTCAGCACGAGCGGGACCCGAACCACTGGGCCCAGATTCCTGTCCCTCTTCCCTCGAGAAGACGGCCTTGATGAGAGCGGAGTTTTCTTAGAGGAAAACTCTCACATTCTGCACAATAAGGTCTCAATAAGGACTAGATTGTGCGTGCTCTTCACCAAAAACAGTAAACGCACAAGTTGTGTGTGTTGTAAGGAATATGACTTAGCTCAAATGATTATAGGGAATCAAAATTATGAATCGGGTTGATTCATCTATATTCTTACAATATTAATAAATTATTGAAACTGAAATTTAGACCCATTCGTATACATCAATGTTCAATTACAATGAATTGTAATTTAATCATTAATATACCAAAAGGTCCCTCTTTCAGATCAATTAATCAGAATAATTTTGAAGGGAAATTAATGTATTAATTAATTAAACAGTTGTTTGTCCCGCAAACTGGTCGTAAAATTAATTCCATCAACTTCTCAACCAAATTATCTCTTTCTTATAATTCGAAGAAAGCTATATTTTCTGGCCATGAAAATTACTTTCTTGTTCTTATAAAATGTAGGTTACTTAACAGTAGCGCAGTAGCGTGGTTCTCTTTGTATTTGCTGAAGAAGAGCTCCTTTAAGAGCTGGGCGTGTTTCCTCGTGTCTTCGGGGCGAGCCGACTCGCGCGAAGTTTAAAGGTTCACCGAAACGTGAAGTTGCCAGAAACATGATTCAGAGTTCATTTCCCTTTGTGGAGGGAGAAACGAATATGAAAATAAAACTTAGTAAAGAAAATAAAACGGAGATGAGGACTCCCTAAGGAGCCATGGAGCCAGGAATTCTCTCAGACGCAGTGCTCGTGACGTCCTTAAGGAAGAGGAGCGCGCGCCGTGGGATTTTCAAAAGAGTCTTTTCCTTTGAGTTGAAGTTGCTTGCTGCGTTTGCTTCGCTGAGTCCGAAGACAAACATAAAGAAAAGACTTAAAGAAAATACAAGAGAAACGGAGAATGCTCCCTAACAGGGAGCCATGGATCTTGCAAACCTCTCACGGTAAAAGTGCTCACTTAAGAACTCTCTGAGTTGGTCTTTTATGGAAAGACTTAATGTATGCCTACTTTGCGTACGCAGACCAATCATCTTAGAGCATCTTGGGCGGGAAGATTTTTCTTTGTCTTGTTAAGACAACGCCCACTCGAATGAGTAATGAGGGATATCAAATTTGAGACGATTTTCTCAAGACATATGCAATGTATAAAACAATGTACATTACTGCATTCTACTATTGGAATTCGACTCTGTTAGATTGAGAGAATTACAGAGATATGAAACTTGTCATAGGAAGATTGTAGGGACACCAAGTTATAAGATATGCATAATTACAAACATTTTAAAGTTTTGATTAATACACGATAACATTGCAGATACACAAATTTGATATGGGAAAATCACATCCTTGTTTATACATTTCTTAAGTGGTTATACATAAATGTAGGATTAACACTTTATTCCTACTCCTCTCCTGGAATCTCAGTTTGCTTGACATTCCGTTAGGGCAATAAAAACAAAGTGGGGGGGGGAAGGCAATTTGCCAGAGAATGTTAGTGAACATTCTCTAACTAAAACACTATTGATTAAAGAATACATTTCGAAACCACATCTCTATTATAAAGCAAAACTAATCACACATGCATAATGTAATTGTATTTATATTAAAGGATATTCTATCCTAATTCAAAACACAAAGGGAGGTATGTGTGTGTGTGTATGATGTCACGGGGAAGGAGAAAGTTTCGTCATCTCTCTGTGGTCCAGAGAGGGGAAGGGGGTTTGGAATGCAGAACTTTGCAAAGTTAAGGGAATGTGTTGCCTGGTTATCCTCCAAGGTGCAATAAAATGTCGAGAAAGACCATTTGTTGCAGACTAGCTGGAGCCAACACAACTGATTTACCTTCGGGGGTTCAGAGTGGGACAGCAAGAAGGAATGTGCGTTTGTGTTCTGATTCAATGAGCCATGATTCATAGCCAATGTTGCTACAGTGTCATAGCCAATGTTGCTACAGTGCCCAACACAATGGGCAGCACATTGAACACATTTTATAAGTGGTCAGAAACTTGTAAATAACTCATGAACGAATAAAGTTACGTTGAAACCAAGCACACCATTGTTTTTCTTGTGACATTACCAATAAGTTTGATGTGTCACATGGCCCTCTTCCTATTGAAAAAACAAAAGTTGTATCCAAGATGGCCGACTTCTAAATGGCCACCATGGTCACCACCCATCTTGAGGAGATTGCCCCCTCACATATACTAATGTGCCACAAACAGGACTTTAATATCACCAACCATTCCCATGTTATTACGGTGTATCCATATAAATGGCCCACCCTGTATATATAAATACACACACATGCATGTATATATTTAAGAAATATTTGCATACATATACTGTATATATTTATATATAATTTATATTATATATAAATATAATTTTTTTATATATAAATTACACATTTTTCTTTTTTAAATTACACATACAAGCATGTGTGTGTATTTATATATACAAATTTAATTATACACAGTACACACACATATATTATGTAAACATAAACTTTTATTTTGGATGCGATTAATCGCGATTAATCTTTTGACAGCCCTACACAGAACTCAAAGCGTGACAGTTCTATACTGAACCCTATTTAACTTTTTTATGTAGCCTTATTTGCTCATTGTGGATGTGATTTAACACTATAGTTTAACCATTCAACAAATAATGAATGTTTGAAGAGATCAATCATTACAGTTGTGACTGGAGGACCAGATGATTTTCAACATCATTAATGCAAAGCTGGTGTGCTTTAGCTTGAATGTTATGGGTGGATGATATAAGTATCGAAGCCAATATCGCTGTAAAAACACTAATGATTTAAGTACAAAATTATATTATATGTACACATTTTGTGTGCTTTCTAAGCAATAAAATTATGATTAAAGACATTTCACATTTATATTTGTAAGCAGTCATTATGAATAAATAATCTGCAAAGTAGATATCTGTTTTTATTATTTATTGACAAGTAAATCAAAATCAAAATTTCAATTAAATTAAAAGATTTTAATGATTTAATACAAGAAGAGTATTCCAAAGCACTTAAATGAGCATTCCTAACCTTAAAAGCACCAATAGATAAATGCATTTACTTTTATGCTAAATAAGATAAAGACATTTTAATTGCAAAAACAAATTTGAAAGACCCTTGCTTCATTCCAATCTAAATGCATCACCAATAAAGGTTCTAGAAAATAGGACAGCTACACTAAGCTTTTAAATGGCATTACCATTTCTTGTTATAAGCTGCCACGATAAAAAAGTGGTAATAAAAAAGGGCAATTAATCAATACACTGTTTGTGTATCATGCAGTTTTCACCTCAAATAAAACCCAGAGAAATTTCAGAGAAATTTGATTAAAGTGAACCATTTTAAAACCACTACAAATACCAACACATTAATGTGAGTAAAGCAGATCTATATAATGTAAAACTAATGAAAACATTTACTGATGTTTACATGTTCATCTGTTAATTCTTGACCTTTTGGGCCTTTTGTTGCTTGATGACCTCAGTTTGACAGTTGCTCTGCGAGTCTCTCCAGCTGATCTAAAGACACATATCAGAGAGTGATCGAGATTAATTAGTCAACACTTCACATTGCAAAATATTATTTGTTTACTTTAAACTCTTGTTTCTGTGGTAAAATAGGATGACATTCTTTCTTACCCATTAATGTGATATTGCTGGTTTTTGACAGTGAGAGTTTCATTGATCTCTTTAGTCCTGATTCAAAAGTATCCTTTATGTGCAGCTTTACATAAAAACAAGAGAAGATTCTGCTTGACTTTAGTCATTGTACAATTATAGATGCATGCTTTTCTGAATAAATATGATATCAGTACCTTTAAATTGTTGAAATTTTGAAGCATTTCAATTTTTGCCTTGTTGAACATCTCATGTTTTATCTTATCGACTGTGGTTATTAGCAGTTTTTGCCTTTTCTTCATGGATCCGATTCCAGTCACTGCTGCAGCTTCTAAAATAAGAAACACACGTTTTTATGCCTTGCAAACTTAAATATTTGGTTCCCCGAGAAGTGTCATTCGAGACACGAATGATTCTACTCTGCTCAGCAAAGTTGCAATTCCTGTTTTCTCTTTATTGTCTTTAATGGCTCTTGGAGCCAGAGCCACAGCCCAGACGTTGAATCGTTAGGCTGATTGGATTAGCACATATGTGTTTGAATGGTTATGCTGATTGGATTGAGACTGGTAACACGCTAGAGTCTGGGCGGGTTCTTTAACCTGTATACTTCATTTGCATGCTTTGTTCAGAGTCTCCACCTCTATGTAATTCCTCCCCTCTTTGAAAAGTATAATTACAATGAATACTGTATTATGATCAGACTTGATGAACTACAGACTCGGAAGAATAAATCTCTTCTGCTTATAAGATCCATCTCAAGTCTCCTGGTCTTGCTTCGATGAAGGAATAAAGTTTCCAACAGTAGCTAATTAATAACTACTAGTATCTATTTAATAAGTACTAGTATCTAATGACTAAGTACTAGTATCTATTGAACAAGTACTAGTATCTAGTATCTAGTAATGGGTACTAGTATCTAAAAAAATAAGTACTAGTACCTAATGAATAACTACTAGTATCTAATAAATATGTACTAGTCACAATTGGAAAACATACTAGTCAGAACTGAATAGTTGATATCTGAATGACAGATCCCCATAGAAGTCAATGGCAAAAATGTAATAGTTACTAGTCACTGTCGAAAAAAGTACTAGTATCCAGTGGTTAAATTGGGCCGGGCACATAAGCCTGCTCGTTTGTGTCCTGATGTGCCTGTTTGCAGTCAGTTGCCTACTGGAAATTATGTCACATACAATTTGATGAAAGTGATGCTTTTGAAAACATATTTCTGATGTTTTCAAAGATTTTTGAAATGACATGTCTATTTTGTCTCAGCGGAGCTGAGATGAGAACAATCAGTACACGGCCGTATTCTTGTTCAGCTGCTTAATCTCGTTGTCAGTTGACCATGATCGCGCACCGCTCGCGCATGCCATGCGCATCTAGGTAGGCTACTACTCAGAACTCCGACGCGGATAAATGTACGCAGCAATATATAATGAATGTTCCTGGGAGATCCGTAGTTGCGCGGGATGTGGAAGCGTGCAAAAGTTCCAGAACCTTCTACTGCCTTGAAAAAAAAAAACCTCGCGAGCTGCTGGCCACCGCTGCAGCAGCAGATCAATTTTGTCAAGTTCAGCACAATACAATTATTAATTAACCTACTTTTTGTACAACCACAATGTTGGTTGTACAAAAAGTGCCTTGGCCTTGAATGACAAGGTAAGGAAAATAAGATTAAATCAAAATTAAATAACTAAGACTAGATTGACCATGTGATTTTTCTCAGGAGATGTTTTGAGCATTTTACTTCAGACACCGGATTATCAGCAAACTGCCAAGAGAACTGCTAGCTGGCTACTCAAAATAAACTAGCAATCTATTCAGTCACAATACCTGTTGATACTACAACAATGCAAAGTATATGTTCTTATGCTCTTAACCTTGCAGTTTTTCACATGTAAGACTCAATTTCTCCATTTCTTTGCACAAAACTCTCCAGAAAGTGCCATTTAATGGTTTATTTTTCAAAAAAAAATCACGGGGGGGCATACCCCCGGACCCCCCTAGGGAGAGCCACGCACCACATAATAAATCCCAATTTAACCACTACTAGTATCTAATGAATATGTACTATCTATTTAATAGGTACTAGTATCTAATGAATAAGTACTAGTATCTAATAATAAGGACTAGTGTCTAATGAATACGAACGCGTATCTAATAAATAAGTACTAGTACCAATTTAATAGTCTTTACCGTCCGTTTACACATTCTTTCAATTGTTTCCGATTCATGTGTTTACACTTGCCATACTAACTGAAACATTGCGCATGCTTAAAGGGTTCAATTCTCTTGCACAGATGGACGAACGCAAAATATGCAAAGTTCGCCAAACATCACCATGATTTTGAGGCGGAGGAGGACGAATTTGGACGCCATTAGGTAAGTTGTGTCAAAAGGGAGGCAAACTGTCTTAGACTTTGAAAACCCCTGGAATAGTGTGGCGAGGGGGGCGTGGTTTTGCGAAGTCTGTAGCAGGAGAGAAAGGAGGGGGCCGATCGGTGAGTAAGTAGGTCAAGTGCAAAATGATGAACACCTGTGTCTGATTGCAGTGATTGGCGTGGAGAGACCGGATATAAGCCAGCATTTGGGAGGAGGAGGGAGAGAGAGTTGGACTGAAACCTCACGGGACGTTATTGCCTTTTTGGAGTGGAAGTTGTCTTTTGTTTTGTATTTTTGTGTGAGCTGTGCGTGGCACGGTGAATGCGCTACGTGCGCCCTTTTTGTTTATTTACTTTTGATTTGCAATAAAGTGTGAGTGTTTCAGTCACGCCGACCCCTGTCTTCTTCCTTCCTTACCCATACGAACATTGAACCTCATTACACTGGTGCCGAATCCCGGGAAGGAAGAAGATCGCCGCCGCTATGCAGACTCCGCCAGGTACGCCATTTGCGGACATCATTCAATCGCTCGCGGGTCTTCACCAGGAACATCACCAACATCTGCTGGCCATAAAAGAGGAGCAGGACAAACGGTTCGAGGCGCTCCTCCGTGGCCAGCATGAAGACCGCGAGCTGTTCCGGAGCTGGATAGACCGGGAGGTTAGGGCCGTCCCCCCAACATACAAAGACTCGTCCTCGCCGATACCTCTCAATAAAATGGGTCCCCAGGATGATCCGGAGGCATTCCTGGAGCTATTTGAGAGGTCGGCTGAGGACCGGGGATGGCCCTCGACGGACTGGCTAATGCGGCTGATACCCCTGCTGTCAGGAGAGGCGCAGGTGGCCGCTCACCAACTGCCAGTCCAGAATCTCCTGGTCTATCAGGACCTCAAGCGGGCCATTCTTCAGCGGGTTGGCCGGACTCCAGAACAACATCGGCAGAGGTTCAGGACACTGAACCTCGAGGAGTCTGGCCGACCCTTCATCATGGCCCAACAGCTCCGGGACTCATGCCGCAAGTGGCTGATGGCCGACGGAAGCGACGTCGAGGAAATCATCGACCGTGTGGTACTGGAGCAGTTCGTGGCGCGGTTGCCACGAGAGACCGCGCAGTGGGTCCAGTGCCACCGCCCGACGTCGCTGAACCAGGCCATCCAGCTGGCGGAGGACCAAATGGTGGCGTGCCCGGGGGTCGGCGAACCCCTACCATCCGCTTCTCTCTCTCTCTCTCTCTCTAACCCCCCTCCTAAGCCCTCTCCCCTTCCCAGGTATCGGGGAAACCTTCCGCCAAGGCCAGCTCCAAGGTGGAGGACAGGGGGAACCGCAGAGCCGGTAGCTTCCCCCAGGCCTCTTCCCCGGGGAGGGGGCCCATCGAGGGGGGGATTCCCTCCACAGGCTGCGCTACCTCTCTCTCCACGCCAATCCCTTGACCCGCTTCCTGCCACTGGAGCGGCGGGGAAGCCCGGGCCGGCTTGTTGGCGCTGTGGGGACCCGGGTCATTTTATCGACCGGTGTCCGGTGATGGAGGTGGGGACGCTGATCCGGGTCCCCGACGCGCCGCAAGCTGCCCCTGATCAAGCTGGCCTGTTCCAAATACCTGTGAGTATAAAGGGGGGTACTTTTCAGGCTCTGGTGGATTCAGGCTGTAACCAAACCTCTGTCCACCAAAGCCTGATTCAACCTAAAGCATTGGATAATGGCCGCATGGTTAAGGTACGGTGTGTGCACGGGGAAGTGGTGAATTATCCGTTAATGCCTGTGGATATTCAATTTAGGGGACAAAAGCATAGTGTGGAGGTGGCGATTAACCCGCACCTCCGGCATCCGCTGATTTTGGGGACAGATTGGCCAGCGTTTAATGAGTTATTGGGTTACTTATGTGCGGATGCTTCTTGGCTAAAAAAAGATAAGAGGAAGGTGGCGATTGCTCAGTTGGGAGAAGCTGATCCGGAACCTCTGGGTACTGGTTCAGGGGAACAGAGCGCACTGGGGAGAACCATCCTCACAGAGCGCGATGATTTTCCCCTGGAACAGTCCCAGGATGACACGCTGAAACATGCCTTTGATCAGGTTCGCTCTATCGACGGCCAGCTTCTCCACACAGACCAACCACTCACCTATCCGTATTTTACAATCATAAAAGATAAGTTGTATCGGGTAACCCAAGATGCCCAATCAAAGCAGGATACAACTCAGTTGTTGGTACCTAAAAGCCGTCGGGAAATGCTTTTCCAGACGGCTCATTCTAATCCAGTGGCAGGGCATTTAGGACAAACAGCGACACTTAACCGTCTCATGGCCCGTTTCTTTTGGCCGGGCATTCACGAGAATGTACGCAAGTGGTGTGCGTCTTGTCGTGAATGTCAGTTGGTGAATCCACCGGCCAACCCAAAAGCACCATTGTGCCCTATTCCGTTGATGCAGGTCCCCTTCGAACGAATTGGTATGGACCTCATCGGGCCATTAGAACGGTCAGCACGGGGACATCGCTTTGCTTTAGTCCTGGTGGACTACGCAACGCGATATCCTGAAGCAGTTCCGCTTCGCAATATTTCTGCAAATAGTGTGGCAAGCGCTCTGTTTCAACTAATCTCCCGGGTGGGAATCCCGAAAGAGATTCTCACCGATCAAGGCACGGCGTTTATGTCACGAACGATACGCGAACTTTATGGATTATTGGGCATTAAATCGATCCGGACCAGTGTCTATCACCCACAAACAGACGGGCTGGTCGAACGATTTAACCGCACTTTGAAATCCATGATTCGAAAGTTCGTACAAGAAGACGCCAAAAATTGGGATCGGTGGTTAGAACCCCTCTTGTTCGCTGTACGGGAGGTCCCGCAAGCCTCCACGGGGTTTTCCCCCTTCGAGCTTCTCTATGGGCGTCAGCCCCGCGGGGTGTTGGATGTCCTTAGGGAGACTTGGGAGGACGGACCTTCAGCTAGTAAAAATGAAATTCAGTATGTCCTGGACCTGAGAACAAAACTCCACACTTTGGGGCGGCTGTCACGGGAGAATTTGTTACAGGCTCAGGACAAGCAAAGTCGGCTGTACAACAGGGGGGCTAGACTGCGTCAATTCACACCGGGAGAGAAAGTGCTTGTATTACTTCCTACCTCTAGCTCAAAATTACTCGCAAAGTGGCAAGGACCGTTTGAGGTTACACGGCGAATTGGAGATCTCAACTATGAGGTAATACGAACAGATAGGGGCGGGGCACATCAAATTTACCACCTCAACCTGCTTAAAAAATGGTTTGAGGTGGAATCAGTGATGCTGGCGATGGTGGTGAGCGGAGAGGAGGATCTCGGTCCAGAGGCGAATGTCAAAACGAAATCTCTCGCCCTGGCCGCTGGGGGAGACCACCTCTCACCATCCCAGCTCACTGATGTGCATAATTTACAAGCAGATTTTGCTGATGTGTTCTCGCCCCTGCCTGGTCGGACGGACCTCATTCAGCACCACGTTGAGACAGAGCCGGGCGTGGTGGTTCGCAGCCGGCTGTATCGACTGCCAGAGCACAAAAAGAAAGTTGTGCAAAGCGAATTAGAGTCGATGCTAGAGTTGGGAGTAATAGAAGAATCTAACAGTGACTGGGCGAGCCCGATAGTTTTAGTTCCTAAAACGGACGGCTCGATCCGGTTCTGTGTAGATTACAGGAAGGTGAATGCTGTGTCGAAGTTCGACGCTTATCCAATGCCGAGGGTGGACGAATTGCTTGATCGGCTGGGTACTGCTCGATTTTATTCGACATTGGACTTAACCAAGGGATATTGGCAGATCCCCTTATCTCCATTATCCAAAGAAAAAACAGCTTTCACCACGCCGTTTGGGTTACACCAATTTGTCACTCTTCCTTTCGGGTTGTTCGGGGCTCCGGCAACATTTCAGCGTCTGATGGACAGGATTCTCCGACCGCACGCTGCATATGCCGCTGCCTACTTGGATGATATCATCATCTATAGTGGTGACTGGCAGCGTCATATGCAGCAGGTGCGGGCTGTCCTGAAGACGCTGAGACGAGCTGGGCTCACGGCCAACCCGAAGAAGTGTGCAATTGGGCGGGTGGAAGTAAGATATCTGGGCTTCCACTTGGGTCATGGACAAGTGCGTCCCCAAATTGATAAGACAGCAGCGGTTGCGACTTGTCCGAGACCCAAGACCAAAAAGGAGGTTAGACAGTTCCTGGGGCTGGCGGGTTATTACAGAAGGTTTGTGCCTAATTATTCGGACCTCGCCAGCCCGCTGACTGATCTAACTAAAAAGGAGGTACCAGATACGGTCCATTGGACGGAGCAGTGTCAGCGGGCTTTTACCCAGATAAAGGCTGCTTTATGTGGCGGACCGCTCTTACATGCCCCTGACTTTTCTCTCCCTTTCATCCTACAGACCGACGCGTCGGACAGAGGGATGGGCGCGGTCCTGTCCCAGGAGGTGGAGGGTGAGGAGCGGCCGGTGCTGTACATCAGTCGGAAGCTCTCTAAGAGAGAGACGGTGTACAGCACCATAGAAAAGGAGTGTTTGGCCATCAGATGGGCCGTTCTCACCCTCCGCTACTACCTCTTGGGACGGGAGTTCACCCTCTGTTCGGACCACGCTCCCCTGCAGTGGCTCCACCGCATGAAGGATACCAACGCGCGGATCACTCGTTGGTATCTCGCTTTACAGCCTTTTAAGTTCAAGGTGATCCACAGGCCGGGTGTACAGATGGTTGTGGCTGACTTCCTCTCCAGGAGGAGGGGGGGGGAGGCTGCAGGCCGGATGGCTCCCCGGCCTGAGTCGGGCGGTGGGGGTATGTGGCGAGGGGGGCGTGGTTTTGCGAAGTCTGTAGCAGGAGAGAAAGGAGGGGGCCGATCGGTGAGTAAGTAGGTCAAGTGCAAAATGATGAACACCTGTGTCTGATTGCAGTGATTGGCGTGGAGAGACCGGATATAAGCCAGCATTTGGGAGGAGGAGGGAGAGAGAGTTGGACTGAAACCTCACGGGACGTTATTGCCTTTTTGGAGTGGAAGTTGTCTTTTGTTTTGTATTTTTGTGTGAGCTGTGCGTGGCACGGTGAATGCGCTACGTGCGCCCTTTTTGTTTATTTACTTTTGATTTGCAATAAAGTGTGAGTGTTTCAGTCACGCCGACCCCTGTCTTCTTCCTTCCTTACCCATACGAACATTGAACCTCATTACAAATAGATACTAGTATCTAAAAAATAAGTACTAGTAGCACGAAAATAGATACTAGTAGGTTTTAAGGATTAAATGTTAAAACAGCTTGCCATATGCCCGACAGGTGGGCATTGGAGAGAGGAACAAAAAGTGAGTGGGGCCATTGTTCCCTTATTCATGGCTGCCTAGGGGAGATCGGAGTTGAGAGAGGTGATTGCCTCGAGGGCAGCAGATAAAAAGAAACACAGTGCCACTCTGCCCTGGTCCCTGTGAGTGACCCCTCCAGAGGGAGGTCTGTGCATACCATGCCATTGTGTGCCCAACTTCCTTCAGGGCTCTCAGGGGCGTCTCTACTAATCCCACCACCGCAGGTGATTTGGGAGGTAGAGGCATCACGCGGGCTATCCACCCTATTTTTGCTCTTTAGCGACTCTTCCTCTTCGTCTGTTCGGTTGGTCCCTGCAAGTCAGCTGTTTCAGGGCCCCGAGCAGGCAGGTTCTATCAACTACTGCAGTGTGTCTCTCAGTGGGATATGAATGCCGTCAAGAAAGGTTACAGGATTCATTTCTTTCACATTTCTTTTTCTTTTTCACATTGCTCCACTTGTCTGTATTTGCATGTTCCAGACAGACTGTCAGACTTTTTCAGTGACAATTTCTGCAGGTTATATTCATATGCAAGTAGCCTGGTGATCAGTCAGTTATTCAACCGATCAGTACTGAAAGTTTTAATGTAAAAAAAAAAAAAAAAAAAAAACTATTTAATGAAATGTTCTTTTCTTTAGCATTAAAATACAGTGAAAATAATAAAATGAATCTTTTTTTGTGGTGGGGAAAGTGTAAATATTGATGTGTTCCAACTATTCACATCGTTTGTTACTGTTTCTCTTTTTTATAATGGCTTTGTGTCTCTAGTAGTGATTGTTTCCAAATGCTCCCTTTTACTGTATATAAAATTACCTAGTGATTAGAATAATTGTTTTGCAGTGTTTTAATGTAACTTGTAATGCTCGCTTACGTTCATAGCAAGAAGACATTTCCTTCTCAATGGTTGTTTGGATTGATGAGTAGATGTGCTTCTTTTTATCAACAATGTCTCTTTTGAGCGATGCCTTCAGATTTGTTTCCTTTTAAAATAGGGGAAAAACACAAAGTCAGAAAAGTGTCAAAACATTATAAAACTATAAAGTTTTTTTTTTTTTTCAATGTCCCTGCTTACTTCAGTAATGAGGATTGAGGACATTGACTTCAGAGGGAGTAAAGACTAACCCAGGGTCGCATTAAGACCCCTGAGTGACCACAGGAGGACAAATGAACTCACCTCTGTTTTGATGAAGTTCTGAATGTGATGTAATATGGGAGATCCAGGAGAAGCAGAGTCACTCTGGATGATACTGAACTTGTCAATCTGTTCTTGCACTGACTTCCCTGTTGTTCCAGTCACACTGAAGCCAAGAGAAAACAGAATAGAGTTTCATTTAAAGGGGACATATCATGCTAAATCCAATTTTTAGCCCTTAAATGCATTTTGTTGTATAATTGGAGTGTTTAGAAGTACAGAAAATTTGAAATTATTCTCTTAACTATTACGTCACAGTATTTGCAGCGGAACTGCCAAATAAGGACATTGACTTCCAGCCCACCACTTCGAGCAATCCGCAATTTTTATTTCTCGCTGCAGTTTTGTAGTCCAAGCTAAAGGATGCAGAAGTTACGAGAGGGTAAGTTAAAATGTTCGGTTGTTGGATGTAGTAACCCACACGCTTCATTACACCGTCTAATGTAGATGAACTGCCGCGCTTGTGACAGGGCCATAGACTGTAAAAAATAGGACAGGGCGCATGTTTAACTGAAAGAACGAGCAGAGAGAGAGACCCCGGTCGCGCGCGCGCACACACACTCTCTCTTCGGAGCCAGACGAAAGTGTAAACAAGACTTCACCGTCTCCAAACTAGACGCTCTCTTGCTCTCTCTCCCTCGCACATATTAATCAAAATAAATCGACACGGTGGTAAAAGGTCGGAAGACCAAAGTTTCATGTGTAAATACAGTAACACACCATTGCGATACATCCATATGAAGACGTTGTTCTGCAGGTTCGTCGTCTTCATTTTCATCTCGCTCCGGCTCCGACTCTGGCTCGAACATGTAAGGCTGGCTGGACAAGTCTTCCGTTGTTGACATTTTGTTAATAACGTGTGAATAAAACGTTTCTGTGCCACTAGATAATCTTATCTCTGCTATCAAACTACAAAAATGGCCGAACGGGGTGGAGTTGAACCGAGTGTCACCGCTACAACCTGGAGAGGGGGCGGGGTATGAAGTGTCTCAATTGTATTTAAAGAGACCGCACCAAAACGAGTTGCTCTCAGACGCACATCAGAAAAGGGGTAGAAAAGGGGCCTGTGGAGCTATAATAATGAGGAATTCAGACCCAAGCATTGCAGTTCCGCTTTATATAGACTACAAATGTATGATTTATATGTAAAAAGGAACGATTTAAAAGCATGATATGTCTCCTTTAAAAACTGTTTACAGAATGTTTATAATGAAATAATCAAATACAAGAAAAACCAGAATAAACCCAATTATATATTCGGTCCTGTCTAACGCAAATCTGGAATTGACAGGTTCATTCAAATCGTGAATTCATTCATTAAGAAACATCGCTGTGTTTCACGGTTCTGCTGTGACTCATTAGCAAAATAGAACAAAAAGAACAATATTCATACACTGTAAAAATGAATACACTATATCTACTCAATAAAATTGTGGCAACAGATTACAAGCAGTATTATTAATTAAATGTAACAAATTAGAATTGAGTAATAATTAATCAAATTAATTCATTAAAAGTTAACCATTTAAAATGAGTAACATTTACAACACATTTTTTTAAACAAAAATATCTGAATAACAGACAGACGTCAAAGATGAATTAAGAACTCTTTACTTTTTATTGCTAACATTGAAGACACCTGATGTTAACAAGTAGAATCACTGAAGGGGAAAATGTAATTTTAAGTCACCATTATTGTGATCGGTGTTTGTTTTAGTTGGGCTCTTGACCCTTAAATCATTAACTTTAAATTTTGTTTGGCTGCTATACCTGAGTTATAACAACCAGATGAACAAATAGAAAATGTGATTTGATGGTGTTGGTTGTGTTTTAACATAATCATTATTTCACAATCATTTGAACTGAATCACTGAACTCATATAGAGCCCAATTTCTGAGTTAGGATTACTTTATTAATTATAGCAGCACTGACCTTGTACTGCATATTTTTAACTTTTACAATATAATCCAAAGAATTTCTTCGACGTTTCTTGTATACAATTTTTTTTTTTTTTCGACAAAGAGACATCAAGAATCAGCCTGTGAATCTCAACAATGGTGACAATTATAAAGCATGTTGCAGTGTATTCTGGGTGCCACCAATCAAAACTCATTCATGGCTCATTCATGGTTAAAACACAACCAACACCATCAGATCACCTTTTCTATTTGTTCATCTGGCTGTTATAACTCAGGTACAGCAGACAAACAAAATCTAAAATTAACTAAACTAAAACAAACACCGATCACCATAATGGTGACTTAAAAATTATGTTTTTCCCCTTCAGTGATTCTGCTTGTTAAAATCAGGTGTCTTCAATGTTGGCAATAAAAAATAAAGAGTTCTTAATTTATCTTTGACGTCTGTCTGTTATTCAGATATTTTTGTTTAATTTTTTATTTTATTTTTTGTACATTTTACTAATTTTAACTCAAATTAATTTGATTAATTATTACTCAATTCTAATTTGTTCAATTTAATTAATACTATTTCTTGTAATCTGTTGCCACAATTTTACTGAGTAGATATAG
Source organism: Abramis brama (assembly GCA_022829085.1). NCBI lineage: Eukaryota > Metazoa > Chordata > Actinopteri > Cypriniformes > Leuciscidae > Abramis > Abramis brama. The sequence goes on from CM040774.1 coordinate 30,748,958, forward strand.
CGTATTCATTTTTAGAGTGTAATTTTGTGTTTAAAACTCCCTTAATATTAACTTCTTGTTTATTCAACTGTTGTATAAATCAGTGTCACATTTGCAATCAGGAAAAAACAATGCTCTTCACTTCTCCAATAATCTGCTGAGTGTCTTCTTAAAGCAGCACTCAGTAGCTTCGGGATTTCTTCGATGTATTCTCGCTTTTTGCTCGCAGGTTTCTCTCTAGAGCTCCCTCCACAGCTTCGGAATATATATTTGACAACACTGTTGTAAAAACTTGTTGGCGATTCTCAGACACCAGAGGCTAGTAGATCAACGACATCAAAGCAGATGGGACATTCTTTAAAACGTCTTCTTCATTCGGGTTCGGACAGCGTGAGGGAGCGCAATAATGACAGTATTTGAGCAGATTTCTTTTGGCCGTAAAGCAATTGTTTACATCGCGAGACCTGATATCACGCGATACTTCCTGACGCGGCGGCCAGCGGCCCGCCGCCCCAAAGTTGCAAGTGCGGATTTTCCGCTCACGGGCACCAGGGGGGTGCGAAACGACCACCATTCAACCCGAAATAAGTAATATAACCATTCCAATGACTCCGAAGCTGTTCAGTTAAGGTAAAAAAGTTACTTAGTTCACCTTTAAAGGTGCACTGTGTAATTTTTAGCGGTGAGGTTGTGAATTGCAACCAACAGAAGTTACGATGGCCGACAGGAAAAGATGTTGTTGTCTGAGACAGCAGAGAGTAGCCAGTTAAGCAATGAGGTTTCTTTACAAAGATAAATTAAGAAATTAGGTTTACTTAATTATTCAGTAAAACTATACACCTTATTATTGCAAATATTATTGTTACTTATTCATTGTATCAGTGTTTTATTCGCTGACTTTAGCTTGCTTCTTTGCACAAAGAACAACATAGTGACGAAACGTGTTTGTCCATTTAGGGCCACTGTAGAAACATATGAACATATGAATAGCAAAATGGCTATTTCAATGTAAGGGGGCCCACGGTGTAGATAGAAATGGCTCATTCTAAGGTAATAAAAACATAACTTTTCATTATGTAAGGTCTTTATACACCACTGAAAACATAATAATGTATATCATATTGCATTTCTGTCAACAGATCCTCCTAAATATTACACAATGCACCTTTAAAGGAGAGCTAGGTCTGTATTCCAAAGCATTCATGACTTACAACCATTTAAGTTCAGAATTTTCACATCTATGCTCAAAATGGGGGGTGACAGTTACCAGGTTAAATGGAAAAATAAAATAGAACTTACGGGAAAATCTGATTGAAATATTCATTAATATATTCTTGCAAGTGTTTGGCCAATTGCCTGTTCAGATATATGATTACATCCCAATTTTTTAACCAGTAGCATCCGTCGTTCTTGTGGAATCCTCTTTTATCCATATTCTGACAAAAACAAAAATACCAATACCATTAAAAGGGCAAGAAAATTGTGATTCACTTTGCACATTACAATCACACTTACAGTGGATAATTGCATAATTGCTTTTGTGGAAGCAACGCATAATTGCACTGATTCGTCCACTCCCTTTGAGAGACACTGCTCCAGATCACTATAAATGGTGTCAAAACGACTGTCCATTTCATTCAGTGCCTTCATTAGGTTCTTTTCTAATTTCTTGTAGACTTTGACTTTTGTCTCAACCTGAAACACATTCATATAACAGCAGTGAATTACAGGATAATGTATATTGGCTGCATTCTGAAGACACACATGTATATCAGCAGTTCAGACTCGTACCGTTTTCTTGTCTCTATCCAGCTGGACACTTTGGATCAAGGACAAAACTCCCTTTGCTTTATTGACATAATCACTGGTCAGATCTCTGTTTATGTTCTTGTTAAGAATCCTCAGATCATCCTGTAGCTTTGGGATTTCTACAGAAGGGTATGACTTTGATCAGTCCTTTAACTACAATTTGGCGTTTAGTTTATGTATGGATTTTTTTTTAACATGAATAATGTAGTAGTTTGGTAAACAGGATAGTTTACCTGTTTCACTAGGTTCCAGAATTAAATTATGTTCGAAGAAGGCATTGGAACTTACAGTGAAGACATTAAGAAAGTTATCATCAGTGCTGACTCTTTTCTATAAAAAAAATACAAAAAAATAACAATAATATATAAATAATATTATATCATATATTACCAGAACTTATTAAAAAATTAAAAATTTAAGAAACTACCTTGATTTCAGAATTTTCAAACTTTTCTTTAACTCTTGTCTTGGCATTTTTATTTCTATGAAGTATGCACACTTTTTTCTGATCCTTATGAGAATGATAAAAACAACAATATATTAATGTAATGTATAATACCAGTGTGAAATTTAATACAATGGTTGATTATACAAGCTGTATATTATTACTGAATGTACTCAAACTATATGTAATGTAATGTATATGTAAAAACAACTTTTTACATCAACTTGAGCTGGAACACTGTACTTATTACACTCAAGGTTGACTATGAAATGGCATAAAACGTATTTGTTTTACTTTATATAAATAATATATTTCAACTTATATAAAGAAGAAATATATGCTATAGAGTTTAAGATTTTCCAAACCTCGTCTTCTGAGATAAGAAGCCGTGTAGATCTAAAAAGAAATATTGAAAAGACACAAAGTGTTTTTTTGAAAATCTGATCTTTTTTTTTTTTTTTTGTATAAAATAGCTGTGACAAACAGAAGTTGTATATGGGGTGCTGTTTGTAACATTTTGCTAACTCTTGACAGACTGAATTAGTCCACCATCCAGCCACTCAACCATTCTCCAAAACAGGGGTGTCCAAACTCTGTCCTGTGGGCCACTATCCTGCAGAGTTCCCTTTCAAGGGAACTCGCGTTGCGTCGAGTTTGACGCTATGGGAACGCTTTGCGTGATGACGTCTTGAAGCACATGTAAAATCAGTCCAATGGTGTGGCGGAACGTCAGAGGCGGGTGACGTCACGTACCAGGAAGCTATAAAAGCCGGCCCGAAACAGAAAACGAAAGCTTTCTGAGTCTTCAGTTGCGCTCTGTGTGAAATCTGTCTGTATATTTGGTGTTGTCTGTCTATATCATATATATATATATTCAGTATGGCGAGCGAGCAGCAGTTTAGAGTGTGTGTCCATCCCTGCCCGCGTTATTTAACGGGAGGTGACACACACACTCTTTGTGTTGTTTGTTTGGGAGAGGAGCATGCCCAGTCAGCACTCGAGGGTGGTGACTGTGTGCATTGCTGTGCGCTTCCATTGCGTACGCTCCAATCCCGCTTGGCTCGGTTCAATCCCGACCACGCTCCCCAGGGCTCGGGTCCCGCCGCTGCCGAGGCACGGCGTCGATCTCAGACCTGGGGTTCACAGATGGATTTATCAGTGGATGTTGAGACGGGCTCTGCCTTATCTCAGCATCCGTCTGATAGATCCAGTGCCTCTTATCAGGGTGTGGAAGCACGCGCTGCGGTTTCTTTCCGCCCGATAGAGGTACCAGTACTGCAACTATCCAGCTCTGAGGAGTTGGATGTTGTGAGTATTGTAGCTGAGTCTGAGGATTCGCCACCTCAGTCTCATGCGTTTGAGGAACTGCTCGATGTCATTACTAGAGCTGTTGACAGACTGTCTATTGAGTGGCCAGAAGATAGGCAGGACGTTCGTTCGAAAAGTAAGCTCGACGAACGCTTCCTGCCATCTCGTGCGCAGCCCCAGCGCAGGAGCCTGCCGTTTTTCCCCGATCTCCACACCGAGGTGTCGAGATCGTGGGCGAAACCAGTGTCATATCGAGTGTATACTGCACAAACATCACACTATTCATCCATTCACAATTATAAAGAGCATGGTTATGGGGAGATGCCGAAGGTGGAAGAGACGCTCGCGAGCTATCTCTCTCCAGCAACGGCATCTTCTCTGAAGGCTCCTGCACTTCCATCCAAGCCAGTAAAAGTTACTTCTTCCCTGGTTCATAAAGCTTATGCCGCCGCCGGTCAAGCTGCAGCGTGTTTACATACAATGTCCATAATGCAGGCTTACCAGGCTGAGTTATTGGGTGATTTTGAGGAGGGCGGGGGTATTAGTGCTGATACGGTGTCTGAACTGCGTAGAGCCACGGATTTGTCTCTCAGGGCCACCAAGGAGACGGCTAAATCCATCGGCCGCTCTATGGCAGCCCTGGTGGCCACTGAGAGGCATCTGTGGCTCAACTTAAGTGACATAAAGGACAAAGAAAAACATGTTCTTTTAGATGCACCAGTATCCACGCAAGGGTTATTTGGAGACGCAGTTAATAGTGCTGTAGCGAAGTCACAAGAAGCTTCAAAACAGGCAGCTGCACTTCAGAAACTTCTCCCCCGCCGTTCTTTCTATGAGGCTGCTGAGCGGGAGCAGCCTCACTCCTCTAAAAAGAGCGCTGAGCACCGCGCCACTCAGAAACAGAGCGTTTCCTCCCGTGCTCCCCCACAAAAATCTCGGGGACACGGAGGGCGCTCTCAAACCCAGCAGTCTTCGAGGGGTAAAACGGATCTGCGGACCGTTATTACCGCCAAGAAGGCTGCTGGGAAAAAGTCCTGATGTCTGAGGGCTCAGGACAAATGAGGGTAGTCCCCCCGAAGCAGAGCGGTTAACACCTCTTTTCACGGTGCCCGTCTCTCTTCGGTGCCCTCAGGGGACCGTTCTGCCAACCTTGCCGCCTCCGGCGTTACAGGGCGCAGCGGTCTCCGGCGAGCACATATCTCAAGGTCCACCCGGAAACGTAGTGGCCTCGGGATGCCCGCCCCCTCTGAGGAGGGTGCTAGAGCAGTCTGTTTGGTCGTTCCCTGCCGGTGCGCCGTTACAGGGCGACGAACCGACTGCTCAACAGCAGGAGAAAAATACAGTGCCGTCTCTCTTCGGTGCCCTCAGGGGACCGTTCTGCCAACCCTGCCGCCTCCGGTGTTACAGGGCGCAGCGGTCTCCGGCGAGCACATATCTCAAGGTCCACCCGGAAACGTAGTGGCCTCGGGATGCCCGCCCCCTCTGAGGAGGGTGCTAGAGCAGTCTGTTTGGTCGTTCCCTGCCAGCAGTCTGTTTGGTCGTTCCCTACTCAACAGCAACAAAATCCAGAAACCAGTCTCGAGAGACTGGTACCTCTAGTAGAATCTTTGACACCGTGGAAGCTACTGTCAAATGTTTCTCGTTGGGTCCTGCAGACCGTGGAAAAAGGGTATTAGATACAATTCTAGTAACGCCCACCGCGGTTTATGGGGGTCCTGCCCACAATGGTGGGCCCCGAGCAGGTTCTGGTTATGGAACAGGAAGTAAACACTCTGTTAGAGAAAGGGGCCATAGAATATGTACCTCCCTCCAACAGGGAAACCGGGTTTTACAGCCGGTACTTCATAGTTCCAAAGTAGGACGGGGGATTGCGTCCCATTTTAGGTCTTCGAGTTGTCATGCAGCTCAAGTTCAAAATGTTAACATTGAGACAATCGTGCCACAGATTAGTCCGAGGACTGGTTTGTCACGATAGACCTCAAGGACGCATATTTCCATCCGTCCGTGTCATTGGAAGTTCCTGAGGTTTGCTTTCGGGGGCAAAGCATACCAATATCGAGTTCTTCCATTCGGCCTGGCTTTATCACCCCGCACTTTCACCAAATGCGTGGATGCAGCTCTGGCGCCTCTGCGCCTCCGGGGTATTCGCATCACGAACTACATCGACGATTGGTTGATTTTAGCTCAGTCGCATTAGATGGCGGTTCAACATCGAGATGTTGTTCTCGCCCATATGAAAGAGTTGGGGTTACGGCTGAACGCCAAGAAGAGTGTGCTTCTCTATTTTAGAGGACCACTTTTTTAGGCGTGGTTTGGGATTCAGTGTCGATGCAGGCGCGCCTGTCATCGCCACGCTTCGATCCTGGCAGCTGTGAGAAGTGTAAAGCTAGGCCAGCTACTCACTGTCAAACAGTTCCAGAGACTGTTGGGTCTCATGGCAGCAGCTTCCAACGGGATACCTTTTGGACTGCTGCACATGAGGCCCCTGCAGTGGTGGCTCAGGACCAGAGGGTTTTTCCCCGAGGGGCAACCCATTTCGCACAATCAAGGTCACGCGGTGATGCCTACGTGCCTTGGTTATGTGGAAGAAACCTTGGTTCCTGTCCCAGGGCCCAGTGCTGGGAGCTCCTTGTCGTCGCAAACTGCTAACGACGGATGCTTCCCTCACGGGTTGGGGAGCGATCCTGAGGGTCGCTCATCTCAAGGTCTGTGGGAAGACCATCATCGTTCCTGGCATTCTATAGCCTAGAGATGTTAGCTGTCTTCCGGGCTCTGAGGAGCTTTATCACAGGTCTCAGGGGACACCATGTGTAGTACATACGGACAACACGTCGGTAGTCGCCTATATCAAGGGGGTTTGCGCTGACACGCCATATCCTCTTGTGGTCCCAGGGGAAGTTGCTGTCACTCAAGGCAGCCTACATCCCCGGGGTCCAGAATATAGGAGCAGACACTCTGTCGAGACAGGGGCCGAGGCCCGGGGAATGGTGGCTCCACCCCCGAGGTGGTGGAGCTGATATGGAAATTATAAGTGGGTCTGTTTGCGTCTCGAGAGACGTCTCACTGTCCACTTTGGTTCTCCCTCACGCATCCAGCTCCTTTGGACTGGATGCTATGGTGCAGACGTGGCCGAGGCTACGTCTGTACGCTTTTCCCCCAGTTGCTCTGCTCCCGGGAGTTCTGGAGAGAGTTCGCAGGGACCGGGTTTGCCTGCTTCTTATAGCCCCGCGCTGGCCGGGCAGAGTATGGTTTCCCGATCTTGTGTCGCTCCTCGACGGGCCTCCTCTGGAGCTACCCGTCAGGAGGGACCTTCTGTCCCAGGCGGAGGGCTCGATATTTCACCCCCGCCCAGAACTGTGGAACCTGTGGGCTTGGCCTCTGAGGGGGCCCAGCTCATAGAGTCAGGTCTCTCAACTGAGGTTGTTGAGACCATTCTACAGTCCAGAGCTCCCTCCACGAGGAAACTTTATGCCCTGAACTGGAGAGTATTCACCTCTTTGTGTAGTGACCGTCGGTTGGATCCAGTCAACTGCCCAATTGGTACAGTTCTGGAGTTCCTGCAGGACCGGTTCACTGCAGGTCTGACCCCGTCCACTTTAAAGGTTTATGTGGCGGCCGTAGGTGCTTACCACAGTCCTTTGGGTGGAATGTCTGTGGGGAAAGACCCCTTTGGTATCTCGTTTCCCTCGTGGCACTTGGAGGTCCTCCTCCCTTTCGAAATCGGACCAGGAGGCGAATAATTTGCTTTGCCCTGTTCGGGCGTTAGACGCGTATGTCCACAGAGCTGCCCTGTGGCGTAAAAGTGACATTTGCTCCCCTAACAAGGGAGGTCCAGTGTCTAAGCAAAGGATGAGCAGTGGGTGGTTGAGACTATCTCACTTGCTTATGAGGCGGCTGGACAGCCTTCTCCTTTGGCTGTCCGGTCGCACTCTACGAGGAGTATGGCGGCCTCTAAGGCCCTTATATCAGGAGTTTCGTTACAGGACGTTTGTGATGCGGCAGGCTGGTCCTCACCGCACACTTTCGTCAGGTTCTACTCTCTGGATCTAGACTCTGCTCCAGGGTCTCATGTTTTGTCTTCCTAGTGCTGCTCACCAGATTTCACACAGGACAGACATTTGTAGCTATGGAGGCGTTGGTATAGACGTTCCCATAGCGTCAAACTCGACGCAACGCGAGTTCCCTTGAAAGGGAACGCCTCGGTTACGACTGTAACCTCGGTTCCCTGAAGAGGGAACGAGCGTTGCGTCACCTTGCCATATCTCCTTCATGCCTGTCAACACGACTTCAGACTTTACGAAGCTTTCGTTTTCTGTTTCGGGCCGGCTTTTATAGCTTCCTGGTATGTGACGTCACCCGCCTCTGACGTTCCGCCACACCATTGGACTGATTTTACATGTGCTTCAAGACGTCATCACGCAAAGCGTTCCCATAGCGTCAAACTCGACGCAACGCTCGTTCCCTCTTCAGGGAACCGAGGTTACAGTCGTAACCGAGGCGTTTTGCTTCAACTTGTCTCAACACACTGGCCTGGACGTTTCTAGTATGCCTAGTAACATCTTGATCAGCTGGTTCAGGTGTGTTTTATTGGGGTTGGAGCTAAACTCTTCAGGACAGTGGCCCTCCTGGGGCAGAATTCGACACCCCTGCTCCAAAACATGTCAAGAAAACTGAACAAGCAAAATGATTGACCCAATTACTGACTGGCTCAAAAATGGCCCACACTATGGTTCTCTCTACGCTGTTGACACACAGAGACAAGTTGATTCATCTTTGAAACCTGCTTCAGTGACATCTGCCAGTAAAAAATTACTGCACCTTCATGGCAAAGAGATACTAATTCTAACCTTATATAGGCTGGTGGATTGATATCATCAGTCTTTGTACAGATGAAGTTGATGCTTTTGCATTCTCCTCCTGGTCCCAGTTCTTCAATGCAATGCTTTAAAAAATCCCAGGGGTCTTTGTCAGTGCTTGCTCGATTTATAGCACTTACAATCCACACAAAAGAGCACTCTCTCAGTTTCTACAAGATTGGAAATAGTGAGTTAGATGACATGCTTTTAGTAGTGTTTTGGAAACATTATCTAGAGTCTAGAGGTAGTCATATGCAAATGTATTTGCCTGCGTGACATCACAGATCCTCGAATATCAAAATGAGCAATTTTTTGAGCTTGATTTAATAATGCTTTGTTTATAATGAGGTGGATGTTTTAAGATACAAAACTTGCAGGATGTCTTAATAAAGACCTCTTATGTAAAAAAAAAAAAAAAAATTTGATTCGAAATTTATTTATCATGTTGTGACCCCTTTAAAAATAACTTTCCACAATACTGTGTGTATATTATTCCAAACGTTCATTGGAAAAGAGTGCAGTAATATACGTACAGATTTCCACTTGTCATTTCTTACCTTGTTGCAGTCTCTAGTTCCAGGAATATCAGCAAGCACAATGTGTTCCAGGAGTCCATGATGATCTGGAACCTTAAAGGTCACACTCTTCACAAGCGGCCAGTACCAGCCACCAGGACTGGCCTCACTGTACATAATGTAAGATGCAACATCATTGGAAAATTTGGAGACCTGTTGAGAAAATAAGTAATGTTGGATATTCATTTACAAATTCATAATACTTTCAGTGTTATTAACCATCAGGCATTAAAGGGTTAGTTCACCCAAAAATGAAAATTCTGTCAGTAATTACTCACCCTAATGTTGTTCCAACCCCATAAGACTTTTGTTTATCTTCAGAACACAAATTAAGATATTTTTTTATGAAATCTGAGAGCTGGCTCACTACTTCTGCTAGGTAATCGTTAATCTTCTTCTGTGTGGGCCTCTGAATGAGTTAGTGTAACAGCGCAGCGCTTCTGGGTTGTACGTCAGAACATAGGCTCAACAGAAGAAAAGTTGAATACATTTTTTATATTCTCAACACAAAAAGTATTCTCATCGCTTGATAAACTTAAGGTTGAGCCACTGTAGTCACTTGGACTATTTTAACGATGTCTTTACTAACTTTTCTGGGATGGCAGATATCGATTACATAGAAGCATATGGAGGAGTGAGACAGCTCTCAGATTTCATCAAAAATATCTTAATTTGTGTTCCGAAGATGAACAAAAGACTTGCGGGGTTGGAACAACATGAGAGTGAGTAATACTGACAGAATTTTCATTTTTTGGTGAACTAACCCTTTAACATATTTAGTTTACTAACTTACATCATTGTTTGAGATGGTTTTCTTATTGCTAGACAAAAAGGTTTCAATCTCAGCAAATTTGCCATCTTTCTGGAGCTCTTCTAATGTTTTCTTTTCTGCATCAGCTCCATACAGCGCAGTGATCTTTTCTACAGCAATTTCAAACAAGTCATCATTCCTGTCCTCACTTTCATCCGACAAAACTCTGAAAAGATCTTCGAGCTCTTTCTCCCACTCCTGCAGAGGTACAATATAGAAAATAAGGCTTTTTTTTTTCCTGTCTGATTTATTTACATATTTCTAAAGTACTCTCACAGTAAAGCAAAATGAAAACAAATGAGGATACCTCTTTAGAGTAGAGTTCAATCTCTGCTATGTAGTTGGAGTCAGTCACATTGGCTTCCACCTGAGTAACAACGGCTGAACAGGCACCAAAACAACCAGATGGCAGAAGATCCTTTTTCCCCAGGACTGCATTTAATAGGGAGCTCTTCCCTTCTCCTGATTTTCCAAAAATCCCAATGGTTGCCTTTTTACTGCTGACATTATTCATTTCATTTATCTTTGACATGATGTCTCTGTGCATTATGATTGTATGGACTAAGTTATCAGTGACTGTTTTCATGATTTGCTTTGCCTTCAACATGATCTCCATATCTGTACAATGAAGAAGAGAAGCACAATACAGATTATTTAAAGAAAAAAAGAAAAATTGTGCAGACCTTCTAGGCAACCAAGTGATTTGTTACTTTGGTAGTTCCAGATTAAGTGTAAACAGATTCAGATTTTACTTGCCTGTCAGCGGTGACTCTATGCTTGAGTCAGACGGTTCTTGATCTCGCTTTCTTTTAGTACCTACGAGATAATTAATTCCACTCATTATATTCCCTCAATCACTGACTGTAAAGCAAAGACACAATTTTTTTATTTTTTATTTGAGAAACATTTTATACCTTGGCTAGCCATTGTGAGGTCGATGGAAAGACCTGGAGGGGAAAAACACTGGGATCAAGCACATGGTTGCTCAAAAAAAAATTCTCATTTTTTTAGCTTATATTTATTCATTTATTTTATTACAGACACTGCATAGTTAACGAAACTTAACCCTAAATTAACACACACAAATATACATTAACTAACAGTAAGGTTTTCACATTTTAGCAAAATTTTAGAACTATAATAATTTGAGGAAAGTGTTACCTTGTATTTCTCAGGTTAATGCCTGTGGAACAAGACACTGCTGTCGATTCAGCTAAACAGTTGAGCTCTGAAATCTGAACGTTAGATCTGCCTGTTCAGACTCAGATTTTGGGTGTGGTCTTCTAGCTAAAACATTACGAAAACAAATGAAACACTGTGTGTTTAGCAAGGAAAAGATAAAAAAAATCATCTGAGTCTGAAGTTTTATTTGACCTCATATTGTACTATATTTATCATCATTATTATCTTTATTTATACTGAGCTTTAGTCCACTAAACTACAGATTTCAGGAATAATGAAAGTAAAAAGCACAAGAAGTGAAAGCAAATGGGCACAAAGTTCTATTTGTCCTGCAGGCCAAATGGAGATGAAAATCTAAAGACTAGGCTTCAAAGACAAAGGATTCGGGACAGGTCTAGGTAAATGAGAATGTACTGTGACACAATATGACCTCTTGTTTTATCTAAGTGCATCTACAGATTTTCTGTTTATTTAAGTGTTTAGAAATAATACATTTAATTTAAGCTTCATTGCATGTTTGTACATGTTTACATTTTTTTTGAGTTGCTTTATCAAACTTCAAGAGTCATGTGTGCTGCATCACCCCTCTGGGTGTTTTCAAGCTCAAACATGTAACTCTATCTAGGTCACTCAACTCACTTGCAGTGATTCCCCTCGAAATAGGCATAAAATATCTCCTCTATATTATCTCAGGGCTAACTTATTCTGGTCACTATCGTACTTCCCTAGTTCTATGGTGCAGATAATAACCATGCCTACCCGGGTGGGGTGAGTTATTCTCACATGCAGTGCACCGCATCCGTGCTTGCTATGCACCATCACGGCCCACTCTATGGTGACTGGTTGGCATCCTGGTACCCCCTATGGATTTTTACTTGACAGCAATGAACAGTACGGGACAATGTCATGCAGGTCTTTCTATTTTATTTCTAATTTTATTATTTCTTGCAGAGAAAAAAACACTAAATACATTACTCTCTACAATATAATCTTGGAACTCTGTTGATCAGAATGTACAATCAAAGGTAAAGCTTACCCTATCCTTCGTCTTTGCAGGCGAGTCTAGGAAACGCCAAGTGTATCTTTGTTCTGAAGCACCGCTTTCCGCTTCCTGCTTGTTGAGATGTGTGTGCTCTGCTCTCAGATTACAGGAAGTGCCCAAAAGAGTTACATAATGCTTCTTCTTATGCAGTCAGTGTAAGTGAGGTGCCAGCTTGCACTCGCCCTAATCTTACACAAATATCTGCATTTCCTGTTTCCTGTAGCAATGTAATGCACGTTTTTCCTTTTTTTTTTTTTTTTTTTTACATTGTACATTTGATCAGATTTCTGACTATCTTTCTATGCATCTCATTACTAACTACATAATTTCATTTGGCAGTTCACACACATACACACAATAATGTCTTTTTCACCCTGAACCTGAAGTTATATTTTCACATAGGATGTAAGTGTGCATCTGACCACCAGTTTCTCCATATTGTTTCCTGACAATTCTTTTCTTTCTGATTTTTTTTCATGATTTAAACCTTTATTTAACTGTTCAGAGGAGAACACTTAATTTCTCTTGTTGGAGACATAAATGCATGTGTGTTAATAAACACAAGTGTTCGCATATTGTTTGTGTTCCCTTTTAAAGCTCTGTTTGCCCTTATAGGCTGAAGCAAACAAAGAACATACACTTATATTGGAGGCCTAAGCATTACTTTTATGCTAAACTACTGTAGCACAGAAAAAACTTTAACATATAGTCAAGTCGAATGATGCAGTAACCTTCTTTACTAGCTACATATTATCTTAAAGGATGTTGTTTGCTAGCCCTGACAACTGTAAGCAGTTCATGCAAAATATGCATAAAATGACAGTAGTTTGTAATCGCAATAAATATTGGTGGTATTCAGGGGTCTCCAGACATAATAGTAGGATGTCCCTACTGTCTTTGTCTAAATCTTTGCCAATAAAACAGAAGAATGTAACAGTTAAACTCTTGTACATTTTTAGCATAGCTCTGGTATTTTTAGCAAAAACTCTGAAAACACATAAAACCTGGCTCCTTATTCGATTGTTTGATCAATATAACATTGGTTTATAAAAAATGTATGACAAACAAAAACACTTTTACTGTAATAGCTGCAGTTATAATAAAAAGTTGACTCAAGTCTGGATCCAACAATAGTAGTGACTAGTTGATTTCTTCAATGATGCATCGTACTATGGTAGTTAAGCAGTGAGTTACGTTGTTGTTCGGGAAATGCACCCCTGAGGGGGTAAAACATAATTACAGTTTTAAAAGAGAATAATCAAACATTCACTCATTTTTATTGATGCCCAGATATCATTAAAACCTTTTTCGGTAACACTTTAGAATACTGTTTCTTACTTACTGCATAACTAATAAGGAATTACTGAAGAACTAGGTAATTCTTTATTAACACTTAAAGCTACACTGTGTAATATTTTAAGTTGATTTTTAGCAAAAAAACTAAATTATAAAATTATACGTTCTCATTAATGAGTAATGACTTCAACCAACTAATTAAGTATTCTCGTAAGTGTATAATCTGCCATTTACAATACATTCGAGCGAGTCGCTCGAATGGCGGAAGCCATGTTGTGCATCCATCTTGAAAATACATTAGACAAAGAGGGACATACCTGGAAATTCAAGGTTCGCCTTTCGCGTTTTTACACTCAGTGGCACCGTGACGAATGCGAGGGTGAGATTACTCGCGACTGCCTGCAGATTTGAAATAATACGGCCACAGTAGGACTTAAAACGCCCTCGGAATGAGAGGGGCTAGAAAGTAATATTCAGTTGGTTGTCATATACAACTTCACTGCTAGATGGGAGTAAATCCTACACAGTGTAGCTTTAAGTCACTACTGTTAACTACTAAGGAAGATGTGCTAGCTAATCAGTATGTAATATAATTATATGATTGTGTTAAGTATCAGTTAGTTAATCAGTAACTAATGAATTCTGTCATACCTCCTGAAGAACTACAATTAATTATCTACTAATTAAGGTTCAAGAAAAATAACTATGAAGTAACTACTAATGAACAGTCATACACAGTAGTCACTACAATAGACTAGTTGCACGTGGCGGCCATTTTGGATTTCGGATCAGCGAGTGTGTGGTTAGACACTTCCGGTTTCGCATTACGCCCGGTGCAGGGAGCCAGAGAAAGCCGAAATTTATCTTTTATAGTTGTTTATAGAATCAATTATCACTTAAAATACTACTAAGATCCATATTACTATCACACGAGCCAATGGCAATTAAATGCACGGATGCAGAGTCAGATTAATGAATGAAATACAACTGTTCACGAACAGAAGATTGTTTGACTCATATACGCATAGGCTACGCAATGACAGTTATGCCTACTGTAAATATAGAGTTACAACTACAATTAGAGTTGTTTGCATAAAATGCACCGTGAACATTCACATGTTTGCCCTGTCATAGGCTACATACATCTTCGGCGAAATACAGGTTTGTGTACGTTTTATTTAATCTATAAAATCATTACTGTGCTGTTAATCATTTTATTTTATGCAAGGCAACATAGGCCTACAAGGACGCAATGTCAGTCAGCCTAGCTAATGAGTCAGTCTTTTTTGCGTGATGGAAACGCCTGATCCCTAGCATAGCTTAAAACAAATTATCTTATTCCTAAAGGGACTAAATCTATTTACATCAGATGTTAAAATATGTTCTTAGAGCTGTGCACTGTTTGTTTCTGGGCAGGTTATGGAGTCAGTCACAGCATCTTTCGGCAATGAGTGAAACGCAGGGCGGCGGTCTAAAGTTCAGCAGTTTCCCCAACTGTTTCCCCGCCGAACACGAGCCCAGCTCCCGCAAGAGATCCAGAACCACTACCGTGGAAACAGGAGAACAGAGACCGGTTGATTTTAAAATGTTTGTTAAACGAGTTAAAATGTTGGCAGTATGTAGGCTACATGTTAAAACGAAATAAAATACATTGGTGGTCAGAATGAATGGCACCCCTGGTAAATATGGTCCAAAATGGCTGTAAAAAATTAATCTGCATTGTTTATCCTTTTGATCTTTCATTAAAAAAATTTGCAAAAATCTAACCTTTCATTGAAGTAAAATAATTGAAAGTGGGGGGTAAATCACATTATCTTTTCAGATCTCTCCAGATCCTTCAGATTCACAAGTTCATGTTGGTGCTTCTTCTGTTCAGTTCATCCCACTCATTTTCTATAGGGTTCAGTTTAGGGGACTGGGACGGTCATGGCAGAAGCTTCATTTTGTGCTCAGTTACCCATTTTTGTGTTGATTTTAATGTTTGTTTTGGATGGTTGTCCTGATGGAAGATCCAACCATGGCCCATTATAAGATTTCTAGCAGAGACAGTCAGGTTTTGATTTTTTATCTGTTGGTATTTGCTAGAATCCATAATACTATGTATCTGAACAAGATGTCCAGGACCTCCAGCAAAAAAATAGTCCCACAACATATAAGATCCAGCAGTATATTTAACCGTAGGCATGGGGTACTTTTTTACATCTGGTGGGTTTGCTGCCACAAAAAAAAAAACTTTTTTTTGTTTCATCTGACCACAGAATCTGGTCCCTTATGAAGTTCAAGTCATGTCTGACAACTGAATATGCTGGAGTTTATTTTTGGAGAATCGAGGAGGATTTTATTCTAAATATAAAGTAATCGATTGTCGAGTTCACGCGCGTGATCATAGGTAACTAAACCTATGCGAGTGAACTCGACAATCGATTACTTTGGACTTCAACCGAAAACAGGATGTAAATACAGGTATGAGCGCTGGCCGAAATTAACTTCATTTTTATTCATATCTTTCACATCTACTGCAGTCAGATTCACCCGTGTTAACTCTAAAGGAATCACTCACATTGGCTGTGCACTTGTAATGACACATCAAGGATGTTAAGAGGGTAAAAGCAGGTTTAAAATATGCCCCATTGAAGTCAACAGGGTGCAAATTTTAAAAAAGAGTATAACACGGTGTAGGCAACACCGATTTTTGTCGTTGTTATCTGTATTGACAGCACTCCAAATTTACAAAAAAATTAGCTCAATGTTAAAATTGACCGGAGTTCTCCTTTAAACCTTCGCCAGGCCGTTGGATTCCGTCGTTGGGCCAATGGGTGGTCCTTACACATGTGCCTGTCTGTTTCCAATCAGAAAAAAAATCCCTCTGATTCTTTTCAATCTGACTGACTGTCAATAACTACATGATCAAGGGTTAGGAGGGTCAATAGGTCAATACTAGCTGTCAAAAAGACTTCAAAACCCCTTTGATCTCTTTGATCTCATCTCATCTTCTTTGATCCCTTTGATCCTATGCCAAAAGGGGCGGGTACCTGTCACCGGAAGGGGCGTGGCACCTGTCAATCAATCAGTTTTTGACAGGAGGTGTCTTTCATGACATGTGTCATGTCATGATTATGAAGGTGTCATGTCAGTCTTATGCACACCCCTTCAAGTAAAGTGTTACCAAAAAGTTTAAAAAGTAAAACAAACAAGTTTAAGTTTATAAAAAAGATTTATGAACATTATTTTATATAGCCTAAAATATATATTTTATGAAACACGTTGAACTCTAAAACTGCTAGAAAATCAAAGTCATAAATCTAAACAAGTTGTGTTTCAAATTTGAGCTTGATATCTCAAAAAAGTAGCTTTCAGTATGATTTTGTTTGGGTGCAGTACCAATATGGGTGCAGTATATACATGTATATGTTTTTGATTACACACATACAAACCACACTCTGACATCCATACAAACACACCTACATAATTATTATGATATGTAAATATCCAAGCTGATATGTAAAGACTATAAATGGACATTAAAGGCAATACATATAGATATTGTACACCTAAAACAACACTAAAACATTTTTTCCTAAATCCTGTGCTTTTGAGGCTAGCCTATGTGTTTTACTTTAAAAGAGCAGACATACATATAGCCTACATACAGACATTCAATAGTCTTAATTTGACCAATATATTCGTTTTAATAGCTTTTATTTGTATTTTTTTGTTAATTTGTTATTTTAGAACATAAACTAACAAAGTTATATAAAAAATATATAAAATATAACTACTATATATATATATATATATATATATATATATATATATATATATATATATATATATATATATATATATATAGAACAGTTTTGTTAGTTTTATTGTTAGTTTTATTGTTAGTTTTATTGCCTAATGTACAATGTTCACACAGTCCATAAAAAAAATTGTAAATGTAGTATTTTTATGTTTTACTTTTTGCAATAATCTTTCATTTAAAAAACAGACTCAGATCTAGATGGTTTTCATAAATATAAATATTAGATTTATATATTTGGAAATATATATATAATAATATATATATATAAATGGATATATATAAAATATCCATTTATTTATTTATTTATTTATTTATTTATTTATTTATTTATTTATTTATACATAGGCCTATATACATTTATATATGAAAATGTTTTGACCTGTGAATCTAGTTTAAAATATTTGCAGATAATAAATATGAACTTAAGACCTATTTATGCATCTTTGTTGTTTGTGTTTGTTTGTTTGTTTGTTTGTTTGTTTGTTTGTTTGTTTGTTTGTAAATAATGTTCTGTTATGTTGAGAATATTGTTATGGATTGAATTGTAGAGCACCTCCGGTGCTCCATTAATAGGATATTCCAGAAACTTTAAAAAAAAAAAAAGCTACTACACTTTACTGTAATATGAATATTGTTACTGAAAGTTTTAAATAAACCTTTCCACTTTAACATTTATGATGTTTATTTGTGAAAGATTATGATAATTTATTAATTTTATTAAGATTGAGTCAGTGTTGAGATCTAAGTTCTTGAAATAAAAGAGCATGCTTGATTAGATTTTATCCACTTTTTATTTGTATATTATGTATTCATTTGTTATACATGTTTTAATCTATATTACAGTTTTTCACAATTGCTAAGACACATTTCTTGAAACCTTCACCCATTTTCTCACAACATTAAACACAAATCCAAATTTTTGAACTAAACTCTCAAAACCATTGACTCTTCTCAAAAAGTCAAACAATTGCTGTACTCAAAATAAAACAATGCTTTCAGATCATACACATGAATCAATAAAATAAGCACTACAGATCATCCATTAGACACTACATCAAAAAATGGAGAAAACAGCATCCAGAACGTTACAGAAAATAATAATATTGTATATAGTAAAAAAAAATTCTAGTAATTGCAACTGATAAGGTGAACATTGTATACTGTATGCACTGCAAGTATAGTATTTTACTGAATATTGAATAGTAGGCCTATTGGATCTCTGTATATTCAGTTCCCCTGCATTATGTTGACTATTAGGGACAAGAAAATTGATTATTTGTCAAATTCGAATGACGTTTTAGTGATTTCTTTCAGTATGAGTGAGTTTAATTTGTTGATTGATCGATCGTTACCCAGACAGCAACATAGTGTTGGCCCAGATCCGGCACACATCTACCCCTTTTCCACCAAAAAAGAACTGGTTTGGAACTGGTGCTGGTTCAAAGTTGGTTCAACTTGCGGACCTTCTCAGAATCTGTTTGTTTTTCCACTGACTAGAGAGCCCAGCGAACGAAGTCGTTATTTTGAATAAATATATATATATATATATTTATTTATTTATTTATTTCAGTTAGATGAGAGCTGAGGGATTCATGATCAAAAACTAAAGGTTCCAAATTATTCCCTTCTTTGGCTGGTTGTCCATAGGTGAGGAAGCAGCCATATTAAAGATCTCAGGCCCAAGACCTGCAGTGAGAAGTATTTATACAAGATATAAAAATGATCATTAAACAAGGTGGTTTCTATAGATTTAGGCATTGGTTAAAAGAAGACCGCGAGAAGATCAATCTATCATGCATTTCTCAAGTTATATGGTTTAGAGTAGACGACCAATACTGAGCAGAATGTATTTCATATAGCCTAAGCATCCAATATTGCATGATTTATTTTTAAATGGAAGTGAACTTAAAAATCAAATAACAAAGGAAATTCCTGGAAGTATGTCAGGAGTCCATCTGTATCTAAAATATAGTCCCATGAGTGCATTGACATACTATCTATCACTCACCTCCTTGTTCTCTTGGTCTCTTCCGAACTAATCGATAAGCTTTGTTACCCAGATATTTTGTAATTTCAGTTTTACAGTCGCCCCTGGTTACTTTTCTTTTCAATGCAGCCTCTGAAAAAGGAAATGCAGCCTCTTAACGTTATCTAGTCTTTTAGAATGTATGATATTACATTTTATTTATCAAGCTGTTAATACTATGTGTATTCTTGTACACTAAAATATGATTTTGAAGATAGCATGTAAGGATAAACAATTGCAAATAATATTGCAAACGCAATTTCCATAAAAGAAAATTGTAATGCAATTATTTGTCCATATACAGTATTGCCCAGGCCTATATGCTCTTGGGAAAAATTGGTCAAATTGAAGAGCTTTTAAATATGTTTTAAGCTTATTCCATTGAAATTTTGATTTGAAAATGAAGACAAATGCAGACATAATATTAATAAAAACAAATATTTTAAGTATGTGTGAAGTGTTCATGTAGCAGTGAGTTTACTTCTGATAACATCTGCTAAAATGAGCTTAGATAAGGGCTTTTTATCTCCTCTCCCCAGCCAGTTGAACTCCTTAGCCAGATCATCTGTTAAGATGCACTGCATAATATTCTTAATCACATCCTTGTCTCCAAAGCCTCCAAGCTCTGACAAATATTTTACCTGTGAAGAAAATAGTGCGAATTTTATTAAAGTGTATTGATTATTTTAATTACAAATCTCTGCAATATTTGATACTAATTGATCAATGGCATTGAATTGTCAAATATGTTGTATACGGACGACTCTGCTGTTGTCTGCCTGGGCTATTTGACGATTTAAGCTTGTCTACAAGTAAGATCATAAAATAATTTGGACTCCAATCAATATTTTTGTTATTATTTCTCTTTTTTTTGTCTTTAAGACATTACCAGTAAGATTTATTTTGTGATATTGACCGGCTGAGTGTACAGAATCCCTTTAAATTCTTGATAAACGCTGTGTTGACTCACATATTTTTTGCATGCTGTTGCATTCTTGAGCTGTCTTTCAATCCTCTCCACATCTTCAAAGGTTCTAAGAGGCAGATTTAGGCTTGTTTTAACATCTCTAGTGGGCAAGCTGCTACTGCTGGGCGCTTCAGAAGCCGTATTGTCTTTCAGTAGTTTCTTTAACATGGCAGAGTTTTCCTGCACTGTGCTCTTGATGTCTCTCAGCATATGGAGGAGCAACTCCTTGTCTGTTGTGTAAACATTTTTTTTTTTTTTCTGTACAAAGTTAAAAAAAAAAAAAAAAAAAAAAAAAAAAAACTTTTCCAACTGATTATGACAAAAGAAGTTGACTCACCATTAGCTGGCATTCTGGATGTAGATGGAATTGGTACAGGAGGAAGCGGTTGTAACATTGCTTGATTTTATACAAGCTGTTGTCTTTTTAGTATTCCAGGGAATCCAGTGGCTACTGGAAATTGCCTTTATTTGAAAGCAAACAATGTACAAATTAATTATTTTACCTTTTCATGGGTCAAATATTTTGAACAATTTTGATTGGAAACAAAATGTTTGTTTGTGTAACCGTTTTTCTTTCTCTTCTTTCATTTTGTTTTTCGCTTCTATTGCCTTGTCGAAAGTGCCTGCAATAAGATACATATTTTATTATATTATAGTAAAAATAATGGTAAAGATACCTAAATTTAAACAGTTATTTTAAAAATCGTAAATGTTACCATGTTCTTTGTGAAAGCTAATATTTAATTTCTCCCATGGTTTTCCTCCTGTTTCAGGTTTAAGTCTGTTCTGAACAGCTTCCATGCACTTCTCTGGTGATCTGAATGGAGGCCAGTAACTTTGTTTCTTGTCTAAGCTCAACCAGTTTGATGCGACCACCATCACCTCGTCTGAGTCTTACAGGGTGACAACTGCATACATGATCTGACTAGTAAAAAAGAGAAGAAAAAAAACAGGACAAGATATTTAGCCCTAATTGAAAAATAAATATTTCATAGTAAATTGGAAAGTTGACCAATCAAATCATCTTAAAGTTGTGAAAGGATTTATTTCTTGAAAAAATACACAGAAATTATTGTCCCATTAACTGGTCTAGCCTTGTGTTGTTTAATCAGTATGTCTGTACAAACATCGATGCATTTAATAATTTATGTTAATTGCCTCACTGGCACAAATTTAGGCACAAGCTAAATTTCGGTACTGAATGCAGTAAAATCAGCAAATTAAATCTTGGTTGTCTTCATGAGCCTCACCTTCCATCACTCTCCATTGAAATGTCTTTTTCCTCATTAGACAAAAAATCACACTCATCTTTGTCTGATGCCTCTTCCTCAGACTCATTTTCCAAGCACTTTAATAGTTCATCATTAACATTTCCTCTGAATAATTCCACAGTGTCATATACTTCTTTATCTCTGCTCTTCACAGCTGTAATTACTTTCTCAAGGTCCTCAGGTTGGATGCAAAGTATCACACTTTGTATAAAAACGAGAATATCATTCTGTTTTAAACATCCAGTTAATGCGGACATTGCGGAGGCAAAGCATTTCAGAGCCAGTGTAATGAGAACTGGGGTCAAAGGGCAGCCCTGATCCAGCAGTTTGTCTCTCTCAACTGAAACTTCTACAGATTCAGTTTCTGGTGCATCTCTGAGAAGGTTTTTCACAATGAGGAAGTCTTGATACAGAGTTGGGTTTGACCGTTTTTGCTCTTCTATCTCATCCTTAATACAAGACAAACGTATCTGAGTGCAGAGTGTTTTAGAAGTGATCATGACAGAAGCTGAATTTTTTGGTCCAAGACCCTTTGACTGAGACTCCAAGAAATCATCTAGACGTCTTGCTAGAATATTTGCAATGATGAGGTAGTCAACGTTAAAAAAGTGTTGACTTTCATCATGTGGACTTTTCACAGTTTCATTAAAGTGTTTCTCAGAGCAGTTAAATGCCCCTCTGTGGATTCTGTCATAGAGTGTCTTAATGTATGGAATTAGATCCTGAATGTTGTCTTTATAGAAGGAAACTGGGATGCCGTCTGGTCTCGGTGTGTCTGACACTTGAAGAGACTGTACAGCTGATACAATGTCAACCCCAGTGACTGCATCTGAGCTTTCTTCACCCAACGATGAACCCGTCTCATGTGTCAAAAGATCCTTTTTTAGATTCAGCCATTGGAAAACGGATTGTAACTGGGCATCTCTCTGAAAAAGGGTGGAAACATTGTTGATCTCCAAGTACACAGGACAATGGTCACGCATCTTTGAGTCTCTGATTTCACAACTTCTGACTCGCCACATACATTCTTCTGGAACAAAAAATTAATCCAGCCTGGACGCAACTTGACTGTGGAATGTATACTCCTGCTTTACAGGGTTCTTTCTTCTCCAGACATCAACTAGCTGAAGAGATTTCATGAACCTATTCACACAACTGCGCAGCTTTCTGTGGTTTGAGCTGTCGGTCACCCCTTTTGAATTGTCTTTGTCGATAAATGGATTGAAAACCGTGTTGAAATCTCCACCAATCACCAGCAGCCCTGTGGTCATTGAATGCAGGTAAGGTAAAAGTTTATCAAGGGTTTTTGTGTCTGTTTCATGGTTATAAACACTAACCAGAGTGTACAGCTGACCTTCCAGTTTACATTTCAACACAACATAAGCTCCACATCTATCTTTTTCATCACTTATACATTCAAAATCTAGTCTTTTTCTGACTAGTATGGCTGTTCCCTTTCTAGTGGAGGTAAACTTTGTGTAGAAAACATGCCACTCCTTTTTTAGGTCTTCTATAATATGTTCATCTCCTTCTCCAATGTGCGTCTCTTGTAAAAGAACAACATCAGCATTTTGTAGTTCTTGAAATTTGTGATCTTTTTTTTCTTTAAGTCCATTAACATTCCATGTAATGAAACTTATGGACTGAGTAGCCATTGACAGATCTGCTCTCACAGACCAGCGAGAAATCTTCAGCTTAGTTCCCTGTCAAAACAAAGAGTGATGGAAGGTATGGGAACTTTATTTCATGGCACATCCAAGAATACAAAATTAAGTGCAGATCTCAAGGAAAGCAATATTTCTGGAAATCACAAAATTTAGAACTCCAAAAATATTTCAGTCTTTCAGATTTAAGTGTATGTGTTTGACACACAAATGTTGTCTGACACTCGTTCGACATGTGGTTATTGTTTCTCCTACAACTGCTGTGTGCTTCTAAACCATGTGTTGGATTCCTCTAGATCAGTGGTTCTCAGTCTTTTTTGGGCCAGCACCCCCATGTGCAGGTCCCTTACCGGCCCCCATAAAAAAAAATGGCCTTTTATTATTAATAAATATAATCATTATTATTATCATTCTCATTAAAAAGTCAAAGCAGTCCATTATAATCAGAGATACTGTCTACACTTGATGCAGATGCCCTGTTCATTACTCCATGCGGTTGCGCCACCTCTGACAACAGGACAAATGGATTTGAAATATTCCCTTTGATGTGTCCTCGGATGCACCCAATGTAGAGACAGTGTTAGAATATTGCAGGCCACGTTCTTTTGTAAGTTTCAGCTTGCCTCGTCGTAAATCTTTGGTATAAACTTGCCTTAATGGCAACAAAAATTGCTTCCATTAATCATAAACAGTTTTTACAACAAACATAAAAATTGACTTAAATGACCAAAAGTAACACATTATATAGCAAAAATGAAAAAAAAAAAAATTTGGCTAAAAAAATTACATTAATAGACATTTTCTTTTTGTAGTTTGTTTCGGAAAAAAAAATTATAAGAAAGAAAGAAAGAAAGAAAGAAAGAAAGAAAGAAAGAAAATATCAATTCAAGACTTTTTTACTACAGACACAACATGGTTACACAACTTAATTAACTCTTAAGATTAAGTTGTAGAATTCAGATAACTTTAAGCACCAGAATAATTGGAGGGAAGAGTTACCTTGTTTCTCTCAGGATAAAACACTGTCGTCAGTTCAGCTGTCTGGTTGAACAGAGAGTAAGACTTCTGACGTTAGATTTGCTTAATAGACTCACTCTTGGGTGTGGACTTATTGGTAAATCACAGTGTCAATTGAACAGTCTGTGTTTTAAAGGGACAGTTTACGTTCTGTCATCATTGTTTGGACCCCAAAATTCTTAAAAACCGTTAAACTTTAAGGAATTATGCTTTTAACTTTACTGTTCCAAATAATTAGTAGTTCCTTCTGAGGGATTTATATGGAAGTAAAATAATGCCAAATGTTTTTGAAACAAAAAAGCCTGTTGAACTGCACTACTTGAAAAAAATAGGCATTGCATTAACCATGCTTGCATTTTAATGCATTGTATTTTTAGGGCTTGCCTTTTTAATGGCTGAAATTCAACATGGTTGAATATTTAAGCTGTGAATATTTAAATTCAAAACATTTCAAACACATTTTCATTATTAAAAATTCAAATATCCATATTCACCTTTCATATTTCACTTCCAAAATATTCAAACTGTTCAACAGGCAATTTTCGGTCCATTTTATTTCGCTTTGCAAATTCGCTTCCACAAATTCAGTGGTTCAAATTCAACAGTAAATTCAACATTGACATCCAGAAGCAGTAGATTACCGAGCATCTGCTGTTAGTCTACCTCACCAGCAGGAGGTACATGTCACAGTGTCTGGTTTGTGTATTCCTGGTGTCCACTAGAGGTCCTCTTCCCCACGGTGTCATCCACATTATGAACTGCATTCCCCACAATCCTTGTCTGTACCAATCGCTGTTCATTGCACTCAGCTGTTCCCCATCATCATTGTTCCCAGCTGTTCCCTGTTTCATTGTTAGTTCTGTGTGTGTATATATACCCTGGTTGTTTCAGTGTTTGTCACAGAGTCCTTGTCTATTATCACACCACTTCTGAGTTCTGCTTTGTTGCCTATTTTGTATTGCTTTATGTTTTGGATTGCTTCATGTTTTGGATTGCTTCTTTGGTTTTGACCCCTGCCTGGACTGTTTGTGATTACTGATTTTCCCAAATAAATACTGCATTATTGGATCTACCTGTCTCCTTGAGTGTGGATCGTGACAGTACAAAAGCGTGAAGACTAGCAACAGTTAGAACAAGCCATTCATTCATAAAATAAAAATGATTATCTGGGTCAGTATGCGGTAAAGATGATAAAGACACAAAAGCTGTGCTTTATGTTTCATTCAAAAACTTAATTGTTACTTTGTCACGGTTGATGAATTCATTGACTCTTCCTTGCGTGTTGTGTGTGTGTGTATGAGTGTGTGGGCGTGGTCGCTGATTATTCTCCGGGAGAATCAGCGACAGGTGATCCTAATTCACAGTGGCTACTTATACTCACCGTGTGCGCTTTGTGATTGTCAGATTGTTGTTTGTGGATGTTCCCCGTTCAGTTCCTGTTCTTCCTCGTCTCCTCGTGTCTCCAGCCTGAGTTCTGTTTGGATTGTTCGTCAATGCAGTTTGTCTTCACGTCGTGTCTTCACCGGGATTTCACCTCACTCATCTGACCGTGCCACTCTGAGTTGCCCACGCAAGCCTGCGTTACCGACGCACCCTGAGCTCTCCCTGAGGATCGTGAGATTCATCTCCACTGACTGTGTCTGTTCCCGTTTTCTTCCTGTCACATACTTTCCCTGTGTAGCCTACATGTTATCAGCTTTCTCTACCATGAACGGGATTGTAATCGGTTTCCCTCAATACCTCATCATACTCTAGGATTCCCCTTCCGTCGGGACAAAGCGCTTAACGTAGTGTAATGGACTAATACAGTAATCGGTTTCCCACAATACCTCATCATACTCAAGGATTCCCCTTCCGTCGGGACAAAGCGCTTAACGTAGTGTAATGGACTAATACAGTAATCGGTTTCCCACAATACCTCATCATACTCAAGGATTCCCCTTCCGTCGGGACAAAGCGCTTAACGTAGTGTAATGGACTAATACAGTGATATTAAAGACCAAACTCGCACCTTATTGGGGATGTAGGCTGTACTACAGGCAAGCAGATGGACTCAGAATATGAACTTACCGTGCAAAGTTTCATGCTCAGTGTTTCCCAGTGATATACTGGCTTAAAATCAACACTTGGATCAATTAATACTAACACTTTCTATTCTATTCTATTCTATTCTATTCTATTCTATTCTATTCTATTCTCTCTCTCTCTCTCTCTCTCTCTCTCTCTCTCTCTCTCTCTCTCTCTCTCTCTCTCTATACACTCACCTAAAGGATTATTAGGAACACCTGTTCAATTTCTCATTAATGCAATTATCTAATCAACCAATCACATGGCAGTTGCTTCAATGCATTTAGGGGTGTGGTCCTGGTCAAGACAATCTCCTGAACTCCAAACTGAATGTCAGAATGGGATTTAAGCAATTTTGAGCGTGGCATGGTTGTTGGTGCCAGACGGGGTATTTCACAATCTGCTCAGTTACTGGGATTTTCACGCACAACCATTTCTAGGGTTTACAAAGAATGGTGTGAAAAGGGAAAAACATCCAGTATGCGGCAGTCCTGTGGGCGAAAATGCCTTGTTGATGCTAGAGGTCAGAGGAGAATGGGCCGACTGATTCAAGCTGATAGAAGAGCAACTTTGACTGAAATAACCACTTGTTACAACCGAGGTATGCAGCAAAGCATTTGTGAAGCCACAACACGCACAACCTTGAGGCGGATGGGCTACAACAGCAGAAGACCCCACCGGGTACCAATCATCTCCACTACAAATAGGAAAAAGTGGCTACAATTTGCACGAGCTCACCAAAATTGGACAGTTGAAGACTGAAAAAATGTTGCCTGGTCTGATGAGTCTCGATTTCTGTTGAGACATTCAGATGGTAGAGTCAGAATTTGGCGTAAACAGAATGAGAACATGGATCCATCATGCCTTGTTACCACTGTGCAGGCTGGTGGTGGTGGTGTAATGGTGTGGGGGATGTTTTCTTGGCACACTTTAGGCCCCTTAGTGCCAATTCGGCATCGTTTAAATGCCACGGCCTACCTGAGCATTGTTTCTGACCATGTCCATCCCTTTATGACCACCATATACCCATCCTCTGATGGCTACTTCCAGCAGGATAATGCACTATGTCACAAAGCTCGAATCATTTCAAATTGGTTTCTTGAACATGACAATGAGTTCACTGTACTAAAATGGCCCCCACAGTCACCAGATCTCAACCCAATAGAGCATCTTTGGGATGTGGTGGAACGGGAGCTTCATGCCCTGGATGTGCATCCCACAAATCTCCATCAACTGCAAGATGCTATCCTATCAATATGGGCCAACATTTCTAAAGAATGCTTTCAGCACCTTGTTGAATCAATGCCACGTAGAATTAAGGAAGTTCTGAAGGCGAAAGGGGGTCAAACACAGTATTAGTATGGTGTTCCTAATAATCCTTTAGGTGAGTGTATATATATATATATATATATATATATATATATATATATAAAAAGAGTTCAGATGCAAAAGCCTCTAAAAGTCATCTGAAATTTTGGTAACACTTATCACACTTATATTTATATATACACTTTATATTTATATTTTGGTAACACTTTATATTTATATTTATATACGTACACCGAAATTACGGTGTACGTTTCTGTAATTATCGTGTACTTCTGTGTAGGTATAAGGGAACAATATGTTAAGTTTTGGGTAATAAAGGGGTAACAAGCAGATATACAACCTGCAAAGAATTTCGTAAGTAAACCGAAATTACGGTGTACGTTTCTGTAATTATAGTGTACCTCCGTGTAGGTATAAGGAAACAATATGTTAAGTTTTGGGTAATAAAGGGGTACAACCAGACAAGCAAATTATTTATAATGTAATTATTTTAAAACTAACAGGTACCTATTCTGTTAATATATTAACAAAAATTGTTAATATACAGGCAAAAATTGTACGTCTGTTGTATATAAAAGTTTTTATCACATTTCTGGCAAAATATGTTCTTGTGCAATGTAGTTACAGGGTAATTTTGACATCTGTGGGTTGTAAATTAAACTTATATATATGGCTGCATGTAAGCACAGTATGATAAAAATTTAATTTATTGGCTTTTCTTACTAAACTACTTAACGATAAGCCAAAAAAATTAGTTTCTGCTATGATTTTAATTTAGAACATACCATGTAGTACTTAGTACTTACCTTATCACATTGTATTGCAATGACACTTAAATGTCAGGGCAAATATACTGTGTAATTAAAACGTTTTTTTGTTTTGTTTTCTTAATAAGAGTACCTTTCTCTGTAATTACTGTGCAAATAGTGTTGTTTCGTATTGTTACATAGTAAGTAGTGTTTGTTACCCGTTTCAACCGTGTAGTTACAGGGTAAGTGTAACTCCTGCGGGCTGTAAATTAAAGTGGCGCTTGTTACCCCCTTGTTCTGTGTAGTTACAGGGTAAGTGCAACTCCTGCGGGCTGTAAATTAAAGTGGCGCTTGTTACCCCCTTGTTTTGTGTAGTTACAGGGTAAATACAACATTGAAACAGACAAACTTTACCATTAGCATTATCAACAAATTTCTAAATTTGTACTTGTAAAAGAACAGTAGCACAATTAAATCAAAAACATTTATTAAAACAAGTTTAACAATAAACAATCACAATGTTGAAATGACATCAACACTGTACAAACTGTAAACAGAACAGAAATAATCTTGAAATCACACTGTACAAAGTGTATAAATAACAATAATCGCCAACAGTTGAACAGAGAAAACAAACAATTGGTTTAAACAAATTACAAAAACAAAACAAAAACAAACAAAAAAAATCAATGCCGAAACTTATTTTTTATAGGTAGCAGCTTATTTTCTTTTTTCATGTCCTCAATTTTCTTCCGAAGTTGGGCGCAATGATCATTTTCACGTTTAGCGCCATGTTGTTTAAACAGCAAATGCATTTGCGCCCAATTTTGCGCCCATGAGCGTTCTGGTCTGAAAATGAGGTGTGTTCAGGCACATTGTTGGCGTGTTGCTATTTTGAGGCAACTAACATAGACTACGCCATTGACCAACTAAAACCTGCTCTAAAGTCTAAAGTAAATGGTGCAATATTGTTTTTGTTATTTAATGAGCGCATTAGTAATACGGTACCATACGGGACGACAATGCGCGTTTGCTTATCACACATGGATGCGCAGCAGCACACAACCCTTTTTATAATATGAAAAATTAAAGGATTAAAATGTAAAAGATTATTATTGAGTCTCTTGGACATAAATGAGGACCGATTACGAGACAAAGCACAAGAACATATTTTGCCAGAAATGTGATAAAAACTTTTATATACAACAGACGTACAATTTTTGCTTGGAATATATTAACAGAATAGGTACCTGTTAGTTTTAAATTAATTACATTATAAATAATTTGCTTGTATATCTGCTTGTTACCCCTTTATTACCCAAAACTTAATTATTGTTCCCTTATACCTACACGGAGGTACACTATAATTACAGAAACGTACACTGTAATTTCGGTTTACTTACAAAGTTCTTTGCAGGTTGTATATCTGCTTGTTACCCCTTTATTACCCAAAACTTAATTATTGTTCCCTTATACCTAAACGGAAGTACACTATAATTACAGAAACGTACACCGTAATTTCGGTTTACTTGCGCAGTTGTTTGCGGGTCGTAATATAAAGTGTTACCGAAATTTTCTAGTGAGTTTGGTTGTTTAGCAAATGTACAGCAAAAATAATTGTAGATGAATTCCATTTCACAGACTGTGAAAGTTAGGTGAGGAGAGATTGATTTATCAAACATATACAAAAACTGCCCCCTTCACTGAACAAACATACTGTAGCTTATATTTAAGCCTATGTTAAAACACATTATAACAATACTTCAGACATTATTTCAGTGGGGGCAAAATCAGTTCTATTGTATATTTATAGCTTGGAGCTTTGCTCTTTGGATGACATACAGTATAATTCAACACTTAACAATGAATGTTTGAACTGAAGAAATCATGACACACATGGGGATGTTTTATAATAAATGTCAAAGCTGGTGCTGGTGCACTTGTGCTTAAATGAAAAGAATGGGTTGCTTATTTTCTTTTCATCCAGTATTAAGTATCAAAGCCAAAAGTCTGTCTTCCATCTGCCGGAAGCTAGTTATGATAGTCGATAAGTTTTAAATATGGATATTTTTCTTACACAAACACATCGCTTCACTTCAGAAGGCCTTTATTAACCCCCTGGAGCCGTGTGGAGCACTTTTATGATGGATAGATGCACTTTTATGGACTTAAAAACAGAAAGCTTATAAGAGCCAGGACATTTTTTAATATAAGTCAGATTGTATTTGTCTGAAAGAAGACTGTCATATAAACCTAACTTGAGGGTGAGTAAATCATGGGCTAATTTTAATTTTTGGGTGAACTAACCTTATAATGTCTTGTCCCTACACAACACTAACTGAAATGGAGAATATCAATATGTAGTCAGGGGTGCTTCTCATTTCTTATTTGTGCATCCTCGTTACCTTTCTTTGCGTCTCAGCTCCACCCCCTGTAAGATACAAGGGAAGGCTGCAAGGAAAGAAAATGAGGACGGAGGAATCGAATGAAAGCTTTTTTATACATTGGAATACTTGATCACTCGAGCATCACTTCATAGCATCATCAGCAGAGCTCAAAGCATCTGCCCTTATGTTATTGAAGTTTGTTTATTTAAGAAATTCATAATAAATATAAGATACCCTGTTGTAATATGTGAGATGTGTGGTTTATATAAACTGCAAAGGTAAAGTATAAATTAAAATGATTGTGATCGGAGGAGAATTAATACATGCGTCACGTTTAAGTCGATAAAACTCTTCCGCATAGGATACACCTGTGTATCCTCTATCATAACTCCTCAGAAAGCCTCCTCACTCCTCGGTCCTCTGTCTGACTTAGCTTTTGAGTGCGGACTTCTTAAATAAAACATTACGATATCAAATTAAACACTCAAGAGAAAATTTGTCTTTAGTGAGTTTTGTTTTACTGAATTATTATCTATTTAATGACTAAATCCTGAGCTTTAGTCTGCCAAAAAAATATGTATAGGGAAAAAGTGAAAGCACATGTCAAGAAGTCTAAGACTCAAAGAAACAACAAAGAAACACATGAGTTTGCCTATTATTTGCATCTCTCTTTTGCAGCTCTGTGTTTGAACTTGCATGCAAATCATGACATGAGTCATATCATATGGACTACTTATGGATTACTCATCCAATAGTGTCAAGTGCAGTCAAATCGATAATGCAGTATTACTGAATATCAAGTGTCTTTTTAACCCCAACTAAGCAAGCAAAAAGCGACAGTGCCAAGGAACCCAATTTCCATCATGTGACAGAAAAGGAGAAAAAAAACTTGGCGAGAAACCAGGCTCAATCGGGAGGCCAGATCTCCTTTGTCCAAATTAATGAATATGGTGTGATTTATGATTCCAGGCAGCAACACGTGTCAGATTTTGACTGATTTTAAAAAATGTTGCATTCTGCTCCTTCTGCATGATGATCAAGATATAACGCGAACATTAGGTGGAAATGGAAGAGTTGTAGTCTGTTCAGCAGTTTGAAACATGAAGGTGGAACTGTCGTTTAGCCAGTAGTAGATGAGTGGCTTTTCAATGACTGTAAGCGTGATGAAACTGCGTTGGATGGCATGGCACATTCATAGCTGGCCTTAGGGGTCTGTAGAGCACTTGTTTGGTTGTCGAGGTCTTCGCTGCAGATCTGTCCATAGGACTCATCTAATTGTCATGGTTTTCACTGACATTTAAGGGCTGTGTTGTGGTGGTTTCTGGGTCCACCATCTGGATATGGACTGGATCCGTCTGACTACGGTAGCCTCGCGATAAGAATGAGACAGATAAACTAATAGAAGTAGATGCCATTCCTCTTTTAATGCAACACGTGGTGGGTGTTATGGAAAGTGTTCCTGAATTCCAGTTGATCTAATCAATACATTCTAACAATCTCTTTAAGAGATTTGAATTATAAAAATGTGACAGTGTGTTATGCTAGGTTAAGAGATGGGTCTTTAATCCAGATTTAAATGAACAGAGTGTGTCTGCCTTCCGAACAAGGCTATGAAGACTGTTTCAGAGTTTGGGTGCTAAATACGAAAATTGATTGATCGTGTATTTTAGAGATAATTTAAGATGGAAAAACATTGTTTAACATGGGTTTTACAAATGCTGGGAATGTGGCTTTCAGTGACAGATTATCAAATAGCACACCCAGGTTAACAGAGCATGCGTTGAGTTTTTTGGTCCAATAATTCAAATCTGTTTGTTTTTTCTAAATAAAGTGATTGGAAATAACTAGTCATCCAGTTTTAATATCAACTATGCATTCCATTTGTTTTGTGATTTGGTATGTTTCATCTGGCCTTGAAAAGGTATATCTGAGTATCGTCCGTGTATAGTTTTGTTGTTGACTCACAGGATGCAAATATTTTAATCAGGAAATACAAGATTGGAATATTGTTTGCATTTCTCTTTTGCATGTTATCTTTAAAAGCTTTGCATTTGTCTTTTGTTTGCATATATATCACAATAATTAAATGCACTTTAATCTTAATGTTTTTCTAATATTATAAACCAAGCAGAAATTAAAATCTAAAAATATAATTTGACTGTAAAAGAGAGTATTTTAAAGTCAATTAAATATATAATTTATTTAGAAAATGACATTACTTCGGTCAATTATAAATTGTGTAATATGTTCACAAAAGCTCAATGAATAAAAGATAACAATAAAACTACAATTTAGACATCAATGTTGTACAGTATATAGGGTCATATTGATTACTTTTATTAATCCATTAGTTTTGTTTTTTGATAGATCAGTGTGGGAGTTGGGTTTTAGCTTTCTGGCTGATATTATTGTGGAGTGGTTGTCTCATGGTAATATTTTAACATTTTATTTAAAACCCCACCCCAACAGTGTCCAGGTGTGCGGTGTTTTTCCAGTGCATTTGTTATCAGGGCAGGGTCACTTATGTTATTGTGTATTTATAAAACAGATGGTTACGGTCCTTGTTTATGATTTGCCTGGGACGTTGTAAAATACACTTGTGTAAAAACACACCTGTGACCTAATTGTATTGTAGCACAAATTGCGCTGCTTTGTCTGTGTGTTTCTGTATCTGTGTGATACTTGACATTGACAACCATTCTGCTAAACTACTTTGTTTGGTGGAAGGATTATTATTTGTTGTTAATAAAATAATTTTTTTGTTGCTGTGTGTTTATTTTGCCTGCTGTGTCACAGTCAACAGTCACCAGCTCAGTACCAGTCAGCACTACATTTCCCAGCATCCCTCCTGGTCCCAACCTGCACTTAGTCAGCCATCACCACACCTGCTGCAGATCATCAGTAGAATCCTGATTCCCTGCACCTGCACTCCCTCATCAACACACCCTATATATACCTGCTTCACCCTCACATCAGGGTCTGTTCTTGTCAGTTCCCCATAGAGACTACCTACCTGAGATTGTTACTCCAGTATTCCAGATCCAGTTCACCTGCACAGAACCAAACATCAGTTAACAGGCAGTTAAATCACCATTTGCATTTCCCTATTGACATCCACTCGCCATTGCCTGGTTCCTGCTGTCATCTCCACACTCTGCACTCAATAAAGAACCTATTGCTTTTACCAACCCATTCTCACTCCCAAGGCATCAAAAACTGAAGCATGGTCAAGCACCACCGGCGTCACAATGAAGCCACCAAAGAAGGCACCTCTTTGCGTCACTCTACGGACGAATTGGAATTGGGAACTCCGATGCTTTCAATGAGAAACCTGTGGCGTCAAGAACAGAATTTTATCAGGAAATCGTGCTGAAGAAGTCTCATTCCGAACACATCGCGATATTTGGCATCAGTTCAGGTGTGCCAGATGTTTTTAAGTAGGTCTAGGCATTAATACACTGCTGTCCTAATAATGTTTGTTATAATGTATTTTCATGTTTGTCGATATTAATCAGATTAGCTCATGTTCAGTCACTGCATTATATCTGTCATTCCACAGAGGTTTTACGTTTCATTTGCTTTCTAATTCAAAACAGGGTGATTAAACACTGTCTGTCACGTGACGTGCTATAGCCCTAGACCTTCAATCAGTTAATCATATTCATATCAGGTTTAAAGTAGTACAATTAGTTCCAAAGTGGTATTTTTAGTAGAAGTACAGTAAAAACAACACTTACCATGCTTTTACCATAGTAACCTTAGTTTTACTGTGATAAGTGTAGTAAAAAGACAGTAATCACAAAACTTACCAAGCTTTTACCACATTGTAGTTTTAATGTGATATTTGTTGTAAATGCACAGTAACCACAACACATACCATGCTTTTACCACAGTAACCATAGTTTTACTGTGATAGGTGTAGTAAAAGGATAGTAACCACAAAACTTACTAGGGATGTCCCGATACCACTTTTTCACTTCCGATACCGATACCGATGCCACAGCTTTGGCTATTTGCCGATACCGATATCAATCCGATATTTTTATTTTATTCTTGAACTAATACTAATAATAATAAAATATAATGGAAGCACTTTGCTCAATTAGCCACATAAAAACATCTCACTCAAATGGAGAACAAATACTTCTCCAGTCTATAGTCCACAACAACAGTTGATAATGAAAGACTGCCAGCCTTTATTCAAAAGACCTTGAGATATGTTTGGTAACCTGAATGAATTTAAAATTAATTTTCTATATTTCAGATCAATATATTTGTTTCCTTAAAATTTTAATTAACTTTAACTTTATTCTCATCTGAATTATAAATAATTTATTTCTGTATAAAATAATACTACTTTTAAAAACACATTTGATTTTCTTTTTTATTCAATGTAGAATGTGTAACTTAAAAATAGACAGATTAGTGCTCTGTTTGAGGACAAGAAATGAAAACCAATGCAATGATGAATGTCCAAAAGTGTGATTTTGGTTGAGTGACAGTTACAGTTTGATAAGAGTTTACAGTTTGACAAAAGCACAATGTTGTGTTTTACACAAATATAAGTAGGCTAAACACTTTTTACAGTTTTAATGATGTCCTGTATGAAAATGACGGAGTATGTTTTTATGTTTCCACTGTTCGATCGCGCCCGTGCCTCTCTCTCTCTGACACACACACACACACACACACACTCCAGCATTGCAATCTTGACATCGCAGCCTGTTCATTTTGCTGCGTTCACACCAAACGCGAATAGAGCGTCAAATTTGCGTCTATCGCATCTAGTTCGATGCTTGAACAGTTGAAAAGCGAATAGGACGCGCCGCGCACGTATAATGATAAAGTGAGCGTTTGAAGCGATATAGACGCGCGTTCAGAGCTAAGGCAGGCTACAGATTAGGTGTCCCTAAAGAACCCGCATGCGCGTATCTAACAGTGACGTTAGTTCCATATTACATTAATTAATGTGCACGCGAGATTTATTTATTTTTATACCGTGTATTCTCTGTGTAAATCCATGCACCGAACGTACGTTCAGTACGAATACGTACCGTTCCACCCCTAATGGGTATCGGATCATAGGTAGGCCTATCGGATTTTTTTTTTTCTCCCCTCCGATATCCGATCTAGCATTTTGGGCCAGTATCGGCACGATACCGATGCCGTGGATCGGATCGGGACATCCCTAAAACTTACCATGCTTTTACCTCAGTATTGGTAGTTTTAAAGTGATATTTGTTGTAAATGCATGTTAACCACAACACTTACCATGCTTTTAATGCCTAATAATGTAACAACCAATATTTGTGAGGTAAATCAGTAATTATTCCTTTAAATAATCCTATATATTATACATAATGAATTTTTTCTCTCTTTTTTTCAGCTGAAAAGACCAAAAGGGCCTTTCGGACTCAGTCAGCCCATTATTGTTTGAGGAGAAGTAAATGGAGGAGATGGAAAGCTGCAAAGGCAAAAATTTGCAATGGTATGTATGTGTCTTAATCAAACATTTTATCAAGCATTTGTTGTTTCTTAAACCTTTTCTTACAAAACCCATAGCCCTATCAGTATACGAACATAGTCTCAGAGTCTTAATAATTCACAAGATTTAACAAGTTGTCAAATTCGTAATGTTAAAAATTTAATATTTTAAATTCTTACATATTTGTATACTCTTAAATAATCCTGCAGCTTTTACTCCTGCTGTCATTGGCTACTGCCTCAATTCCTGTACATATTTATAATGCAATATTTGTAAATCAGTTGTGCCACTTCTTGGAAAGTAGTTGGATGTCCCACGCACTGTCAGAAAGTTTATATTAATTGCATTGTATACTTTAAAAATTATTACAAATCAGACCCTGTCTGTTCATGTTCCAATGATACATGATGTATCTCCAACCTTCACATGAGTTAGTGAGTCGCAGCGAATCTTGCCGTGATCAGCCCTTCCCAGGTAAAGTTTCTAGAATATTTTAATCAGTATTTACTCATCAAATGCTCTCTCCTGAATAATATGGTAAATTAACTTAATTATAACGTCTTAATTTATATGTTTCAAGAACAATAGTAATTGCACAGAGTAAGTCGAGACTTTCTTGTTTTACAGCAGAGAAGGAAGACCAGTCCTTATATCAATGCAAGCTAATCGAATAAGTCCTTTGTTTCGGGTGAGGAAGGAACATCTTGTGCCCAAAGAAGACAGAAAGGTGCATGAGTCCATTGGTATGTCTTGTATTGAAACAATGCTGTAATATGTAGTACACAATTTGATGTTGACAATTTTACATTGTACAGGTTATCACTTGGTTTTTGACCAAGTGAAGCTCTTGAAACAAGTGATAGAAATAGTAGCATGAAAATAGAGACTAGTAGGTTTAAATGATTAAATGTTAAAACGACTTGCCATATAAGTAATAGTAGCATGAAAATAGATACTAGTCGGTTTAAGCTAAACAAAATTACATCTTAAAGTTGAGGTTGGTGGTCAGTTTAGGGGTAAATGTTCATTTTGACCAACTTTTTACACTTTTAATGTAATTTTAGCAAGAAATTAATTTTGTAGTACTTTAATATTTGCTTTGTCGTCACTAAAGCTTGCTCTATTTTTTACATAATTAAACTATTAAGCCCTGTGCTGTGTATATAGCCTGTTGTCCCGTGTTTTGTCTGTTAATGTCTATGTAGGTTTAGGTTTCTATGCTCTTGTGTCTTCCCAGTGCTCCTAATGTTTTGGCTTGTTTTCATATAATAAGTATAGACAGCTTTCAGATAGTTTCATGCTCCATCTCTTCTTGCCTGAACCAATCGTGACAGACAATAAGATGGTTTCAAATGAAAAGTTTTTGGATAACATGAGAACAGTGACAACGGCCAATACCTAAGGCCATACCTTAGATCTTGTATTATTGCATGGTATTCCAGTTTGCAAACTTGAAACTCTTGAATTGAGTTTTTCAGATCATATGCCTATTATGTTCACTTGCTCTCTTCCAAATGGTAAAACTATGAAATCTAAGAGGTTATCACAGCAAACTCGGCTTTTTAATCCTTCATCTAATGATGATTTTGCTGTTTATTTTAAGGAGGCCTGTTTGATGTACAACCTTGATTCCTCCTTAAAAAATTCAAATGTAGATGAACATCTTTCATTGTTTAATTCCATTTCAAATGATATTTTAAATTCTGTGGCTCCTGTGCGAGAAAAACGACTAAAATCTAAACCTGAACCCTGGTTAAACAGTACCACACAAGAACATAGACGAATTTGTCGTAGAGCCGAACGGAAGTGGAAAAAAGATAAACTACAAGTATCTTTTGAAATGCTACGTGAATCATTAATTGGGTATCAAAAATCAGTTAAACTGGCAAAATCTCAGTATTTTTCAGATATCATTGCAAAAAATTGTCATAAACCTAAAACTCTTTTTACCATTTTAAACTCTGTTTTAAATCCAAATAGTGCTGGTTCTTTGAATGCCTCAGCTGCAGTATGTGAAGATTTTCTCAGGTTTTTCACAGATAAAATAGTTGACATAAGACAGCGTATAGTATCTTCAAATTATGACCTATCTGTCCCGCATCTCTGCACTCCAATTTGTAATGAATTTCCAGACAATCTCTTTAAGCTCCTTTCAAGACATAATTAAGCATTTGAAACCCACTACATGCCCACTTGATATTGTTCCCACTCGGTTTTTTCTTGAGGTCTTTGATGTTGTCGGACCAAGTATTTTAGCTATAATAAATAAGTCACTTCTTACAGCAACCGTTCCAAGATATTTTAAACATGCAATTGTTAAACCACTGCTTAAAAAACCTAATCTCGACCCGGCCGTCTTATCAAGTTATAGACCGATCTCAAATTTGGCTTTCATTTCTAAAGCCTTAGAAAAGGTTGTTTTAGTACAATTACAGAGCTTCTTAGAATCAAACAATATATTTGAAAAATTTCAATCTGGTTTCAGGAAGCATCATAGTACGGAGTCTGCACTTTTAAAAGTTTTAAATGATATTTTATTAACTGTAGACTCAGGGGACTCAATGATACTTCTACTTTTAGATTTAAGCGCTGCTTTCGATACCGTCGACCACAAAATTCTTATATCGCGCCTAGAAAAATATGTGGGTATTGAAGGTCGCGCTCTGGACTGGTTCAAATCATATCTCGAAGATAGGACTTTTTCTGTTTGTCTTGATGGTTTTTCTTCATCCAGCTGCGCCCTGATGTTTGGAGTTCCTCAGGGCTCCATTTTGGCTCCTGTTTTGTTCTCATTATATATGCTTCCTTTGGGGTCTATTTTTACCAAGCACAAGCTGTCATTTCATTTTTATGCTGATGACACCCAAATTTATTTGCCCCTGAAGCACAACGACAAAACAGCGTTGAGATCCTTAGCTGCATGTCTGGCTGATATTAAGTCTTGGCTTTCTTCAAATTTTTTGCACCTTAATGAGAGCAAAACAGAGGTTATGGTTTTTGAGCCTTCAGGCACCTTTAATTATGATTTGGGAGACTTAGTTTGCTATGAAAGACCCTCTACAAAAAATTTGGGTGTCATTTTTGAATCCTCACTCAAATTTGACAAACAGATAAACTCTGTAGTTAGATCTTGTTTTTTCCAACTACGATTGTTATCTAAAACCAAGAGTTTTTTAACCTTTTCTGAGTTTGAGAGAGTGATCCATGCATTTGTGTCATCTCGGCTGGATTATTGTAACTCTCTCTATGTTGGAATTAGTCAATCTAATATAAATCGACTTCAAATGGTTCAGAACGCAGCTGCCAGACTTTTGACTGGTACTCGCAAGTTCGAACATATTACCCCTGTACTGCGCTCCTTGCACTGGTTGCCGGTCCACTACAGAATTGATTTTAAAATTTTACTTTTTGTTTTTAAAGCTTTGAATGGTTCAGCCCCTACTTATCTTTGCGACCTTGTGAACCCAAAAACCTCTGTTAGATCTCTGAGATCCTCTGAACAAAAATTACTGATGGTCCCTAGATCTAGATTAAAGCTGCGAGGTGACCGGGCTTTTTCTGTTGTTGGGCCAAAGTTGTGGAACAGTCTCCCGGTCTCCCTCAGATCAGTTTCATCAGAAGCTGAATTTAAATCTAAGCTAAAAACATACCTTTTTTCTCAGGCATATAACTGTTCCTAGACTTTTTAGACCATTTATCAGTGTTCTGATTTACTCATTCTTTCTTTTCTTTTTTTTTTTGCATTGCGGTCTTTATTATATTTATGTATGTATGTATGTATGTATGTATGTGTTATGCATGTTTTTGTGTATAGGTGTGTACTGTGTGTATATACGCATGTATGTATATTTGTGCATGTGTACATGTGTATGTGTATATATGCATATGTGTATATCACTTATTTTATACCTTTTTTTTTATGACATTGTACAGCACAGTGGTCAACTATTGTTGTTTTTACTGTGCTTTATAAATAAACTTTGATTTTGATTTGAACTAGTGGTTAAATGGTAAATTAGAGTTTTCAACACTCTCACAGCAATTTGTAACTATTTTACAGTTGGTAAATTGGAGGAAATACAGACATTCAGATATGTGGACATTCAGTGGTGACCACAGAAAAGAAAACGTACTCGGTTACTAACGTAACCTTGGTTCTCCTCCAGGCAGGAAACGCAGATGACATGGCGGTCCCCGTCACTGAGTGGGGCTCGACACGAGCCACAGAAGATGCAAGGCATCTTAACAAAGACACTCGGCTCTTTTAGGAAGAGAGTGTGAGTCGCAGCGGCGAAC
The DNA here is from genome assembly GCA_022829085.1 of Abramis brama. Classification (NCBI taxonomy): domain Eukaryota; kingdom Metazoa; phylum Chordata; class Actinopteri; order Cypriniformes; family Leuciscidae; genus Abramis; species Abramis brama. The sequence continues at coordinate 30,789,324 of CM040774.1, forward strand.
ACACACTAAGCAGAGAAAAGGATATAATATGCCGGACAGCGTAGCAGGAACAGCGACTGAAGGCGGCGAGTTGTCGGCCAGCGGCTTCAGATGCAAACGGCTCATCCTGCAGAAGGCTTTTTTCAAACGGCGCGGCTTCTTCCTCTCGGGATCCAGCGATGCGAGAGCTTCGCTGAAGAGATGAAAAATCAGATTCTATCAGCCTGTCGAGCTGTATTTATAGGCCCAAGCCACGCCTGTTTAGGCGGGACGTGACGCGAGGTGACGAGGGGCCTCTCTCGATAGGCTGCTGCAATTGCCGCAGGGCAGCCAATAGGCACGCAAGCCGTCTTGCCTATGTCTGCATGCTGCTGCAACGCGTTTTACATTATTTCAAAAATAAGGATAATTTTTGGCTTCAATATCTCGCGGAAAAGAGATTTTCCCCTAGCGTAAGATATTACGCAGTGCGAGAGACCTCTCGTAAGAGAACTGTATATTACGACCTGATCTCATAAGAAAATGTTGACAATCAGTGCAATGAAAAATCAATGCAACAAGATATGAACATAATACTTTTTAGTTCAACTCTTTATAGTTTTCCTTAATAACGCTACTTTATTTAAAATTGTCCATTTACTAAAGTCGTCTTCATCCAAGAAAAAAAGTGAAACTAGTGAAAGATACTACAGATACTACTTCTTTTTCATCAAATTAACAATTTTTATTCAAGAAGTTCAAGAATTTAATTTAAGAAGAGAACTTGCAAACCAAAGAACATAATGCAGATTTTTGCATTTTTATACATTTATTTATTCTATAATGTTATGATGTTTAAGAAACATAATGTTGTAAAATAGACAAATTGTTTTGCATCAATAAGTTTACATTGCATTAACATTTGTGTATATTTATATAAAAGTAAAAAAAAATATAAAAACCTTTTAAAAATTATTTTATGGCCAAAGCAACAACAACTAAAAGAACATAATACTACAGTAATGTCAAACATTTGCTTTAACACACATTTAACAGGTGCAAATACAATGAAACCTATAATTTTATGCTGTGCAAACATCATTTAGTATGATTCAGCAAATACACTTGGTATAAAACATTCTAAAACTAGTTACATTCAGTTTAATTGTATGTTTTTAAAACAGTTACAGTCAGTTGAATTGTAAAAAACATATTCAGATATCATGACAGATACAAAATAGTTTCTAAATTTGACCAAATTGCTTAGAAAATTCACACCAGACACTGTTACTATTCACATTCTGATGTTTTTTAAATTTAATCTACAAGTATACAGTCCACAATTACATATTTTTCTGCCAATCTTCTCAATAAACCTCTGTCAAAATCAACAGAGAATCTAGCAATGACATTTTCTCTAGAAATAAAGATTTTTGAATTTTCGTCTTGCACGCTGTCAATCATTTCATTAGCAATATGTTTAAGACACAGCGTCATCAGCACTGGAGTCAGAGGGCAACCCCAGCTCAGTAATTTGAATTTACCTTTGGGGCTGTTTCTCAGGACCTTGTTAAGGATGTCTACATTTAATGTATTGGATAATGGTGGGTTTGTCTTGGTTATATCATTTTCTTTTGCCAGAAAACTCCTTAAGATAGACCACCTGACCTTTGCTTTTTGCTCTTTGAAGGTAAACAACACTGCAGTATTTTTTCCATCATCTGTGTAGTCTCTTGAATGAGACTCCAAGTGGCCACTAAGCCACCTGGCCAAGATAGTGGCTAAGATCAGATAGTCAACATTAAATATGCAATGAGTTTCAGATACATCATCAGCCTGGCTGAAAGACTCTGAGATGTTCATTGGTTGCTCAAGTATATTGTGATAAAAAGCACACAAATATGGAATCAGAGCATATGAGTTATTCACATAGAAGGAGAGTGGAATATAATCTGGACGCTTAACATGTTTTTGGTTCACTGCCAGGGACTGAATTGCACTTTCAACCTCCCTGGCGCTAATTATTAGAGGTGTGCATGGATTTATATCCAAATCAATATTCTGCCCTTGTTTGAGTTTGCAGTTCAGCCATTTATTTTTAAATGATTCTATCAATGTATGTATAGGTTTTTTCCTCTGTTCAGTGATATCCGGATGAAATTCTTCATCGGACATACATATTTCAAACAGAACTGGCAAATGGTCAAACTTAGGATTTTGTTTTTTTGAAATCTCACAGGTTTTTATATATTGCATTGAATCTTCTGGAACAAGAAGATAGTCCAATCTTGACATGATTTCATTTTGCTCATAGGAATATTGCCTGACTATTGGGTGAAACCTTCTCCACACATCTACAAGATGGAATGATGCCATAAATCTATTCATAATTGGTTTGAAATGCAAGTGATTTTTATTCATGGTTTTAGAATTTCTGTCTAGATATGGATTCAGAGCAATGTTAAAGTCTCCTCCAATCAGTAAGATGCCCTCTGAAATCTTCTCAATTACATTTTGGAGTTCCATTAAGGGTCTTGGATCAGCTTGAGGATTGTATACACTCACAAGTGTGAATTGTTGTCCTTCTATGGTACATGTAACCACAACATAACAGCCATCAACATCCTTCACTGTTTTGCAGTGAGATTCATCAAATATATCTTTTCTTATCAAAATAGCCACTCCTCTATATTTTGATGTTTGTGTGTAGATTGATTTCCAATCTTCCAGCTCCTCTAAAACTTCATTTGAACGTGTCTCTTGAAGGAAAACAACATGGCATTTTTGTTCCTCTATTTCTTGCTTCACGTTCTTTATCTTAACTTTGAGCCCATTCGTATTCCAAGACATAAAACGCAGATGTCTTCCAGAACTCATGATGGTCAGTGGTCCATGTGTCTCAGTACTCCAGGAATTTTTAAACTGAAATCTAATGAGAAGGAGATTTATTATTATTATATTTACTTCATTATGATCTTTCATTATGAAGTAACCGTGCCTAACATATATATATATATATTATAAACATATTCAAAGTTGTAATTAAAACAAAGAAATTGGAGTATTTTTTATACCATTATTATAATATTATTTCACATTTTCTTTAAATAAATACATTTAATTCAATGTGTTACTTGCCATTTCTTAAATTGATAGTTACATTTACTGGCATTTTTTTGCTAGTAAATACTTTTTCTACATCAATTTTTTTTTTAGTGTTCTGTATGTATATTTCCCTCTTAGAATTGAATGGGTTTTTTTTCTAGTTCAACTTTACATCATTGTCCAAACTAAGATAAATGGTTTCAAAACAAATAACTCAACCATCCAAACACACTCCCAATTTAGTAAAACAGTTCAATTTAACGGAATAACATGACGGTCATATATATATTTTAATGTTAATTTTAAATATTAAATCTAATTATTAACTTAGAATAATATACAATTAGTTTAGGGAAACTATAAAGTTTGCACATGGCTGTGTTCATCATTTTGAGATCACTTATCTTAGGAACGTCTCGGGTTACGACTGTAACCCTTGTTCCCTGAGAAGGGAATAAAACACAGTGCCAATGATGACACTTTGGGGAACAAGTACCCACTATGCCACAACGAGCCCTGCCTGTCCCAGTGTGAAGCTGCCCCAGTGTGAAGCTGCGCACAGGCACACTTAGGACGAGAGGTCCACCTCATGCTCTCTACACCAAAAACATTCCACGGCGAAAACATTCCATTTTAGGCCGTACAATTTACTTGTGGAGGGAGTTCTAGAGCCGAGTATTGTTCGACTACTCCTGCTGATAGGACAGCCTCTCGGTACTGTGCCCCCTCAGGGGCTGGACCCACAGTTCTACCAGAAAGACTCAGGAGAATAAATACTGTGACAATTATCCATTTATTAGCAACCCAGCAAGCAATAAAGTTCTTTGGCGTAGGCCCCGTCCGTAGCTCGCAATCTGAGGGTTCGGACTCTGCATATCCTGCCTGAAGATCAAGGCAGGGGCGCAGCCGACCCCCGTGAGGTATGGAAGGGACCATCCTGGTGGTGGTGGTGAGGAGAATGGAGGGAAGGATTCAATTTGGAGGAGGTGGGGAGGATGGTGGTGAATTGAAGCGTCAGCATCTGCGAACTCTAAGTACCGATCTTTTATACCACAAGTGTTGGAATGTGATTGGATAGATAAAAAATAGAGTGACGTAACAATTAAGTCTTCCTGGCAGAACTTAATGCTAGAGCTTTCATTTTCCATAACTCTGGCCGAGGGTGAAATATTGAGTCCTCTGCTGCAACAGCAGATCTCCTCTGATGGGGATCTCCCATGGAGGGCTCTCTAGGAACGATAGTATGTCTGAGAACCATAAGTCGGGCCGGCCACAACGCCAGACCCCGTCGCGACGAACGCTCTCCAGATTTCTCCCGGGAGCAGAACAATCACGGGAAATGCATACAGACACAGCCTCTGCCACGTATGCACCATGGCATCCAACCCCAGCGGGGCTGGATGCGTGAAGGAGAACCACAGGGGACGGTGTGTCATCTCTCGAGACACAAACAGGTCCACTTCCACTGGGCCAAACCTCTTGCATATTAACTCCACCACCTCTGGGTGGAGTCTCCATTCCCTGGGCCTCAGCCCCTGCCTCGACAGGATGTCTGCTCCCTGATTCTGGTCCCCTGGGATGTATGTTGCTCTGAGAGAGTCTCCCCTGGGACCACAGGAGGATCTGATACACCAATATGCATAGAGGGCTTGATCTTAGACCCTCCTGATGAATTAGATAAGACACCCCTGACATATTGTCTGTTCTGACAAGAATGTGGTGACCCCTTGAGGTCTGGCAGGAAACTCCTCAGAGGGCGGCGTCTGTCGAAACGGCTTTCCGGCGACATGACGCTACCAGCTAGGAAAGTGACCTCCCAACCTTGAGACTGGAACCAAGGTTTCTTCCACATAGATAGGGAATGACGGCATCTGCGCATAACCCTGATCATGTGGAATGGGTTCCCACTCTGGTAAAACCCCTTGGTTTTCAACCATCACTGAGGGCCCTCATGTGCAGCAGGCCGAATGGATGCTGCTGCCATAAGCCCTAACACTCTCTTTTTTGAAAATGTTTACATTGATGGCCCGCCCTAGCTCTACCCTGGTCACCGTGGCCAGGATGGGCTCGATCCGCGCAGGTGACAGTTGTGCCCGCATCGTAACCGAGTCCCTCACCACTCCCATGAACGTGCTAGAGTTGCATCCATTCATTGGTAAATGTTCAAGGGGAGAGAGCTAGGCCAAACGCAAAAACCCGATATTGGAACGCTTCGCCCCCGAAAGAGAACCTCAGGAACTTCCTGTGAGATGGAAGGATTGATATGTGGAAGTATGCATCCTTCAGATCTATCGTGACAAACCAATCCTCGGATTTGATCTGACGTGGTGTGGAATAGTAAGCATCTTGAACCTGAATCTCCCTAGAGGCCTACTCAAGTGCCTTAGATCTAAAATTGGGCGCAACCCCCCATCCTTCTTGGGAAATGAGAGCTTTAGCGTAAGTTCTGCTAGGAAGACTCAATCGTTACGTCACTTATTACCTTCACATCTAACCAATCATGTGCTAATGCTTGCTGTTTAAAAGATTGGTACTTACACATGTCTGAGTTTGCAGATGCTGACGCAGACAATTAGTTCGCAGAAACAGATGCCGGCATTCACTCACCCGCGTTTTGAATGCATCCATAACAACACAAAATTATATCGTTGATTTTGATTTCACCAACTCTGGCGGCCGCACCAGAGCCAGAGCGAGACCCATGCATAGGAACAGCGCGTGGTGTTTCTAAAAAACTGCAATTCATGAGAGGCTATCTCCTCACACTGGTTTTCAAGTTCCACTTCCAAGGCTTTCAAGTCGGTTTTCAAGTTTTGGCAGGCGCTTCCACCAGCCACTGTTAATATGTCCCCTCTACCATGATCAAACTTCTTTCAGGTTAGTATATTAACTTGGCTACTCTGCTGCTTGCTACACCAGTGGCAGAGTTCAAATTGGTGACTACGGTGATGTGGCGTGTTCTTAAAAACTGCTGATCTGCAGACTACAACGCAACATACTGCAACGCAACATACTGCAACGCTTTAAACAGCAGGGCCGGATAGCTCGCCTTAATGTTTGTAACAAAGTGTATGCAAAGATTTGCGTTACTGATATTCCACAGTGCAGTGGTAATCTAGTAATATCAGCGTCGTTGACCCCACGCTCACATGGGCAGTTTGCAAAATACTCACTAACAACAGCGTAACTGAATAGAAATAAAACAAGCTTAAAAGTAACAGAAATATTAAACTATCATATGCATATGCCATATTCACAGGTCGCGCTCCACGTACGTCTGCTCACTCACCACTGAGAGAGTGCGTTCCACCTTAGAGGAGCAGTAACTAGTGTAATTTGATACATGCCCTTCTCTGAATTCGTTATTGCTCCGGCATTTGCGGATATGTTGTTTGCCAATCATTTCCCGATCGCTTGTATCTAGCGATGATTGTGGACTTTGGCCAAACACAGGGGGCTTATTGTTTTATGAATATCACGATCGTTTCTGCAAATATAACTATCTCTAACATAAAAGAACAGCATCAATACTGTTAAATATATTAAAGTTTACAAAACAACTCAATTAATGGAATTTTTTACTTAAAATTCATATTATTAAGGACCTTTAATACTTAAAATTTAGGTCTACAATAATAGAAAAGGTGTACAATCGCTGTAACATACAACCTTTCCTGGTGACTACTTTAATCCACTGATATGTGTGATAGAAATATTTTATGTGATGGGTATTTCCTCATTAAATGTACAGAGAAATGCAGATTAAGGATGCTCCAGTCAAAGGCCACATATACTTAGCCAAAAATTGCTTAACACAATAGAACTAACAATCATATAATTAGATTTTATAATAACAAACCAATCACCGGAACTAATCACAGTGAATCACTAATCACCCTTGGAGCAGACACTGCAGCGTGCGTTTGCTAAAATAACCGATGTGTCCCGAAGCGCACTTGACGGCGGGAGACAAACATCGATTTCCTGAGGGCTCCATGGAGGAGCGAGAACTTGACACTCCTGAGGAGGCACCTTCAGAGGTCTGCGCATAGCGTCAGGACTTCTATCAGAAGCCGCCTTTGAGAAATAACAGTCCTCAGACCTGTTTTCTCTTTGGAAAGCATCCAAACAGCATCACATACCGATCGCGTGTGTCACCTCCTGAAGTTTAACGTGGGCAGGAAGACTTTCAGCTGTGCTTATTGCTAACAATTCAAGTTCCTACTGGACAAACAACACCAAATAGGACAGACAGTCGACACAGAGCGCTTGCTGAAGAGCAAAAAGCTAACTCTGTTGTGTGCCTGTGTCCCCTTGTAGGTTCTGTGTATGCCGTCACGTTACGTCATGACGTAGCACCAATCAGGATTGGATTAGTTTCATTCATACTTCAGATGCATTACAGTAAGAGCATTCCCCAAAGTGTCGTCATCGACGCAGTGCGAGTTCCCTCGGAAGGGGACTGTATTGGTTTCAACTGAGAAAAAAGATAACAGTATAATGCTAATAATACATTATATACAGAAAATAATTATTTAGGTTCCAGTAACTTACAAAGATGTGTGTCATCTGAAGGTTTTGGATCAAGTCACTGTCTTCCACCAGAACTGCTCTCATCAGGTTTGTGGTGCATGACTCAAATTAAGCTCATGTCTTAACTTTGATAAGAATATCTAGTTTTATGGATATAAATTATATTTATGATTTAAGTAAATATAAATTACAAGTATAGCTTATATTACAAAAGAATATATATGATTATTAGTTACAGTTTAGTACAACTTGTCAAATAAGGACATGAATAAAACTATAAAGCACAATTAGCCAAAACAGTTTATCATGAGTACTTACTGTGCACTGAAATCACAAGCTCTCACACTCAGCAGTATCTGTATGAATGTTGGTGACAAACATTTATATTTAAGTAAATATAAATTACAAGTATAATTTATATTACAAAATAATATATATGATTATTAGTTACCGTTTAGTACAACTTGTCAATTAAGGACATGAATAAAACTATAAAGCACAATTAGCCAAAACAGTTTATCATGAGTAGCCTACTTACTGTGCACTGAAATCACAAGCTCTCACACTCAGCAGTATCTATATAAATGTTGGTGACAAACCTTTATAACATCTATGAAGTACATGTGGGTGGAGTTACAGTGGTTCTCAATTTCAGTCCTCCTGGGCGTCCATTATTTTGTATGTGACCAGTTTATTAGCTGATAGCACATTACCCAACACTGAAAACAGCAAAAAATTGTGATTCTATACAACAGTACATTACAGTAATTTCTTTGCTCTGTTTATTCTGATGTTTTTATTTAATTATAATAAATAATTATATAATACAACACGTCATTGACTAACGTAAGGGACATGTTAATAAGGAAACACAAGAGTTTGCAATTCTGTTTTGCATGTTACCTTTTAAAGCTCTTTTTAAAGCTCAAGTTTGCCCTGAGGCTAAGGTTGTGTGCAGGAAAAACCAGAACCGAGGGGAACCAAGGGGACCAATAATGTTGGACATGTTCTAGATGTAGTGTTTACTTCTGTGCTCATTAGCAACAAACAATATGGAATGAATCTTTAAAACTTGCTGCCTCACCTCTAGAAAACCTGTTTGGTATATAGACTATGACAATCTAATTGTGTAGTCAAACAAGAAGAGATCATTTAGTCCAACACACCCAGGGCACATTAACTTATGAAATAAATTGATTGCCTTTTTTTTTTTTAAACTTAAAAATAAAATGCTTAGTTGAAATATTTGGACAGTTAAATTAAAGTTCGTATTAGGTCTAATCAAATATTTTCAGTTAATGTGACCGTTTTCAATCACATTTCCTATAATTTACTCACCCTCATGTCTTTCCAAACGTGTTCCTCTAACTTAAGAAGTTATATTGAGAAATGTCTCTGTATTTTTTGTTTGTTTGTTTTGTTTTTGTTTGTTCAATGAAAGTCATTGGTAACCAGCTATACTGGTTGCCAAAACTGTTTGAGTTTCTCTAACATAAATAAAGTTATTTTAGGAAATGTCTGTAAAATGTTCTTTAATAAGGAAACACAAGAGTTTGCAATTCTGTTTTGCATGTTACCTTTTAAAACTCTGCATTTGCCCTGAGGTTAAGGTTGTGTGCAGGAAAAACCAGAACTGAGGGGAACCAAGGGGACCAATAATGTTGGACATGTTCTACAGTAGATGTAGTGTTTACTTCTGTGCTCATTAGCAACAAACAATATGGAATGAATCTTTAAAACTTGCTGCCTCACCTCTAGAAAACCTGTTTGGTATGTAGACTATGATAATCTAATTGTGTAGTCAAACAAAAAGAGATCATTTAGTCCAACACGCCCAGGGCACATTAACTTATGAAATCAATTGATTGCCCAATTGAAACCAGCTATACTGGTTGCCAAAACTGTTTGAGTTTCTCAAACATAAATTAAGTTATTTTAGGAAATGTCTGTAAAATGTTCTTTAATTACTAAATCCTGAGCTTTAGTCTGCCAAAAAAATATGTATAGGGAAAAAGTGAAAGCACATGTCAAGAAGTCTAAGACTCAAAGAAACAACAGAGAAACACATGAGTTTGCCTATTATTTGCATCTCTCTTTTGCATCTCTTTTGAAGCTCTGTGTTTGAACTTGCATGCAAATCATGACATGAGTCATATCACATGGACTACTTATGGATTACTCATCCAATAGTGTCAAGTGCAGTCAAATCGATAATGCAGTATTACTGAATATCAAGTGTCTTTTTAACCCCAACTAAGCAAGCAAAAAGCGACAGTGCCAAGGAACCCGATTTCCATCATGTGACAGAAAAGGAGAAAAAATAAAAAATAAGGCTCAATCGGGAGGCCAGTTCTCCTTTGTCCAAATTAATGAATATGGTGTGATTTATGATTCCAGGCAGTAACAAGTGTCAGATTTTGACTGATTTTCAAAAATGCTGCATTCTGCTCCTTCTGCATGATGATCAAGATGTAACGCGAACATTAGGTGGAAATGGAAGAGTTGTAGTCTGTTCAGCAGTTTGAAACATGAAGGTGGAACTGTCGTTTAGCCAGTAGTAGATGAGTGGCTTTTCAATGACTGTAAGCATGATGAAACTACGTTGGATGGCATGGCACATTCATAGCTGGCCTTAGGGGTCTGTAGAGCACTTGGTTGTCGAGGTCTTCGCTGCAGATCTGTCCATAGGGCTCATCTAATTGTCATGGTTTTCACTGACATTTAAGGGCTGTGTTGTGGTGGTTTCTGGGTCCACCATCTGGATATGGACTGGCTCCGGCTGACTACAGTAACCTCAGGATAAGAATGAGACAGATTAACTAATAGAAGTAGATGCCATTCCTCTTTTAATGTAACATGCGGTGGGTGTTATGGGAAGTGTTCCTGAATTCTAGTTGATCTAATCAATACAGTCTAAAAATCTCTTTAAGGGATTTGAATTATAAAAACGTGACAGTGTGTTATGCTAGGTTAAGAGATGGGTCTTTAATCCAGATTTAAATTAACAGAGTGTGTCTGCCTTCTGAACAAGGCTATGAAGACTGTTTCAGAGTTTGGGTGCTAAATAGGAAAATTGATTGATCATGTATTTTAGAGATAATTTAAGATGGAAAAACATTGTTTAACATGGGTTTTACAAATGCTGGGAATGTGGCTTTCAGTGACAGATTATCAAATAGCACACCCAGGTTAACAGAGCATGCGTTGAGTTCCCTTTCGTAAAGGGAACTCCCGCTGCATCGATACTCGATACTTTGGGGAATGCCTTTGGCATGAAGCGTCTGAAGTCAACTATGGAACTATTCCAATCTTGATTGGTGCAACATCACCCGTGACGTCGCATGTGACGGTGATCCGGAAGCTACAAAAGGGTCACAGGAACCAGAAAATGTTAGCTTCTGGTCTTCAGCAAGCGCTCTATGTCATCTTGTCTGTTCTATTTGGTGTTGTTTGTCCCGTGAAAAGAGTATTATTTATGGCGAATAAAGAGAAGCTATTCAGGCAGTGTGCGTCCCCTTGCCCACGTTATTTAAGCGAGGGTGACACACAGTGCATTAGGTCCCGCGGCTGTTGAGGCAGCGCGCCGCTTGTATGCATGGGATTCGCACGTGGGGCTGGCATATAATACTGAGACGGTTGCGACCCTTTCTCAGCGTTTGTCAACCAGCCCCACTTGTCTCGCGCACGGTTCGGAAGCCCGCGCTGCGGCTTCTTCCGACCGTGTTAAAGACACAGCGTTTGATTTATTTGGCTCCGAGGAGTTAGATATTATCTATCAACACTGAATCACGTGGATATGGGGATTCGCCACCCCATATTCCCGTTAGTGAGGAGTTGCTGGAGGTTGTAATCAGGGCAGTGGTTAATTTATATGTTAAATGGCCATATAATAAGCAGGAAGCGACTAAGAAAAATAAAATGAATGAGCGCTTCCTGCAGACCCAGTCACAATCTTCGTGTCAGAGCCTTCCCTTTTTCACTGATCTCCATACTGAGGTATCGAGATCGTGGAAAAATCCATTATTTTCCCCGCATGTATATATTTACTCATCCATTAGGGAATCTAATGAAAATGGTTATGAGGTGATGGCTCGGGTTGAGGAATATTTTGCGAAATATTTTCTCCCCGACATTGCGTCACCCCTGATAGCTCAGACACTTCCCTCCAAATCTCGTACATCGAATTTGTTAGGGAAAGCATATATGGCGGTGGGTCGAGCCGGTGCATGCCCACACATGATGGGGTTATTACAGGCATACCTGGCTGACCTCCTCAAGCAGGTGGATGATAACTGGGAGGTCTCACTCAATGGATATTACTGAATTTCGTAGAGTAGCTGACTTATCTCTCCGTATTATTAAAGAGACGGCCCGTGCTATTGGCCGTTCTATGGCAGCACTAGTCGTCTCAGAGAGACATTTATGGCTTAATCGCTTGTGGATCGGGGAGAAAGACAGGGCTTTCCTTCTCGATGCTCCCCTTTCACCACCTTCTGGCCTCTTTGGCGACGCGGCAAGAACCGTTGTCGAGAGGCTTCAGGAGGCAGAGCGACAATCAGCTATCCCCAGTTGTCAGTCCAGGTCTCATGGGGTTGCTGCCAGGGGGCAGCCTCATGGGACAGCCCCCAGCTCCTCATCTTTTGAGAAGGTTTCCTCTCGTGCCCCCCCTTATAAGGCTTGGGGCCAGAAGAAACATTCTCGCACGAAGCCCTCCATACCGAAGACAGGTCTGAGGACTGTCTCTCGGGTTAAGATGGCTTCAACTAAGAGGTCTTGTCGTAACACGCAGACCCTTATGGGCGTTCCCCCAGGAGAGCGAGTACAGGAGTCTCGCCCCCTTATGCAGCCCTTAGGAAATCGATGTTCGCTTCCCGCCGCCGATGGCGCTTCGGGACACATCGGCTTCCAGCGAACACAAATCGCAGTATCTGCCCGAAGACGTTGCGGCCCTGTCAAGTTCGCCGCCTCTCAGGAGGTCTGTAGAGAGCATATTTCGGTTAGTTCCTGCCAGTTAGCTGCTTCAGGTCATCGAAGCCATTTGGAAATTTATAGCCGAGGCCAGTCTCGAGGGACTGGTCCCCATAATGGCATATTTAGACACCCCGAGGGGTCTTCAAAATATAGCCTAGGGGGTCCTGCTTACAGTGGAGCTAATATACAAATATTATCTACTAAGGGTGGTTCATATGTCGGCCAGCCCCGAGCAGGGTCGGTTCTTGGAACAGGAAGTCTAGTCCCTCTTAACACAGGAAACCTCAAGGTGGGCTTTTCCTTGGTTACGGGAGCCCGGGTTCTACAGCTGGCACTTCATAGTTCCTATGAGGGGGGGAGTTAGGCCTTATTTTGGATCTCATGGTACTGGATCAACCTCCGAGGGGGTTCAGATTCAAGTTACCGACTGTCAGTCAGACCAGCTCCGAGGACTGGTCTGTCTTGATAGATCCACAAGCTCCTTAACTCCTCTTTCCCTTCTAACCCTTCTTTTCGTACAATCAGAGTTACGCGCAGATGCCTTCGTTCTCTTGTCGTATGGAAGAAACCATGGTTCCTGTCTCAGTGCCCGGTTTTGGGAGCACCATGTGAGAGAAAAACTCTGACCACGGATGCGTCCCTCACGGGCTGGGGTGCGGTTATGGAGGGCCGTTACACCCGAGGTACTTGGAAAGACCATCATCTCACATTGCATATTAATCACTTGGAGATGTTGGCCGTATTTTTTGCCCTGAGGCACTTCCTTGTAGACCTCAGAGGCCATCATGTTCTGGTTAGGACAGACAATATGTCGGTGGTCTCTTATATCAACCGCCAAGGAGGTTTGAGATCTCGCCCTCTTTGTAGACTGGCGCATCAAATTCTTCTTTGGTCCCAGGACAAATTTCTCTCTGTCAGATCTATTTATATTCCTGGGGTTGAAAATATGGGAGCAGACATCCTGTCGAGGCAGGGGCTGAGGCCCGGGGAATGGCGGCTCCACCCTGAAGTGGTTGAGCTTATATGGAGAGAGTTTGGCCGGGCGGAGGTTGACCTGTTCGCTTTTCATGAGAACTCTCATTGCCCGCTCTGGTACTCTCTCTCACATCCAGCTCCTTTGGGCTTGGATGTCATGGTACAGATGTGGCTGAGGTCACATCTGTACGCTTTTCCCCCGATTGCTCTGCTCCCGGGGGTTCTAGAAAGGGTCAGGAGGTACGGAGTGAGACTACTCCTTGTAGCTCCGTACTGGCCGGCCCGAATTTGGTTTTCGGACCTTATTAGTCTCTTGGAGAGTCCTCCATGGAAAATTCCTATTAGGAGAGGTCTTCTGTCTCAGGCTGATGGTACATTATTTCATCCCCGACCAGAGTTATGGAGACTATGGGTCTGGCCCCTGAGGGGGTCCCACCCATAATTAGGTTGCCCTTTCCACCGAGGTGGTCAGGACATCCATACTAGAACCCCACTCTACTAGGAACTAAACAATTAAGTTAGGGAGGGCATTGAACCCAGTTTATTACTGCCCACTGGCTTCAGTACTGGTGTTCCATCCCGCTCTCTAAAGGGATCTCCTGTTCATGCTAAGGTCCTCTGTGGCGGCCTCAGTGCCCTCCGCAAGCCTCTAAGGGTGTTCTCGAAAGGACGTTCCCACAGAAACTCCATGTTCCTGTAGATTGGAGGATGAATCCTTTTCATCCAGCCTATTGGCATCAGGCTGATGGGTTCTCCCTGGCACCCATCATGTCCTGTGGGTGAGGTATACGAATATATATTTGAGATATATAAGTATATATAGAAGAATCTATTGAGTCTGCTTCCTGCTCGTCTTACTCCCTGGAAGAGTGGTGGTGCTGCCCCCTCTTACTTGCTAGCGTGGGAGCCACTCAACGTTATTTTTGCCCGGTACTGAAGTACCTGTAGGCAATGTTAAGATTCTTCGGGTATTCCATCCTCCATCGCATGTGTCGGATGGTCAAGGTCGTAGCCTTTGAGGTTAGGCCTCAGGCTGAGAGAAGTCAGTCCATCTAGTTATGCATCAAGGGTTAGGAGCTATTCCCTTTATTAAGAGCACAGTTGGTTATCTAAAACCACTCATATCTGAAGTACAAGGTGCGCTTTTGCCTTCACCTCTCATCTAATATTTTCTACTGTCTGGGGCTCCCATCCATGAGGTCAGTTGAGCCTCCGGCTCCAGACCTCCCCTTCTTGCACCAAATCTTATGACAAGCTAGTTTGGATCTGCCCTCTACTCATTCTATCGTCCGTGAGTGTACCAGATGCTTTATACCAGGGCGTTTTTTCTCTCAGTGTGGCGGCGTGGGTATTCGTTCCCCAAAGTATCGAGTATCGATGCAGCGGGAGTTCCCTTTACGAAAGGGAACGTCTCGGGTTACGTATGTAACCCTCGTTCCCTGAGTAGGGAACGAGACGCTGCATCCCTCGGCCACACTTTTCGCGCCCCTGAGAACGACTTGCTTTGACCAATTAGAAGCTAACATTTTCTGGTTCCTGTGACCCTTTTGTAGCTTCCGGATCACCGTCACATGCGACGTCACGGGTGATGTTGCACCAATCAAGATTGGAATAGTTCCATAGTTGACTTCAGATGCTTCATGCCGAAGGCATTCCCCAAAGTATCGAGTATCGATGCAGCGTCTCGTTCCCTACTCAGGGAACGAGGGTTACATACGTAACCCGAGACGTTTTTTGGTCCAATAATTCAAATCTGTTTGTTTTTTCTAAATAAAGTGATTGGAAATAACTAGTCATCCAGGTTTAATATCAACTATGCGTTCCATTTGTTTTGTGATTTGGTATGTTTCATCTGGCCTTGAAAAGGTATATCTGAGTATTGTCCATGTATAGTTTTGTTGTTAACTCACAGGATGCAAATATTTTAATCAGGAAATTACGGTGGCCGAGAGAGCTCAACGCACTGCAACTGAAGAAAACACATGCAAATAGAAAAAACACCCGCAAATTAAGAAAACATCTTCATCAGTTCCACAACACATGTGTGCTCCAAATAATGACAACACAACCAAATACAGAAACGCGCTGCAAAAGTTCACAACACAACCAAATACAGAAACGCGCTACAAAAGTTCACAACACAAACAAATACAGAAACGCGCTGCAAAAGTTCACAACACAAACAAATACAGAAACGCGCTGCAAAAGTTCACAACACAAACAAATACAGAAACGCGCTGCAAATAGGACAGAACACAACGGAAATGTTTCCGGGGAACCCAATAAGTGACGGACGGACAGCTGGGACGTGCTTATTGCTCGTGAGCTTTACCTATGCCCTACTCTCTTAAAAGGGCAGACGGCAGAGCCCTTGAATTGGGCACTTTGGAGGGAGCGGGGCACTTGTGTGCCATTATGTTGATGAAGGGAGCAAGAATGTCTAAGCAATGAAAGACAGCGTAATTGCCTCATTATTTTCACCTGGGATGTTCCCGTGACAACGCAGCGCGTGTCCATCAGCTGAATAGCTGTTCTTACCAGAAATATAGTATTATTGCTGTTAACATAACTGTTGCAAATAAATATACATTTTATACAACAAAGTTTTTCAAATATGCGTTATATCTGTGTGTGAGTGTCTCAACTTTAAAACTTGCCGTCTCATATTTGGACCCTAGCTGCATTCTAACATTTCTTATGAAACTTATTTTAACATGACAAAATGTGTACAATGTAACTGATGTATAGATTAATGTCTTTCCCTCATGTTCTTTTTCTCTATCTTTTATTTATTTATTTATTTTAGTCTTCAGCTCATTGTTCTTTTTAGTATTCTTATGACATTGAACATATTGTAAATACATTTTGTATATTGTATACAAAGTTGTATGTCATAAACGTGTCATCTCTGTATGTTTTGCAAAAAAATTAAATAATAATAAAAGTAGACAGCTGTAAGCACGTCCAAGCGGGAAGGAAGTCGACCGGAAGTTGAAGCCGGCCGCGTGCCACCATCTTGTAGCAGAACTTCACCTGCTGTTAGCATTCCATTGACTCCCATTCAGTTTGGCATCACTTTGACAGCGAATAACTTTACATCTGAGGCGTTTGAAGACTCCATTTGTCCATTATTTATTTCTAAAGAAACACGACAATGTATAAACTGCTCCATTACCTTGTATCTTACGTTACGGCCCCGTAAAAACAGTTTTTGTAAAAGTTGGCTAACGATTGCGTCATAACCACGCGACTCTCTGTCGCACAGTAGAGAGATTACCGTATGGACGGGAGGAGAAGCTCGCGGGCAATCGGGGGTACGTGGAGGCAAAATGACAAAATAATTAATCAGAATACCTAGCAAAAGTTTCTCCTGCTCCTAGCTCATGGACAGCTCCTACTCACACTCTCCATCTCTGCAAGTTTCGGAAGGGAATGATTCAGATTTCTCATGCCACAGCCACTAGAAGACAGACGGGTTGCTCACGTCACATCTACGTCGTCAAGCTCTGTTTGAGTCTGCGCGTCAGGAACGGAAGTCCTAAAAAATCGCTAAAAATGGGCTTCACTTGTCTCAATTGAATTCCAATGAGATGGCTCTGTCCACTTCTTATACTGTCTATGAGCACGTCCCAGCCGGGTCCGTCACTTATTGGGTTCCCCGGAAACATTTCCGTTGTGTTCTGTCCTATTTGCAGCGCGTTTCTGTATTTGGTTGTGTTGTGAGTATTTGGAGCACACGTTTCTTCAGTTGCAGCGCGTTGAGCTCTCTTGGCCACCGTAGTTAATACAAGATTGGAATATTGTTTGCATTTCTCTTTTGCATATTTAAAAGCTTTGCATTTGTCTTTTGTTTGCATATATATCACAATTATTAAATGCACTTTAATCTTAATGTTTTTCTAATATTATAAACCGAGCAGAAATTAAAATCTAAAAATATAATTCGACTGTAAAAGAGAGTATTTTAAAGTCAATTAAATATATAATTTATGCAGAAAATGACATTACTCAATGTCAATTACAAATTGTGTAATATGTTCACAAAAGCTCAATGAATAAAAGATAACAATAAAACTACAATTCAGACATCAATGTTGTATACGGTCATATTGATTACTTTTATTAATCCATTAGTTTTGTTTTTTTGTTTATTGTTTTTTGATAGATCAGCGTGGGAGTTGGGTTTTAGCTTTCTGTCTGATATTATTGTGGAGTGGTTGTCTCATGGTAATATTTTAACTTTTTATTTAAAACCCCACCCCAACAGGGTCCCTTATGTTATTGTGTATTTATAAAACAGATGGTTACGGTCCTTGATTATGATTTGCCTGGGACGTTGTAAAATAACACCTGTGACCTAATTGCATTGCAGCACAAATTGCGCTGCTTTGTCTGTGTGTTTCTGTATCTGTGTGATACTTGACATTGACAACCATTCTGCTAAACTACTTTGTTTGGCGGAAGGATTATTATTTGTTGTTAATAAAGTACATTTTTTGTTGCTGTGTGTTTATTTTGCCAGCTGTGTCACAGTCAACAGTCACCAGCTCAGTACCCGGCCGTCAGCACTACATTTCCCAGCATCCCTCTTGGTCCCAACCTTATAACATTCTATCTATGCATCTATTAATGTGTCACTATGTATACTCTGTCTGTCTGTAGCCTATCAGTCAATGTGTAAATTTAAATGTAAGCCTAAATATAACTAAACAAATCGCACTATAAATGTCACTATATCACCAAAAACCACTATCTCAAAATCAAACTCCTCTCACAAAAACCCACGAGGTCAAGATGCGTTGACTTCACTTTTATACAGATGTGCGATTGTGTGGTCTGTTCTCGACCCTGTCAATCAAACGCTGATTCGGCGGACCATGCCACCTGTTGAAACACTTGTGAAACACTCCGAAGCTTCATTTAGCCGTAGTCACGTGACATGGGTGTTTTGAACATAGACATAATAAATACATAGATGCCCTATTGGCCGCTTTGGAACGTTGCTGCGATACGTCAACGCGTCCGCCATTTTGCGGAGTGCAAGACTGCGCTGTAATCAAATGCAAGTAAACAGGTGAGCTGCGGTTTTTCTGTATAAAACCCCCAAAAAATATATTTATCAACCGATTTCAGTGGTTTGTATGGGGTGTACAAAAAAGTTCCATTTCTAGTTATTTAAAATCTCGATAGACTTATAGTTAGACTTAGATAGTTAGACTTATAAAATGTATTTATTTTTAATAAGGAATGGCCAAAGCTCAGGGTTGTCAGGTTTTTCATTCTTGGATAAGAATTGTGAACACCCCCATACTGAGATATAATTTAATTTTCACATTAAATTAAATAAAGTTTTCTTATTGTGGGAAAAGCATATTCTGTCATTGACCCGATTTTAGCAATAAAAAAGATAACTGATGGATCCTTTATGGTAATACATGGTACAACTACAGTGCAATGCAAATAGTAAATATAAAATAAAGTGAGAAGTAGGCTAATAGTAAATAGTTTAGTCAATAAAATAAACAAACAGTATACAGCAAATTAAATAGTAATGAAAAGTATAATTATATAATATCATAAGTACTAATATAATAATAATAATATATTGATAATAGCATATAGTTTATGTATAATACTATAATAATAGCAATAGAATATGAAATATCAATTACAGAATATAGACAATAAAAAATAAGTTAAATAGTTACTATGAATAGTACAATAATTTAACAGCATAACTATAATAGATTGATAATCGCAAGTGGTATATTATTAATAACAATAATAAATAATGTAAATTTATATATTTTAAAATATTCTTACATAGGCTATATAAAATAAAATGACGCAACCCTGTCTCTTTTTGTTAAATTTCAGTTTTTAAAAGGTATAAGAAGCTATACAAGTCAAGAAATAAAGTAAACGATTCAGTAAAAAATACAGCGGGCTACACCGTTAAAGTCAAATAGCCTAAATATATGAAGTTATGAAACTTCATTTTGCTCTCAGCCAAAACAATCTGCCAAGGAACAAATAATAGATTAATGAAACCAAAGATCGCCCGTTAGATATACACAAGACGAATTATTCTCACTAGACTAAAGACATCAGATCCAGCGGCGAACGTAGAAGCACTATAGCCGAGGCAAGGCTGTTCTCGGCGGGGTACATGAGCGCTGAGCGCCCGGTGATCGCTGGCTCTCACAACTCCGAAACCGCCAGATAACATTTTTAAAAAGGCGCTCTCTTAATAAATAGACCACAGATTTGAGCTTTAAACAACTACATTGTCGACTGAAAAACTCTTAAAACTACATTTCGTGACACAATAACAGTAGTATTTTTAAAATTTCGCGGCCTTTCTCCTCTGAAAATAAAAATAGTAAATGAAATACAACCAGGAACAAATTTTCAGTTTTGCTTGTGAAAGGTAATTCCCTGAGACCTGTTTTCAATTGTGTGGCGATTTGTAAAGCCCCAAGCAGCACACGAAATAGGCATTTTTCTCAATTCTCGTTATGAGAGGTATGGGAAAGTTGCCCTCCGCAGTATGGCGGCGCCGTTGACGTACGATCCAGCGGCCAATAGGGCGTCTATGTATTTATTATGTCTATGGTTTTGAATCACGCTTCTTTTCAGTGTTTCGAAACCATGTTCGAAACATCTGCGCTTCCGGCATCCACTTGCCGTTGCCTGGTTCCCGCTGTCATCTCCACCCTCTGCTCTCAATAAAGAAGCTATAGATGGGTTTCCGTTTCTCGAATTACCCATTATCCTCTGCGGCGCGCCGCCATGTTGTGTGTCAAAGCTGTCAGTAAGCCACTGGGAGACACGGCTCATTCACTGTGCTGCATTAATAGAAAGCCAGTTAATATAAAGTATTTTTGACTCTTTTGTGTTGAGATAACGATGACAAATTAAGAAGAAGAAAGTCTCTGGAAGCATACAATTATTTTGTTAGAATGTCCGAGTTAAAATTTTATGTGGTCGCATTTGTGCGAGTGCATGGTCATACACTACTCAGTTAAATTCACGCATGAATTCTCCTGCATTGAACTTGTTTTAGCGCCCGCCAAAGTGAATTTTTGTCCCGCCAAAGTCTTATTTGATCGGTGAGTAATGTAGATGAACTGGGTGCATGTTTAACTGAAAGAACGAGCAGATAGAGAGAGAGCCGGTCGCGCGCGCGCACTCTCTCTCTCTCTCTCTCTCTCTCTCTTCGGAGCCAGGCGAACATGTAAACAAGACTTCACCGTCTCCAAACTAAGCGCTGTCTTGCTCTCTCTCCCTCGTGGAAATGTTAGTCTGGAGCCCTGCATTGACGGTTCACATCGCTGTAGCCAGGCGGCTGATATCTGCACAGCCCTTATTATATGGTACATTTAGACTCAGTGTCAAGACAACACCATCTGGGTAAAACAACAACAACAACAACAACAACACAACGCTCCGAGCTAATTTAGTGTAACTTAGGAGAGAGATGGAGAGCAGAGGCACGGAGCGATGTGCTCGACCAGCTGATGTGGCCACAGAGAAAGTGATGAAGGTGGACAATCGTCAGAGTGTGCTTCTGCCCAGCCAACACCTCTCAAGGGCTGTGTCGATAGTAGCCGCCTGGGTACAGCGATTTGACAGCCGATTATAGCTAGCTAGCGCATTTAGCTAGCCCATCTTGGAAATGATTAGATAAAGTGTCACATCTCCAGAGCACAAAACCTCTAAATGTTCACAAGAGCAGCACTGAACATTAACTCAAGCCAAACGGAGAATAATCGTATGATTTTTATGTTCAGAATAATGCCGATTCAGGGTATTATCATGCTCCGTAACACAAACGCTTGACCCACTTGACACACAAGATGGCGCCGTAAGGAGTTGCGGGAGAAATGTGACGTCATCGGAAACCTATCTATTGCATTTACTCACCAGTCTGTTTCCTTCTGTTGTGTGACAAAATGTAGTAACAATTTTATAAAAGCTGTGGTTTGCAGTGATTTTAGAACGGTTTAAGGAGCTCCCCTTAGCTGTTCTAAAATCACTGTAAACCTCAGCTTTTGGGGCTTATTGCTTTATTAGAATAAAAGGTTATTTTTAGTGTTCTGTCAGGCACTTAATTTATATAAACTTTTAGGGGTTTCTATCATGGGATCATTTTATGGATTTTGTATTAATTTGTTATTTATTTTTAATATTAATTACATTTTATGTACTAAACAGCTTAAACATTTTATCAATAGAAAAAAAATGAAAACCTATTAACATTATGCAATCAAGACAATTCTCATTATAGAGAGCCTAAGTCCCGCCCCTCCGCTTCCGGCTCATGGGACCTTACTTCGGAAAAAATATGTATGGTAGTCAATGGCGAGAGACAACTTATCTTTTTATTCCGTCTGAACTGTGCCCTGAATTACACATATGATGTTTGTCAATTTAAAAGATAATTCTGAAAGTCAAGAAAGTCGCAGTTTGTCATAAAACAGAAGAGTAACATTTAGTTTTATGTGAAAATCGCTCAATGAACTACATCTCTCGTCGCGCACTATGCACGTCACAAGATCCGTTGCTCGTATGTGTGCAGTCTGGTACAAAACACTCAGGCATGACGGCGTAACGTTACGATTATAACGTAAGACTATATAAAAAATGGCACATGTTAGCTTCAGTAAAGTTAGCTTCATTCATTGAGAGAAAAGGTATGACGTCACACGTGCGCCTTTTGGGTTTGTAGTCTCTGTAATTACGTATTTTCACAGTCTTATACCTCAACAGTTTTACATCAAACTGCAACTTTCTTGACTTTAAAATGTATCTTTTAAATTGACAAACATCATGTGTAATTCAGGGCACAATTCAAACGAGATCAAAATATTTGTTGTCTCGCGCCATTGACTACCATACAATATTTTTCCGAAGTAAGGTCCCATGGTGGTCAACCGGAAGGGGAGGGACTTAGGCTCTCTATAGAACCTTTTGCCATAAAGGGTTCTTTAAAATTGAGTCAAGGTTTTACATTGAACCTCATTGAACTTCTATTTTCTTCAGAATGTAGCCTCCTTATTTGCTCATTGTAGATGTGATTTAACAGTTTAACCATTTGACAGTTAATGAATGTTTAAAGAGATCAGTGACAGTTGTGAGGACTGATGATATTTATATATCATTAATGGCAAAGCTTGTGCTTGAATGTTATGGGTGGATGGATCAAAGCCAATATCACTGTAATAATGATTCATGTACAATATTATATTCAAGTACACTGTGTGCTTTCTGAGAACAAAATTGGTGATTAAAGACATTTCACATTTATATTTGTAAGCAATCATTATAAATAAACAGTATGTTTTTATTATTTATTGATAATTAAATCAAAATAGAAATTAGATTTAGATATTTTTTTAATGATTTAATACAAGAAGATTATAGTCCAAAGCACTTAAAAATTACACTGACTGAACATTCCTAACCAGTAGGTTTTTCTTTGCATCCCTTGTTTATATATTTAACAACACATTTGCAATTTTACAAATACAAAAAAAAAAATTTTTTAAATGGCACATTAATTTATTCAAATGAAATAACTTCAGAAGATGTTTCTTTTTCTGTTGTTACCTGGTCACCACAGCTCTTTCTGTTTGAATTGAGTGCTGTGAATGAGGCGAGCTCTGTCTGTGAATGCTGTTTCAGCATTTCTTCTCATGCTCAGGTCAGTGGAAGGCGAAATGGCTTACAGTTGTTCATCACAAATGCTAACGGATTTAGTATTAAAAATGAAATGAATTTACTTTCATGCTAAATAAGATTAAGAAATTTCAAAGATGTACATGAGATAAGAATAAAACTAAATTCTTTACACTAACAATAGGCCTATAAAAAAACAGATCTGTTTTGTACTATTGCAAAAAAAAAAAAGACCCTTGTTTCATTACCATCTAAACAAATCACCCATACATTTTCTAGAAAATTGGACAGCTGCACCAAGCTTTTAAATGGCATTTCCATTTCTTGCTGTAAACTGTCACAATTAAAAAAAAAAAAATCAATAACTCAATACACGGTTTGTGTATCGTGCAGTTTTCACCCTAAAATAAAACACAATTATGATAAAAGTAAACCATTTAAAAAACTAATACCAACACATTAATGTAAGTAAAGCAATAAGATCTAATGTAAAACTAATGAAAACATTTACTGAAATGTGTTACAATGTTCATCTGTTAATTCTGCTCCTTGTTGCTTGATGAACTCAGTTTGACAGTTGCTCTGCAAGTCTCTCCAGCTGTTCGATCTCTCTTGAGACATCTAAAGACAGATGTTACAGATTAGGGAGTGGTAGTTGAGATTAATTAGTCAACACTTCACATCGCAGAGGATTGTTTAAACTCTTGTTTCTGTGGTAAAATAGGATGACATTCTCTCTTCCCATCAATTTGATATTGCTGTTTTTGACATTAGCTGCCGGTTCCCAAACTATTTAAAAATATATATATTTAAAGGAAAGGTGATGTGACAGAAGTACTGTAAACATACCCCTGTCACAATTTTTTTGAAGTTTGTTGCAGCCAAAATAAAATAAAAATATATTTACAAAATACAATTTTGTTGGTCAGTGAAAACATTGGAAATCTTTTTTTGGTGCTTTTTTCGGTACTATATGGTAATCCGGACCACATGCAGGGTGGTAGCAGAAGACTCATTAATATTCATTAGGGAAGTCATCCCTGATTGGTCTTAACCCCAGTGACGGGTAGGTTTAGGGGCGGGGTTAGAGGTTGTGTGGTCCGGATAACCGTATAGTACCCTTTTTCAGTTCAAAAAAGGTTAAAGGGAATTAACAAATCACAGATTCTTGATCTTTTCTGGAAATTGGGTAGTACAACTGACATGTTAGTATCTAAAGGCAAAGTGATTCTGTCCTAGGTTTTTTTTGTTGTTGTTGTTGTTTTTGTATTTAATTTAGTCAAGCAGAGGATTTACCAATATGACACATGTGATACAGAGATATTCTGAGTGTTCCTAGTCCTGATCACCCAAACATTAAGTCTCCCATATTTAAAACACCTGATTCAGATCATCAGCTCATTAACAGAAAGCTCCATGAACTGAACTGAGCATGTTAGACCTAAAAAATGTGCAGACCAGACAATGCCTTAGTGAAGGAGGTCTCTTATGTACTAACCAGGCTCGATCCTGCTTAGCTTCAGTGTGATAGCCTATGTAATTCAAAATGAGCTTGGTACATTACTAAATCATTGATTGAATATTTTGTAATGTAATTTAATAAAAAGCTTACTTACCTAACAGAGTGGTTTTGCCAGTTTTGTAATGAAAGGGTTCCATTGATCTTTTCAGCTCAGTGTCAAAGGCATCCTTTATATATAACTTTACAAAGAAACATGAGAAGTTTGGGGTAAGATATGGCAAGAAATGTATTACTTATTTTATATTTTTATGTTTTTAGATTTTCTGTTTTTGTTTTTATACTGGAAATTGAGCAAAAAGTGCTCAATATTTTAGATGTTTTAATTGTAATTAATGTAATTTGTGCATTATGTTGGTTGGTTCAGAAAGCATCTGCAGCAACATAATTGCATAATGAATACCTTTAAAATGTTGAATAAGTCAAGGAACTCGGTTTTGGCATCGTTGAACATCTCATCTTTTAAAGATTCAATTGTGCATGTCAGAATGTTCTGCATTTTCTCCAAGGCTCCTTTTCCTTTTACTCTTGTGGCTTCTGAAATAAGTATTAGTATTCATCTTTAACATAGAGACATGCAAACGCTACAATAAAAAAAATCTCTTTGCTATGCAGGTTGTGATATGATTAATAAGCATGGTAACATGTTTTTCCATTATTTAAGCTCATCAAAATAATTTAACGTTAATTTCAACTTGATTAAGTCGGTTTAATATAATTTAAGTTGAAATTACATACAGCCAATTGGATTATACTTAAAAATGTAATGCAGCAACTGATTTATTTTTTATAGTATACTGTTGCAAATAATATGTGAATAGTTACAATGTCTCTCAGTGCCAAGACAATTCATGTTTTTAGTAAATTAGATTATTAAATATGAAACAAATCTTTACACAACTCTATTGCAGTGTGAATATTTTTTTCCAGTAAGCCCAGATTGAAGCATTTTCTTTCTTTTTTGAAATAATCATTCAGTTTGTGTTGATTATAATAATAATAATAATGACAATAATAATAATGGTCTCCATTTCATACAACATATATTAGGCTTCTGACTGGAAAGAAATGCTGACTTACTTTCATAGCCAGCAGACATTTTTTTCTGAATCATTGTTGAGATTGATGAATACATTTCCTTCTTCTTATCCACCACCTTTCTACTTAGTGAGTCTTTCAGTTTCTTCTCCTTTTTTAGAGGGTCAGAATAAAAAAAGATTAAATAATTTGTGACAGCTGTAGATATGTTAATATAATGCGTTATGCTCAATTGAGAGGTAACTTTTCCATTAATATCTCTTTACATGGTTTACAACTTTTCTACTAAAACAGCTTTTAGTGGGGGTGGGGGTGGGGGTGTGGGTGGGTGTGGGGGTGTGGGGGGGTGTGGTGGGGTGGGTGGCCGTAATAATGGGCAACATGTTTGATTGTTTTAAATTCATTAAATCTGAAAGAGATTTGCAGAATAACTGAAGGTACGTACCCGTGTTATGATGAAGTTCTGAATGTGGTGTAACAAAGAAGATCTGCAGGATGTATTGTCCCTTTGGATGATACTGACTCCATCAAGGTGTGCTTGCAATGATTTCTCTGTTTTGGCATTGACACTGGACCAACAGAAAAAAGTAGAGAGTAAATAATGGTAAATGTTCATCTTCCATGGATCATTCCCAGAATTAGACAAATAATAATAATAATAATAATAATAAATGTTATATATATATATATATATATATATTAGTACAAAGGAAATAATATTAGCACACACTCATAGCTTCAGCAAGACTTACGGAGGAAAAATATCATTAAATTCCTCATTCAGGCTTTCCTGCATGTGTGTGGCCAAACACTCATTGAGATCTAGGATCATGCCCCAGTTTTTTGACCAATAGTGTCCTCTATTCTTGCATAAAGCTTTAAGCGTTTTATGAAATCCTCTGTTATCTCTTGCATCCTGAGTTAAAACACAAAAGCAGTAACTGCAGCAATGACGTCAAAGATATAAATTGAAAAGGAATGTCAAATGTGATTAAAATATAAATGCAATATTTTGACAAAATCATACTTACAGGTTTTATCAGTTCTGTCTGTGCAGTAGTAACAGATAATCTCACTGACTTTTCTACACCCTCTGAGAGACACTTGTCCAGACTCTCATGAAATTTGTCAAACAGACAATCAATCTCTTTTAGTGCCTCCGTTAGATTGTTCTTCAGGTCTTCAAGGACTTTTGTGTCAACCTTTAAAAACATCCATAAAAATGAGACAATACTTGCTGACTACTTTCTGTGAAGCATGTGCATTTTAAGTATATAAGCAATTCTTACTCGTACCGTTTCTTGGTTTGTTTTCGGTGAGAAAAACTGGATCAAGGACAGCACTCCCTTTGCAGCATTGACATAATCTCTGGTCTGTTTTCGGTTTATGCTCTTGTTAATATTCTTCAGAACTTCCTGCAGCTTTGGTATTTCTATAGACAATTTCCAAAATGTATTTTATTTTCAAAGAATAAAGAATATTGAAAACTCAAAGTATCTTGAACTGCACATTTTGAATGTCTCCTTTTCAGAAGACACACTTTTTCAGGTCTTGGAGTCTCTACTAATAAACTGGTGACCTGATTCAGGTATGTTTAATCAGGGAGACATAGAGTGCTTCTTAAATGGAAGGTTGCATCCTTCCTAGTCCAGTCCTTCTTGACTAGAGTGCTTTTCAGCATTTAACGATATTATGAGACAGTCAGGTAATTCTGCACAGCTATGCCATAAGGGTTTCTGCCACCAAAAATAGCACAACATATTATTATAAATGACTTTTAAAAAATTATGGAAAAATTATTTATAAAAAAATCTGACTTTCTATTAATGCATAACTGTAAATGTCTCTCAGTGGTTTACATGGACAGTTAACCATTATGTGATTAATTTACAATAAAACAAAAGAAAACATCATCTCCTAAATCATTTTGTGTATTGCTTTACATAATTAAATTGGACATGCACGTTTGTAAATTGGTATGTGTGCAAATAATTGAGGGTGACTGGAGGACGTGGAGGATATACTGATGCATTCTTCAAAATACTCTCAATGAAGGACATAATACAAAGGCTGCTTTCCAAGGATCCTTCATATTTAAATGGCCTTTGATGGTGCTTGAAGATGTGGCAGCTGAGAAATGCAACCTTCCATTTGAGAAGCACCCATGCAAAATGTGCAGTGTTGGGGAGGTTCCAGGAATAGGGTTGAGAATCACTGAAATACATTAATGGCAAAGCAACCACACTTCTCATTTTCCTTTGGTTATACATTACCTGTTTCAGTATGATCCAAATTTGGATTTGGTGTGAAAAATGCCTTGGAGCTTACAGTAAAAACATCAGTGCTGAATTTCTCCATCAGTTTCTTTAAAATAATAATAATAATAATGAAAATTGTGAGGATCACAATAAACATAAATGAGAACAAATAACAGTATCAAAGCTATTACTTTGGTTCCAGGATTCAAACTTTCCAACTTTGTTTTTACTATTTTCTTAGTGGAGTCGTTTCTGTGAAGTATGCACACTGCTGTTGAATCCTGAGAAATAATAATAATAAAAAAATTATTTATTTAAAGTGTACAAGAATTATAGTGGTATGCAGAGGCTTTGTCACAACATGTTACATAACATCTTGGTATCATGCCTAGCTATATAGCTGTTATATTCATGGTAACAACTGACAAAATACAAGAACAACAACAAATTGTGAACTAAACAAGTTTAGCTAAAAAGTATAGTTTCTTTTAAATTTACCAAACCTTGCTTCCTGGAATTTGTTCTTTAGTCAGCCGTGTAGATCTAAAAAATAAATAGATAAATTAAATGTCAAACAAGATAATTGATGCATAAAATTGAAATAACTTATCATTAAATAACAGGATGTATGATCTTGTGTTGTTGTTGTTTTGTTTTTGTTTAATAATTTATAGTTCTAACCTCATATAGGCTCCTGGATTGATATCATCAGTCTTTGTACAGATGAAGTTGATGCTTTCGCATTCTCCTCCTGGTCCCAGGTCCTGAATGCAGTGCTTTAAAATCCCCCAGGGGTCTTTATCAGTGATTGCTCGATTTATATCACTTACAATCCACACAGAAAAGCACGCACTTAGTTTCTATGGGATTAGAAATATAAAATTTCACTACACAAGGATAGCTCTTATACTAGTAGCATAATAAATTATGTATTTCTATACATTTCAAGAAGCACACATATTCTACTGTTAGGATATTGTTGAATAAGACTGAGTGTATTATTTACAGATTTCCACATGTCATCTCTATTTGTATTGCTGTCTCCAGTCCCAGGAAGATCAATAAGAGCAATGTGCTCCAAAAGTTCACGACAATTAGGAACCTTGATTGTCACACTCTTCACAAGTGGCCAGTACCAGCCGCCAGGACTTGCCACGCTGTATTGTATATAACAAGCAATTTCATTGGCAAAGTCGGAACTCTGTTAAAAGAATAAGTAATGCTGATTTAAATATGCTTCAATTAAATGAAAATTCTGAACATCATGTTTGCAGTTATTTCGCATTAACAAGTAAATATTTTGAAATATTCAGATGTGAGGTGAGTTATTAGAAATATTCAGCCTAAAACATTAAAACATACTTCACTATTTGAGATGGTTTTGTGAGGGTTGGACAAAAAGTTGCTGATTTCAGCAAATTTCTCATCACTTTTGAGTGTTTCTAATGTTTTCTTGTCTGCATCATCTCCATACAGTGCAGTGATCTTTTCTTTAGCAGTTTCAAACATTTCATCGTCCCTGTCCTCACTTTTATCTGACAAAACAGTGAAAAGATCTTGGAGCTCTTTCTCCCACTCCTGCAAACACAAAGCATCCAATACAATTAAATAAAACATTATGTTCTTAATTCCAATCATTTTGAATGTTTAAGTCTTAAAATAAAATCATGGTAAGATTATAATACTGAAGTACTAGATAATACTGAATACTAAAACCTCTTTAGAGAAGAGTTCAATCTCTGCTTTGTAGTTGGAGTCATCCAGATTGGCTTCCACCTGCGTAACAACCGCTGTACAGGCACCTGAACTTCCAGGTGGCAGTAGATCCTCTTTTCCCAGGACTGCATTTAATAAGGAGCTCTTTCCATTTCCCGATTTTCCAAAAATCCCTATGGTTGCCTTCCTTTTGTCTTTATCTATCTGATCCATTTCTGAAATGACATCTCTGTGTATTGCACAGATGAAACACAGGATCTGAGGATTCATGCTTCTCAAAAAAATCAAGTTATATATAATCATATCATAAGACTGTGTCTTAATAAGCACTTACACTATGTAGGATTTTAATTCAGTCATGGGATTGTCTATGTTCTTTATGGCTTGAATTTTATTTTTTACATTTTCCATCATCTGCTTAGTTTTCACCATGATGTCCATATCTGTGTCCAATGCAATAGCTAATTAGGGATGATATTTAAAGTAAACTGCATGATACATTTGATAAAAACTGGTTTGTTCTATATTTCAGATCTTTTTGAATTATTATTGACTTACCTGTCAGTGGTGAGGTTGCAGAGGCAATGTTATTTGAAAGAGATAATTCATCATGTCTAACACATCTTCTTTTGGGATCTATTAGAGAATTTAAAACAAATACTTACTGAATAACAACATGTAAAGCTGTGACACATCAATGAAGTTTTGAATAGAAGAGATTACATACCGGAGCTATCCATTGTGGAATTAATAGTTATAACCTTGAAGAAAGAAAGAACAAATTTCAGGTAAAAGACATGATGTTTTAGAATTGTTTTTGGTTTCTTTCAGCTATATGAGAGTATGTGACATGCTTAATTAATTCATTGTATTTCTGATCTTTCCACCATTCAAAATTGTACAAACGGATCTGCTTAATCTGCTTAATATACCATGAGTTTTGTTCACACTCTTGCAAACACTCTTTAGAAGTGATGATGAAGCTGTACACTGTTTTTCTTTTCACACTCTCTCTCTCTCTCTCTGTGTGTGTGTGTGTGTGTGTGTGTGTGTGTGTGTGTGTGTGTGTGTGTGTGTGTGTGTGTGTGTGTGTGTGTGTGTGTGTGTGTGTGTCAGACTAACATTTACAGGTACAAAACATACATTTTTGTATGTTTGGATAGATACTGAAATGTACAATATAGAAGTATTGATAACATATAAAACATAAACAATACTATGCATTTACAGTTAAAGAAATGTCAATTTTTTACTAATCTTTTATACCATAAAGATATGTTTATAGTTGCACTTTTACCATTTTATAGATACAGTTTCCTTTAAGTGTCCTTTACCACAAAACCTAAACATAACCATTTAATAAAGAATACAATGGCAATTTTAGTAACAATATTGAAAGATACTTAACCATAGGCTTTTTCTTCTTACAAATGAGTACAGTAAAGAAAACATAATAGACTGACGAGTGTAATCACAATTACTTTTATTGCAAAAATGTCAAAAGCGATAGCAAAAGTAGTGCAAATGACTATGTCTATAGTTTTGTATGAGGTATAAAGCAGAAATGAAATTGTTCACCGCTGAATACCTTCTCATCTCAATAGCCTACACTCTGTGAAGGCGAGAGTCTGCTCACTGCAGAGTAAATGGATGGAGCTTACCTCTAGCTGCCCCTCGTTAGCAAGTGGCAAGTCAACCAGCTCCTCCTCTCTGAAGCTCCAATGGGGTGGGATTAGTCCAGCTCCTCTCTGGAGCTCTAAGGGGGTGGAGGGATAGAGTTTTGGGTAGCGAGGAGGAGCGAATGTAATTTAGGCCTAATGAAGGGAGATAGAATATCCAACCACACCCTAACCACAACTGTAGTTCAGGGGCGCGGAATTTTTTTGTTGTTGGGGTGGGGGTGATATTTGACTGTACATTACATTTTTGACATTGATACTGCTTTCAGTCATAATGCAATGGACAGGTCTACGGAATAAAAACTAGGATTTTAAATAAAAGGGTTATTGAGCTGTTTACACTGTTGTATACAAGAAAAGAGCCTGCAAGCGACAATAAATAGAAATGAACACAAAATCCCTGCCTAGTGCCTACCTTACACAACACTAACGTTGGACTTGCGCTAAGGAGAAGAGCCAAGTACATTTGGCTGCAGCATGCAGATCGGGGTGGGGCTGCACCTGGGGCGGGGCTGCCCATAACGCTTCTCATTGGTTAGTGGCAAAGTAATGACGTCGACACCACGATAAACGGGAAATGCGGTTGAAAACAATGCTTATGACTTAGCCTATGGTAGTATAAAACAAAACTTTGAATCCGTTAATTACTTATATCTGGTAATAATATATAGTATTATAAATATTGTTCTTTTTTGAAAAACGTTTCATTATATACATTTCCAAGCAATTACTGTACGTTCACCACCACCGGCGAGAGCGGCAAAATTTGCACAAAAACACACAAAACAGAACCCTTTCATATGCACATCTAAGATCATGTTATCCATGATACTGCTTTAGAAAATGCAAGAAGCAAGATTACTTAAAAAAAGCCAACCTTATACCCATGAGGCCTAATGCCGCACACATTTAAACTTGAACACACTTGTTTGCCTTTTGTGCCTAAAAGGATAGCAGAGAATACAAGTCAAAATAAACATGGTAAGAGAAGTAAAAATGTCTTATTAAATGTCTCATACATTCTTTTCAGTATGCCTCATTTTTGCCTTTTTCTTGCCCGTCTTTCTTCATCAGATCTGTAATGAAAAGTAGTACAGGAAATGTATGTGAAATGCACAGGGTCTGTACACATTTCTACCAAATACATTTAAATTACTTTTTCATGTAACGTTCCATGAAACGTCTGTGTATACATGTAAAAAAAAGAATAAAAATGTAATGATTTTCAAATGTCAAAAATCACAGTATATCTTAACTAATTAAATGACAAGCTATGTGGTTTAATACAAAATAAATACTGACACACCAGTAAGCCAGTTAGATAAAATAATGTGTCTGACCCTATCAATGGATTGGCATTATTACTATTGAGTGTAGTTTCATGTTTAATTTAATAAATGTATACTTAATAATAATAATAATAATAATAATATCATCAAAATAGTATATATACAGGTCCTTCTCAATAAATTAGCATATTGTGATAAAGTTCATTATTTTCCATAATGTAATGATAAAAATTAAACTTTCATATATTTTAGATTCATTGCACACCAACTGAAATATTTCAGGTCTTTTATTGTTTTAATACTGATGATTTTGGCATACAGCTCATGAAAACCCAAAATTCCTATCTCAATAAATTAGCATATCATGAAAAGGTTCTCTAAACAAGCTATTAACCTAATCATCTGAATCAACTAATTAACTCTAAACACCTGCAAAAGATTCCTGACGCTTTTAAAAACTCCCAGCCTGGTTCATTACTCAAAACCGCAATCATGGGTAAGACTGCTGACCAGAAGGCCATCATTGACACCCTCAAGCAAGAGGGTAAGACACAGAAAGAAATTTCTGAACGAATAGGCTGTTCCCAGAGTGCTGTATCAAGGCACCTCAGTGGGAAGTCTGTGGGAAGGAAAAAGTGTGGCAAAAAACGCTGCACAACGAGAAGAGGTGACCGGACCCTGAGGAAGATTGTGGAGAAGGACCGATTCCAGACCTTGGGGGACCTGCGGAAGCAGTGGACTGAGTCTGGAGTAGAAACATCCAGAGCCACCGTGCACAGGCGTGTGCAGGAAATGGGCTACAGGTGCCGCATTCCCCAGGTCAAGCCACTTTTGAACCAGAAACAGCGGCAGAAGCGCCTGACCTGGGCTACAGAGAAGCAGCACTGGACTTTTGGACAAATTTTGCATGTCATTCGGAAATCAAGGTGCCAGAGTCTGGAGGAAGACTGGGGAGAAGGAAATGCCAAAATGCCTGAAGTCCAGTGTCAAGTACCCACAGTCAGTGATGGTCTGGGGTGCCATGTCAGCTGCTGGTGTTGGTCCACTGTGTTTTATCAAGGGCAGGGTCAATGCAGCTAGCTATCAGGAGATTTTGGAGCACTTCATGCTTCCATCTGCTGAAAAGCTTTATGGAGATGAAGATTTCATTTTTCAGCACGACCTGGCACCTGCTCACAGTGCCAAAACCACTGGTAAATGGTTTACTGACCATTGTATTACTGTGCTCAATTGGCCTGCCAACTCTCCTGACCTGATCCCCATAGATAATCTGTGGGATATTGTGAAGAGAAAGTTGAGAGACGCAAGACCCAACACTCTGGATGAGCTTAAGGCCGCTATCGAAGCATCCTGGGCCTCCTTAACACCTCAGCAGTGCCACAGGCTGATTGCCTCCATGCCACGCCGCATTGAAGCAGTCATTTCTGCAAAAGGATTCCCGACCAAGTATTGAGTGCATAACTGAACATAATTATTTGAAGGTTGACTTTTTTTTTTGTATTAAAAACACTTTTCTTTTATTGGTCGGATGAAATATGCTAATTTTTTGAGATAGGAATTTTGGGTTTTCATGAGCTGTATGCCAAAATCATCAGTATTAAACCAATAAAAGACCTGAAATATTTCAGTTGGTGTGCAATGAATCTAAAATATATGAAAGTTTAATTTTTATCATTACATTATGGAAAATAATGAACTTTATCACAATATGCTAATTTATTGAGAAGGACCTGTATATATATATAAAATGTTGCCCTAGTTATTTGTGTAATATGGTAAAGTATCTTTTTAAAGATCTTAAAAAAAAAAAAAAAAAAAAACAACAACTTCCTTTTAACATCACTCATCACTAAATGCCACTCAGAATTAAAAATTGTAATTAAAATAAAAAATAAATTAAAAAAAGAATAGCTTGCCTACTCACCATGCTGCGATGAACCGTGGAAATGAAAACCCGCTAGAATCGACATCAAGACTTCTTCTTTTTTGGGCTTTCCAATAACGATATCCTGTGTAGTATCTGACTTTTGAGCTTCCAGGCACATCAAGGCTGAACTTGAATCTGAGCATATTAAAGTTTTACTTAGCCCCATTTCATTTATTTTATTAATTGCTACCATAATTGCTAGTAACTCTCCTGTAAACACTGAGACATGATCTGATACTCTTTCCCCTCTTGCCACTTTCAATCTGGGAATGATATACGCTACCCCCACCTGTCCCTTCTGTGGATCCTTAGATGCATCTGTGAAAACCTGTATATATTGATCATACTTAATACCAATGTATTATTTTGTCATCTCTGCTTCCAACATCCTCTGATTTTTATCTTGTCTTGATTCCAATAAGAATAGATCTACATTTGGTTGAGGTAAAATCCATAATGGTGTTGTTGGTAATATTACTGCTGGAATAACTCATTTAATTTCATATCCTGAACTAAATCCTTAATAATTCAACCAAAACTGTTAACTTTCCCTTTCCCATGTTCCCAACATGCTTCAAGTAGGCTATACCTTTTGTTGGATGACTATCCTTCTGCCCTTTTAGGTTTACCCAGTAGCCTA
This sequence comes from Abramis brama, assembly GCA_022829085.1. NCBI lineage: Eukaryota > Metazoa > Chordata > Actinopteri > Cypriniformes > Leuciscidae > Abramis > Abramis brama. Next base: position 30,824,613 of record CM040774.1, read on the forward strand.
TGCCAGTATAAAAATGCGTCATTACAGTAGAAATGCGTCATTACAGTCTGTAAATATCTCTTAACAACACAAAGCAATCACTAGTACCACTTCCTGTTAATAAAAGTATCTGGTAAGAATTCTATATTAACAACGCATTAAATCACATTACACATTAATAAACCACAATAAATAAATAAAAATTAAGTGATGTCTTGTTTGAGATGAGCAAAATCTGCGCAGAACCGATCACCGGTGATCAGCGCGAGATGCATGCCGGTTAGAAATGTGTCCGAGTGCGGTCCGCCTTGCTCTGATGTCATGCTGACATATGTCAAAAATCTCTCGCGAGCGCAAGGCGCACTTGTCGGATTCTGCAGTCGTGCGCAGTTGCTCTCCACTGACTGCGTTGATCAAAAGCATGATGGGAAACGACTTGCTGACGACACAGCTTGATGTTCATTGGTTTAAACAACCGTGATGTATTGTTCTCTTTTAAAATGTTTGATTTTAAAACTCTTATATCATGTTTTATGTGTATACGTTATGTGGTAATATTCCCAAACTATCTCAGTGCGATATCTATGGGTTATGCAATGTAATTTTTATTTATAAAAAAAAGAAAGAAAAAAAAACACATGTCTGTATTAAAGAAAAAAGACTGATAAACATGTATTTGGAATGGAATTAAATAAGTAGGCTACTTTGGGTGTCTTGTTCATTATATTTATTTTCATATAAAAGCAACAGAACTTAAATTCCATCCAGTTTATTAGCAACACTGTGCACGAGCCTGAATCCGGTGAATCCCGCGATATCCGCCTTTGATCTCGCAGGTGTCAGATCCACTGCGAGAAGAGAGATCTGTCCGGCGGCTTGCCTGCGCTTTTTTCACTCCTCCCCTCACTGCAGCCGCTCCTACTTAGCTCTGATATCATGGCTTATGTGTAAATTATGTGTGAATATTCCCAAACTATCTGACAGTGCGATGGGTTAGGCTATGCATTGTAATTTTTATTTAAAAAGAAAACACATTTGTACGTCTGAATTAAAGAAAAAATGATTGATTAACATGTATTTGGAATGGAATAAAATAAGTACTTTGGGTGTCTTGTTCATTATATTTATTTTCTTATAAGAGGAACAGAACATCCAGTTTATTAGCAACACTGTGCACGAGCGTGAATCCCGCGATATCCATCTTTGATCTCGCAGGTGTCAGATCCACTGCGAGAAGAGAGAACTGTCCATCTTGCCTGCGCTTTGTTCACTCCTCCTCTCACTGCAGCCGCCTACTCTCGCCTACATTTCAGGCGAGGCATCTCAAACAAGCCTAATGACATTTGAGGTTATTAAAACAGTAAGTCCTGCCCCTCGACTGCCAAAAATAAAAGTGTTCGAGCGAGCAAAAGCAGAAGGCGAGAGAAGATCAAGCGCGAGAGCGTGGGGAATGATCATGCGCGCGCGCGAGGGCTTGTATTGCGTGCAGAGGAGATGTCATGCGCGCGCGCGCCGGGTTTGAATGCCTTATTAGACATTCTCTGTGCATAGTTTGAATGAGCCCGTAAGTTCCCGTTTCCTCGCGTGTAGATCTGTTATCCTCTCGCGGAAGTCATTTACCGCGCGCGCCAGCATTAGCTGTGCGCTCGGTTATTTTAGTCATTGATTTGCCGCCATAAATAGCCCACTTAAAGTGCTTATTACAAATAAATTACTAAATCATAAAAATGGATGTAATTGAACAAAAATTTGCGTTGCATTTATAATCTGTCAAAACAGCACCCCTACTTCCCATAGCCTACTTGCAACAGTTGTTGCAGCACACAAATAAAATTGATTACTTGTGATTTTAGGTTGCCTTAGGTTGGATTTTATGGTTCTTTTGTCAGACACAGCACACTGAGAAAACACCTTTTGTGTCTGACGGCAAACAAAATAAATATGATTTTATTACATGATTTAGGCAGCTATAGCCTAATGGTTAAACAATTGCAAAAAAAACTTTTTTAATTTTAAAGTTTTAAAGTCTTGTTTAACAGTATAGGCCTAGGTATAGGCGAAATAGTAAGCCGCTTAATAAATGCGATTGGAAAACACACGTTAGGCCTAGGATAATTAAAAATAGCCTACATACAAATAGGCTACTCGCGAGATCATAAATACAGTAGGCTAAACCATAAAAGCACAATTAAACAAAATCATCAGTAGTTTATCATAAGTAGCCTACTTACTGTGCAACGGAATCACAGGCTCCCACACTCAGCAGTTTCTACCTGCTGACACAAGCATTATATAACGTGAAAAGAGGAAGAGACAGTGATGGGCGATTTCAAACACTGTTTTATGAAGCTTCGAAACCTTTACGAATTTTTGTTTCGAATCAGGTTCTGATGAGACTAATTATTATGAGCTCATTGCATGATACATTTACTTTCAATAAAACATTTATGGGTTTGTAAAAGGTTAATCATTTTGCGAAGCAATTGGTTCAATTGATTCGAAGCTTTGAAAAGTTTCGTTTCTCCCATCAGTTGGCATGCTTGAACAGAAAAGGACAATACAATGCAGGTCTTTCTCATTTTATTATTTCTTGTAGAGGAAAAAGCTAAATAGGCTACACCACTCTATGCCAGAATATCATCTGAGAAATCTGTGGATCAGAATGTATAGACATAACGCTTACCCTCTATCCTTCGTCTTTGTATAGCCTATATGTTTCTAGGACACGTCAGGTGTATCCATAGACAGTATGGGTGTATCTAAAGGCTTGGATCTGAAGCGCTGTTTTCCTCTTGGAGAGAAAGCAAGCGCAAAATGCGGCACTGCATCTCGACGCGGCACTTCCGGCGGCATCTCCAGCGGCCAGTGGCATTTTTTTTATTAACAGTTAACACTTAATAGAGTAGCTATTAATAAGTTGTTAATAAAGTTTTGAGTTTCCGATTCTCCATTACATCAGAGAAAGCTGCAATTGTTCTGAGTAGCCTATGGCTATGTGTATCCAGCAAGAAGTGTCAATATCTCTTTCATGTTTCAGAAAATGCTGTTTATTAAATATTAATTTGAAATGTTATTAAATATTAATATAAACGATTGTTCAGTTACTGTTGGTAACACTTCATAATAACGTTCAGTTGTTGTATGTTTGCATTGTTTTTATGTCTTTGTTTTAATTTTCTCGTGTATACCTTCTGTAGGCTACAGCACTTTGGTTTCACTTGTGGTGTTGAAAGTGCTCTATAAATAAAGTTGTTGAGTTGAGTAAGTCATTTATAAGTGGTTAGTTAATGATGTACTAATCATTTACAAAACATTCATAAATGATTAGCAAGTGATATACTAACATTTTATGTGTTTTGTGGATTCAGTTAGAAGTCATTTACAAGTGATTAGTAAATGATTAACTAATTATTTACGAAACATCACTATGCGTTCATAAATGATTAATAAGTGATATGTTAATTATTGTATGTTTTGTAGATTCAGTTATAAGTCATTTACAATTGATTAGTAAATGATTAACTAATCATTTACAAAACATGAATATGCGTTTCATAACTGTTTAATAAATTATGGTGTTTTTTTTTTTTTTTTGTACCAATCAGTTTCAAGCTTTATGCTCTAAAGTTTAAACTATACATCACTTGTAAATGTGTTACACATCATTCGTAGATTACCACTTCAAGAATCAATCTCATTGATGCAGCACATCAGAAACTCATTTCTGTATTTAGGGTGGTTCTTCAACTACAGGCATTTTTGGCCTTGTGAACTTGAGGGAAAAAAAGTGTTCAAATCAAAATTGTCACAGTCTAACAGTTAAATATAACTAGTCTAGTTTAATGATCCATAAGAGAACGCACTTGCATTAGTATAAGACAAATTGGTGTTTTTTGACATTTTCCAATCCGCACTGAACAAATGTAAATGTAAATATTTGATTTTCCGATCCGTATTTTTAAATTTATTTATTTATTTATTTATTTATTTATTTATTTATACATTTATTTATTTTAAATTGTAAAAAAATTTTTTTTTAAAAATTAAAAATCCGCATATTTAAAATTATTATGATATACATAATTTCTTAACAGTGTAAGACCACTTTCACACATAGTTTTACCAGTTTACCTATATTGCAATTACCATAGATTTGTGGATTAAGTAGCCTAAATTAATTGTCATGAGGCCCAAACACAAAGCTTACATCCACCACAACCTGAAATATAATGTTGCATTGGTTAGATACATTTCAGAAAAATAACTACTTGTGTTATTACATTAAGTGGAACATTATCCCATAAACTATGCAGACATTTTTAATGAGTGGTTAGAATTTTGTACATATTTTTTAAAAGGTTATGAGGTGGTGGAAATGACTGGGTGTTGTGGAAATGACAATGAATGGACGTCCATGTAGAAACCCATTTAACAAATCATTAGTCATTAGTCTGTTTGTTTCCATAACCAGATGAACAGTTACAGTCTTACTGTAAACAACTTTAACCACAAATAGTCACATGAAAAATGTAAGTTACGCATAAATTGTAATTGTAAAATTGTAACATTTTAATTGGTTAGATGAACTGTTTTGAATTTTGGAATACACTTTAGTCATGTCAATGCATTGTAACATGAACTATAAAGCATCTTGACCATGCACACGCTGTATGTGAGTTAGTTTGGTATTGTAAAATTCTAATCGGTCTCTTAGATGAACACTGTTCTGAAGAGAACATTTAAAAGACACCTTAAACTATACCATATCAATTATCAACATGAACTGTAAAGCACCTAATCCTAGATCATGAGGGCTGTGCATGTATGAGAAGAGAGAGAGAGAGAGTAAACATGGAGGTTTGTCCAGAGGGCAGTATGGTGACTAGAGGGTATGTGTGTGAGAGATAATGTGCATGAAAGTGAGGAGTGTGTGTGTGAGAGAGAGAGAGGGAGAGAGAGTTTATGAGAGAGGGAGAGTGTGTGTGTGTGTGTGTGAGAGAGAGAGAGAGAGAGAGAGAGAGAGAGAGAGAGAGAGACCCAAGGCCAAATCTTGCAATTTCTTTCCAAACTTATCTCCTTGTCTCTCTTCAGTCGCTCTTCATATTTGACAGGGTCCTCTTTTAGTCTGTCCCTATAGGACTGAGACCTTTCTCCAGTTGACTTCCACGGCATCTTAAAAATAGATGAAAAGGCATTTCAACAAATATATATTTGAATAAATACATTAGCGTTGTACATTTCAATAAATAAAATATTCATATAGCCACTCAATCTATGAATTGTACCTTGTAAGCATAAATGTCATTTCCACCTCACCTTTGTCATTTCCACCCAAGAAGGTAATGTGGTGGAAATGACGGTGGTGGAAATGACAATCCTACAGTATTTTGTAAAAAAATCCAAGCTAGCATTACAGATTAGCTATGGATTGGTAGCTAGCATTGCATGCATGCAAAATACATCTATTTGTGTTAAAAAATCTATTTATTTACAAACTCATCTGATGTTACGCCATGTTTGGAAAAAATGACATACAATAAAAATATTTTCATTTCAAGCAATATTTACCTTGAGTTTTCTTCTCCAAGTTGCTGAAGAAATTTAAAATCTTCTCCATGTCAGACTAGCGCACATACCTGTATTTACATCCTGTTTTCGGTCGAAGTCCACAGTAATCAATTGTCGACTTCACGCGCATAGGTTTAGTACCTATGATCATGCGCGTGAACTCGACAATCAATTACTATGGACTTCGACCGAAAACAGGATGTAAATACAGGTATTGCGCTGGCTGAATAAACATCATTTTTATTAATATCTTTCACATCTACTGCAGTCAGATTGACCCGTGTTCACTCCGAAGGAATCACTCACATTGGCTGTGCACTTGTAATGACACATCAAGGATGTTAAGAAGCTAAAAGCAGGTTTAAAACCTGCCCCATTGAAGTCAACAGGGTGCAAATTTGAAAAAAATAGGATAACACAGTGTAGGCAACACCGATTTTTGTTGTTGTTCTCTGTACTGACAGCACTCCAAATTTACAAAAAAATTAGCTCAATGTTAAAATTGACCGGAGTTCTCCTTTAAGGTTATTACTCACATATAAACATTAATCAGTTAACATAAACAGAAGCTCAACCATTTTTGGATCTTGATCCTGGAATAAGACCCAATCAGATTTGAGGGACACATTTACAGTTTATGTAAACGTTAGGTATTTCTACTGTATATCAGTGTTATTCACCATTTCCCTCTGATTTTAGGTTTAACTTATGGGTATGGGTTAGGTTTAGAGGTAAAGATATACAGGTGCTGGTCATAAAATTAGAATATCATCAAAAAGTTGATTTATTTCAAGAATTCAACTTAACAGGTGAAACTAATATATTATATAGACTCTTTACATGCAAAGTGAGATATTTCAAGCCTTTATTTGTTATAATTTTGATGATTATGGCTTACAGCTTATGAAACCCACAAAATCAAAATCACAGAAAATTAGAATATTACATGAAATCACACAGTAATTACACAGTAATACCATGGTCATTGAACCAGGTTTTGGTTCTTTTGGCAGTGTGGGCAGGTTCAAATCCTGCTGGAAAATGAAGTCAATGAAATCAGCATAAATTAAACAACAATAATATTATACATTTGTTTTTAGTCTAAAAAAAAGACAAAATGCATTTGTCATAAACTATGTTTTAGAATTTTAGTTAAATTTAAGCATCATAATTATGATTTATATATGAATATATATTGTATTTAAAGCTTAAGTTTATTCACCAAAACTCTCAGCTCTGTTTGATGAACATCAGCAGCAATAATTATATTGACTCGCATAGTATGGAAATATTGATAAGGAAATACAAGAGTTTGCATATTGTTTATGTTCCACAAAGTTCCAATGCAAACTTTTACTCACAATATAATTCATACAGGTACATAGACAGGCAGAAGGTTCACACACACTTAATAAGACGGATATAGGACAATGAACAAGGTAACACACAGGGCTTAAATACAAGGGAAAAAGATCAGGGAAACGAGACACAGCTGACAAGAATAATGAGGAAACAGGTGTGACAGATGAACTAATGCTGGTTACCGTGGAAACCAAGGAGTGGCGGGAAAACAGAACAAATACTGACATTCTCCAGGTCAAGGAACGGGAACAGATCTTAGGACAGGAACAGGTCAAGGAACAGAACGGGGAACAGGAACAGGTATTGGCGTGGCGTCGACCATCCTGGCTGAGGGCTCAGGTGGCGAGGCGGCGGCCATCTTGGCTGAGGGCTCAGGCGGTGAGGCGGCGGCCATCTTGGCTGAGGGCTCAGGTGGTGAGGCGACAGCCATCTTGGCTGAGGGCTCAGGTATGGTGTTGGCAGCCTTATTGGCTGAAGCGTCGTGACGTAGAACGAACGCGACAGCGCAGCCAGAGAGCAGAGCAAAACAAAACTCCACTCAGGATTTCCGCGATTTAAAAAACGTGTATTTAAAAGAAAATGTCGGAGGATTTTGATATTAGAGAAGAGGATATTGAGTTTTTCGTTCTACGTCACGACGCTTCCTACGCTACGTCCTACGTCATACGCCGGCCTCCATCTCCCGTGAATGCGCGTCGACCGTTGCCAGAAGCCAGTTATTTTCATTTATAAAGTTTTAAATATGTATATTTTTATGACAAAACCGCACGGATTAACCTCAGAAGGCCTTCGTTTATCCCCCTGGAGCCGGATGGATTACTTTTGTGAAGGATGCATGCACATTTTTGGGACTTGAAGGAGGTGGACCCCATAACTTGACATTATAACCACTGAAAGATCTAAGACATTTTCTAAAATAACTGAAAATGTGTTCGTCTGAAAAATGATTGACATATGCATCTCGAACGGCTTGAGGGTGAGTAAATCATGGGTTTAATATCATTTTTGGCCGAACTATCCCTTTAAAGATAATTGTGAAAATAATTGTTAGCATTTCTTCTACCCATAAATGAAACTTGGCTCAAGCATCTTTTTAATAATTGTTTTGCATTCATTTAAATTAGCCTATAAGTAAAATAAATAAAATTAAATCACTATACACATCAATGTTATTCTAAGAATATAGTGAATCAGCATTTTGATCATGTTTATTAATAAAATTATTTTATTTAATTTTTTCTGGAGCTTGGCAGCCACAGGGTACGGCCATCTTTGATAGAGCAGCATGACTGTCTCGTCATATTTTATCCTTTATTTTAGAAATACTTTGTCCTTATTTCTTGACCCCACCCTATAGTGCATAGGTTTGTCCTGTTAATTTGTAAATTATGAGGGCAAAGTCACTTCTATTGTGTATTTATAGCAGGGATAGCCAATGTCGGTCCAGGGGTCACGCTGTTCTGCAGTTAACTTCAACCATGAAAAAAACTGACCTGCGGTTCACAGTATTTTTTAAAATTATACCGGTTTCACGGTAAATGACAGTATTATTTTGACAGTATAAAGGAGATACTGCAGAAGATTGACTTAGAATGCACTAAAAATCCACACTAGTATTAATACCTAATGTAAGGCCTCACAAAATGATGCTGTTTACAAAGCGAGGGCTTGGAGCCAGAGGGGCGTAAGTGGCTTTTGATAAACTTTACAGGAGAGACAAAACTAAATTTTGACCACACTTCAATCACCTGTATTAACCTTAAACCACAAACATGGCAACCACAGGCATACTTACATGAATGAGTATTTAAGTAATAAATTCATGGCATATTAACACAATTAACATGTTCTATAACATTCTTGGCACCAAACATTTCCAAGTCTTCTATGGACATATTGGGCGTATCTGCTGAACAATGCAGAAAATAATTGGTCAAAAGGGGAATTGATTGAATAATTAACACTTGAATAACACTTAAACAAGTAATTAATTTTCATTTAATTCATTCATTAAATTTTTTTTTTATTTTTATTTTTTCTCATTTCACTTTTCCATTCTGGGCATTGCTGAACAGTACAGACTGTAATAAAAGTCACTGAACTTGCTAAACACAGGTAAGTGGACTTTGGCTCCAAACATTACTCACACTTTTGTGCTTTATTCAATACAGTTTGATCTCAGATAGGTCTCAGGCATGTGATTGGCTAAGGACAAAAAAGCAGGAAAATATACTGAGACCCCAAACAACAATGACAATAACTTATTTGAATTTTAAAAAATATTATCTTTTTACCAAACCTATACTGCTAAATGTGCAACATCCAACTTTTTATGACACGACAACAACTTATTTAAATTTAAAAAATTAAATATATCTTTTTAAAAAAAAATTTTAAACCAAACTTAAACTGCTTAATGTGCAACATCCAACTTATTATGTCATGAGTATGACACATAACAACTTATTTGGTGGATGTGTAACCGTGGGAATCAAAAGCAAGTGTCTTGTCCACTGCTCCACCACCTCTCTCTTTATATAGCCTACACTACACTACACATAAATAACATACAATTAAATTATGCTTATTTTAAATGTATTGTGCAGGCTAGGTATACAAAAATATAGGCTTTTAATAATCTTTCAGTGCGCGAAACCATGATAATATGAAACGCTTCAAAACAGAGCCCACAAAGCGCGTATGCGCATCGCGGGCGCAGAATGATGTGCTCAAAGCAACATGGAGTCACAGTGTTCAGCGCTGCACAAGTGCGCATTTAAAAGTTCACGGCACAAAGCGAAGAAATGTAGATCGCACAAATCCTAGTGTATATCTGTCCAACAGTTTATTGATCATTTGTTTCTTCACAGTTTTAAATTCCAGTTATTGTGCGTTTGATGCCGATTCATAGTCATTGTGATGTGTGTGATCTAACAGGCACACGGTAGCGAGTCGTTTAAAAACAGCAACAAACTCCAACAAAATAAAGTCATTATATGCAAATCCACAGCCTTTTCTCTACAGATCAAGCATTATAATGTGGATATCATATTGGAGAGAGTTTTACCGTGCATCTTGCTGTAACCGGAAGAGGCGCACGCGCTGTTTTAAATACTGAATGGAGAATGACAGCCGCAGAAGAGGGAAACGAGTTTCCGTATACTTTATTGATGTAAATAGACTTCTATCCCTCACATTAAGCTATGAAATAGGCTTCAGATGAATTTGTCACCCAAACTGACGTGAAAAAACCGCCCGGTGTGGCCCTCTTGCGCGGGGACGGCGATTGTGGTTCCGTCCCGGGTTACCATGGTGACGGCTGTGAGATTATTTTTTTTTACAGATCTGCACGATTCACGTAGGTCACATTTTCAGGTCGGAAAATCCGGAATTCCACACAGCAATGTCTTTTTCACCCTGAACCAGCATGTCATCTTATGTGTGCTACACAATCTGTGAATTGTGGCCACCAGTTTCTCCTAATTCATTTTTATTTTATGATTTAGACTTTAGTTTTCAGAAGAGAACACTTAATTTCACTTATTGTGCATAAATGCAAGTGTGTTAATCAGGAAACACAAGTCTTTGCCCATTATTTTGTCTTCTCATGACCTTATAGGCCGTGAATGAAATAAATGTATTTTATTTCCCAACATTTTTTTCTCAGATTTACGTGATTCACGTAGGTCATAATTTTACGGTCGGAAAATATGGAAATCCCTATAAATGTCTCTAAAAAATGTTATGACAAACAATAGCCTGAAACACATTTAAAAACTACAGTTATAATAAAAATTTCTCAAGTCTGCATCCAACATTACATGGGGATTATGCAGCTCAATGTATAACCAAGTATAATGTAAAAGTAGGTTTGCTTTTGTGGTCACACACACAGCCCTGCAAATTACAACTGCAGGTAATGCTTGTCATAACACAGAAACAATCTTAAAGGTGAGGCATTTAATTTGCTGTTTAATATATTATCAGTCAAATATTATACATATTGTGAGAGTTTTTTTGAATAAATCAAAAATTGGTTCAGCTGCTTCCTAGTGATGTTGAAACAGATATTTGTAGAAACAGTAGTTATTCTTAAGGGAAATTTATTTTAGCTAAGCAGTAACCTTTTCACTATTGATTGACCTTTCAGGGCCACCATTAAATTCATAAAGTAAAGCAGAATCATGACAACATAGGCTTGATAAGTAGTAATAATAAATACATGTGCAGTAGGTAATTGTGCACAACTCTCAATTAAAGGGACAGCTCACCCAAATATGAAAATTCTGTCATTTACTCAACCTTATAAGACTTTCGTTCATCTTCAGACACAAATGAAGATATTTTAAAATGAAATCTAAGAGATTTCTGTTCCCCCATTTGCCATCTACATAACTACCACTTTGACGCTTCAAAAAGTTCATAAAGACATCGTAAAACTAATCCATATGAATTGAGTGGTTTAGTCCACATTTTCTAAAGAGAGACAATCGCTTTAAATAATAGATTATGTTTAGGCTTTTATTCACATATAAACACTGATCAGCGAACATATACAGAAGCTCAGCCGAACTTGCTTGATGTGCGAGAACAGACATCATTGGTTCTTGTGGAAGCTCAAATGTGTCTTATTGATTCTTGCACTTCAAGCGAAAAAATGCTTGAGCCTCTGTTTACCATAACTGATGTGTGAGTTGATGAATGTTTATATGTGAATAAAAGCTTAAATTAAATCTGTTCATCATATAACCTGATTGTGTCTCTTCAGAAAATGTGGACTAAACTGTTCAATTCATTTGGATTAGTTTTACAACCTCTTTACAAACTTTTTGAAGTGGTAGTTGCGTGGACTGTCAATGGAGGGACAGAAAGCTCTCAGATTTCACCAAAAAGATCTTCATTTGTGTTCCGAAGATGAAAAACAACCTCACGGGTTTGGAACGACACAAAGGTGAGTAAATGATGACAGAATATTCATTTTTTTGTTGAACTAACCCTTTAAGGCAGAGATTAAGCACAGTAATAGTCTGACCCTCAGAATAGTCTACAATGAATGTAGAAGCAGCACAAATGACATCGACACCATCTGATCTGGGGTGCATCTCTCAGAGATCTTCAGACTGTGTCCATGCTACAAAATTCCGATGGTTTTGGGGTCAGTGGGATTGGACAGTGGGCAGAGGACGTCTGAAGAGCAAGATATGTGGTTCTATAAAGAAAAGAAGTCAAAATCATGAACACACAGTGAAACAGTAATATCTGAGCATGTTCTTGACACCTACTACACACACACATACCAGGCTGATGGATCATGTAATGCACCCATCCTTGACTCTGCTGAACACCCAGGTTCCTCCATTCTGTCTCCGACATGAGATGGGTCTTGGGAACTCTTTTAGCAATATCCTTAGGAAGCATGACATGCCTAAAATGAATGGAAAACAACATATTACACTTTACCCTCATTATGTCTGTAGATGTCATTTTAATCGCTCAGAAAAGTAGTATTTGCATATCATGTTTATACTTTTACTAAACTGCTTTTCAACTGTTGTCTAACGTTTAATTACTTCTAATTTTTGGCTAAGCACTGGAACACTATTGTTATTATTATTTGTACGTGTAGCCTACATCACTGTGGTCTCTGGAACACTGGAAACATAACAGCGGAAAACAATAATTGTAAACGGTACAGATGGACTGAATATTTGCCTACCTGTACTCGAATTTCTCGTCGTCATATTTGTCAGAGTAATAAATCTGCTTGTGGGACATGGCGTGATGTTGTTTCTGGATAATAAACAGATGGAATTACTGACATGTCGTAAACTTTACATCGTGTATGTGCAGTCAACTAATACTTTTTAAATTTAAAGGACAACAGTAGATACCAGGTTTATTTCTCAATAAATGTAGAGATTTTATTCATACAGAAATCAGATTTTTCCTACAGTGCTGCACCGCTGCTAGCTGCTCATACCACTCTAGCTAATCAACGCAACAGCAAATCCAACATTTATCATGGACTATTATATTCATAACACTTACTGTTTCTTCTTTCTTGAAAATGTAATAATTTTGGCGTTTACTTCATCAAATAATACTTTCGTTTGAGCTTGAAAGCTATTTTTTCCAAACTTACGTTTCACTCACTGGCGCTTGAACTTCCCTCTCAGTGAATTCGAATCCCGCCCATAAGCGTTCGAATGTTTACAAGTCATTTCTTATTGGTCAAGATGTAAAGACGTCACTAAGACGTCGGTCAGTGATTACGTTTCACAAATAAAAGTCTCTATGGTCACTTTCAGTTTTCTGGCTAAATGTACTTGATTTCATTGTTGGAAATGTTGATGAAAATTTGTAATTACTGTGGAAAGATGTTCTTCTAGGTATTATTGTAAAATCCAAAGATAAACAAACCCCGCACATATTTTATTATTTTCTATTTTATTTTGATGGCTAAATTTCACATTCATGAAATGTACATTTTCAGGGGGGGGAGTTTTCATTTAAAAAATGAACTGAAGCATTATATTTAGTCAATACTGCCCTCGAAGAAACAAAAAGCTATTAGAATTTTACAAGCATGTACACTCTTTAAACTAAAATATTCATATAATACTGTTTATACCTCCCCCTAGCATTTGAAATATATTGCATTCTATTTGTATACAATACACTATTGTTGTTTTGATATTTATTCACTACAAATAATAATAATAATAATAACACTTAAAAAAAACCTTTCAGTTTTCTGCACGGCTCATCACATGGTTCTGACCTGATTCTGACCTCTTAATTTATTTATTTTTCCTTATACCATTTTTTTATTGTACATATTTGTTATTTCTTTATACAGTTGCTATAACGACAACCAAAAAAAATAATTATTCCGAATTAAAGAATGCTGGAAGAGGTAATGTGCCAGTGCATGCCGTCAATGATCTCTAGATGGCAGTAAAACCTAGTCTATGAAAACATCAGATGAGATAAATTTAGCTCTATTTATGCATTTCAATACACTTGGTCCCAAAATTGGGAATAATAAGATTTTAAGATTTTTCACCAAATAACAGGACTGGCGATTTACAAATTAAAGATTTATGTTATTATGTATAATTTTCCCATGAATTTGTATCTGTCTATTTACGCAGGAATCAAACATATTCATAATAACGATTACAATAACAGTTTGACTGTCTTTCATATTGGTTGCCAATCTATTGATTAAATAGTTGATTATTATCTGAGATGTCTGTAAATGCAATAATATTTTGTGGATAATGTATGAAACGGCAACAACATTTTTAAAGCATATAGGAAAAGAAACTGGGCTGTTTTCTATTCAACAATAATACTATACTATACGATACTATGATAAACATGAAGCCTGCGCATTGGGGGATGAAAAAACGCAATCCTTCTAATAAAGGCCTAAACCAAATCAACCTAAAGACAGTGAAACATGAGATCCTGGAAGGATGTAAATACACATCGTCTATACATCAATAAAATGCGATTGTAATGTTCATGATTTTCCTTGAGTTTAATATAAAAAGCTAAATCTCACCAGACCTATTCATGCAAACATACCAATATAACCCAAGAAGACCGAAAATAATTTTCCTGTCCATTATTTTCACTGTTATCTGCCAAGACCTGGCCGTACTCGATCGATGACGGGAAGTTAAGGCGCTTCATCTGGAGCGAGGATAGTCGGGAATCTCAAAAAAACAGGTAAACAAAATCACTGTCCGTGCATGAAAATACACAATACAAAAATAATACACACGTACATAAAAATGCATGATCCTAAAGATATATTGTGGCATCCATGTGAGGTTATTTATAAACAGGTAAATGTTGCTGTGCACATGCAGTGGCCTGCGCTTAAATGACCCTCGCGACGGGGCAGCACGGACCCCGCCGTCATGACAGAACAAACCCCAAAATACACCTCGTATATCTGTTTATCATCCCACGAGCTCTTTATTTATCAATATATCAACAGCAAAACCACAACTAATGGACAAAATGTGACAAAAGCCCTTTAATCGTACCATTAGCGATTCAATTTCGGTCCCCATTTGTAGTTAGCCAGGTCAGATGCAGGGTTTAGCCGTTCTCAGGCAATTGTGTTTGTTTTGTATATACCAAATTGATCGCTGTAACGTGCTTAATGGTTACTGGATCATTGTCTTTCTTTATTGGCCAAGTATGTATTTATGCAATGTTTTTATTTAATATAAGAGGGCTTGTTTGGATTCTCTTGTTGATACCATAGCAGCTGTAGCGTGCTAAACAGCTCTGTTACCTGAACATCCATTGTTAAGCAAAGAACAAATGAGTGTTGGATCATATGATATTAAAAAAAGAAAAATAATAAATATATATATTATATTACATAAGTGAATATGTCTTCCAGTTCAGACATCAATGCTTAGTTTATACAGAACCATTACGTGGCTGTTAGCCAAAGCTAACAAAAGCCGTTCGATGTCATTTTGCTGTAGCGCGATGTATTTATTTATTTGTTGTTGTTGTAAGTAAATAAGTAAATAATGGACTATTAGTAAAACAGAAGAATGCATGTGGCTAAAATCATTATCAATTTTACCTTAGTGGTGCCTCAACACGAAGCCGTTTCTATTAGGATTACAAATAGCTGGAATACTTGAAATGTTTTAATAAACTATGTTTGAGCACAACAGCCTTTTTATACGAAAATCACCTTATGAAAACAGATGACTTGCAATGAGATATTGTATAAAATATAACACATTACACTTTGCCTGTATGAAAGACCCCATTAAATCACACTGTGATTTGAACAATATTAAATAATACTGGGTCTTTATTTCCTTTTTAAATAGAAAATAATGTCAACACAGACTTCACCCCATAATGAATATTATGTCATCATTTACCCTCATGTCGTTCCAAACATGTATGACCTTCTTCAGTGAAGCACAAAAGAAGATATTTTGCAGAATGTTGGCAACCAAACTGTTTTGGTGACCATTGACTTCCATTATTTATATGTTCCACAGAAGACAGAAAGTCATACAGTTTGGAACAACATGAGGGTGAGTAAATGATGACAGAATTGTAATTTTTGATTAACTATCTCTTTAATGCAATTCTTATTACACACTTTTTTCAGACATTTTATTTGTGTTCTAGGATTCAGTCCACTGACCCGGCATGGGGGACATGAAAACCCCCGATTTCGATGACCTATTGGCAGCATTTGACATTCCTGACATTGATGCCAAAGAGGCTATCCAGTCAGCACCGGATGAGGTGGAGGGGCATCAAGGAGCAGGTGGAGGATCACTCATAAAGTCTGGGGATGCTTCAGTAGGTGGAAGTTCAGCCATAAGATCACCCAGCCCATCCTCGGATTCTCAGAGTGACCCTTCTATTGTTAGCGTGATTGTGAAGAACCGTGTTCGCCCTGAGCCCTTTGATGGTGGTGACAATTCTGTACCAGACCCACTCAACCATAATGGTTTTGTGTCATCCGGTGGGTCAGTACAAATGTCGCAAACCCGTTGCCAGTCGAATGGGGAGCAGTGGCCCATATGCAGCTCAAAGACGATTCCAGAGGCCGCAGGATCTGTCCTTGGATCTTCCGGCAGTTCCAAACAGGGCAGCAACATCTTCAATAAGTTGAAGCCCTTAATGGCACAAGGTGCTGGAGACTCTGTTGGAAGGGCCCGGAAAATGCAGCTTCTGCAACAGCAGCATATGCAGCAGGAGATGAACATAGAAGGTGCAGACAAGGCAAAAGCCCCTGCAATTCCTAGTGGGGCAAGTGGAGCTGCATCTCCTTTCTTTCCCCCACCTAAACCACTTCTTTCCACTCCCTCCACCGCTTCATCCTCCTCACCATCATCATCCTCTCCCTCAGTTGGTTCCAGAGTTTCTGGGGCTGTGGCATCGTCTCCCCTCGCTACATCTCTAACAGAGCCGTTTAACGGAACACCACGTCTTAGTTCGTCTGCATTCAGACGCGTAGATTCGGATGAAGAGGACTCAGATCCTGATTCTGGAGGATCTCTAGTCATCCACGAGAGTCCGGACTCACCCACCCCTCCGAAACTGTCACGCAGGCTGAGGTCACCTCCAGAAAATTCACAGTCTCCTTCTCTCCCTCCCTCGACGTCCATATCACCTAGCGCTTACCCCAAACCAGGTGACATCCCCTTGGCTTCACCCGCTTCACCTCGAGCTCAACAGAACTGGCTTTCCTCACCAGTCCAAACAGGAACTGGAAAGAGTTTACCCCAAGAGGAGCGAAACCCAGAGCATGTGATTGAAGAACGAGACTCACCAGAGAGCCCTGAGCCTGAGATGCCCAAGTCCTCCATGCCAACGTCTGCAGTTACCAAAAGATCATGCAGCCCAGCAGTGGCATCTTCATCACCATCTGCTGCCCTTCGAGAACCCAAGGAAGAAGAAGAGGAGATGGAAGTAGACAAAGGGTCTACAGAGAATGGAAAAGATGTGGCTAATGTGGATGGTAAGGACAGTGGGAAAAGGGATGGAGAGAAATTGGAGGTAGATACTGCGCAGTCACTCCCAGCGGACACTGGCTCATCACCAAGCACTGGTGGCAAAGCTGTAGCTGGCAGCAATGTTCCCTCCAGACCACTTAAAGTCCGCATCAAGACCATTAAGACATCTACAGGAGGCATCACCCGCACAGTTACTCGAGTAGCCGGTAAGGGAGGTGCTGCCAATGCAGGCAAAGATGGAAGTAAATCCCAAACGGGAAATCGAGCCAGCACTGCGAAAGGTGCCAGAAAAAATGACACTGCTGGTCAAGTGGTAAAAAGCTCAACCTTGCCAATATCCACTCTAGAAGCCAGCAGTGCCATGTTAGCAGCTGCCAGCAAGGTCCAAAACAAAATGACAGTGCAATCCGATAAAATGAAAGTTTCTGCCACAGCAGTGAGCATCACGAAAGCCACCACTTTACCAGTCGCTCCAGCTGTCGGTGGAATAAGCGTGCGCCCTACAGTCGCTAAAACCGCCAATGGAGGTACCGTGCCATGTAAACCAGCATCTATCGTCAACAGCACCGGTGCTGTTATTTCCCGTAGCCAGTCCAGCCTGGTTGAGGCTTTCAACAAGATCCTGAATAGCAAGAACCTGCTGCCCAGCTACCGCCCGGACCTCTCGACCCCCCCACCCCCTGAATGGGGTCTTCCTTTGCCTGCTGCTGGCTACCGATGCTTGGAGTGCGGAGATTCTTTCGCTTTGGAGCGCAGCCTGGCACGACACTACGACCGGCGCTCTTTGAGAATAGAAGTGACATGTAATCACTGCGCAAAGCGGCTGGCTTTCTTCAATAAGTGCAGTTTGCTGCTACATGCTCGGGAGCACAAGGAACGAGGCCTGGTCATGCAGTGCTCACATTTGGTTATGAGACCAGTTACAGTGGAGCAGATGATTGGCCAGCAAGACACTACTCCCATTGGTAAGTAATGAAAAATACTGTAATTATTGTCAAGATTTGAATAGGACTTGTTCATCTTAATAATGAACAATAAATGTTCTCGTTCCTTTAGGTATGCTCTCTCCATCGCTGTCATCTCCACCTCTGTCATCCTCCGCCACCCCAACAGGGGCGACCCCTCTACCGTCCACTTCCAGTCCATTGAAGGATTCCCCCTCTCCAGGCACGGCTTCAACCCAGCCAAGCCCTGCCCGTCGCGGACCCCAGAGTCCCCAAGCCCTGATGCCGCTGCCCTGCAAGAAAGGCGAGGCCTTGCAATATCACAACTTCAAGTGTCCTGAATGCCAAGCCCAGTTTTCAAACAAAGCTGAATTAGTGACACATTTCCAGCAAATCAGAGCTACTCCTAACTCGGTAAGTTGCAAAATTGTAAACATGTTGTAAACACATACCCATTCTTTCTGATGGGTATGAAAAATCTGTGTGTTTTTTACATGCTCTACCAGCATTTCTACTTCACCACAAAATTTTGCAACATATTTTGGTATCTGTTAGAAATACATTTTATATATTATATAATTTAAAATAATATAGAAAATGTGTGTGTGTCTGTGTGTATGTATATATATATATATATATATATATATATATATAATTGTAAAAAGTAAATAACATTTATTTCTGACAGATAATAAATGACTGTGTGTGTGTGTATATATATATATAAATTAGTGATGTCAATCAATTAAAAAAGCATTTTTTTTCTGTAATCTCACCTAACATTAAAGTTTTTTTAATATATGTTATGCTGTAATACTTTCATATTGAATCTGCAAAATAATATAGAAACAACAAGACAGTTAATTTATGTTTAAATAAATATTAATATAATATTAAATCAGTCAATATTTGTTTAACCCTTTAGAACCTGAAGCTAAAATAGGTTGTTTTCACACATTTTGTTTTTTTACTGTAAAATTGTGAAACAATGTGTCATTTTTTTCAGAAAACAAATGGCTTTCGATAAAAGACCAGGACCAAAAAAGAATAATATATTTAGAGTAATATGATAATAAGGATCATTGACATATTTTTGCATTCAGTCTGACTGTAAATTTTTTGCATAAAAAATGCTATGCATTTTTTGTTTATTTTTGATGAAATGTGAATTACATAAGAATGTAAGTTATAAGTTGTATGAACTAGATAAAATTACTAACTCCTTTATATTTCCCTTGCTGTCTCTTTTTTATTTCAGACTTGTATGCTTTGCTCTCCCCCCATGATGCTGCCTAACTGGTGCAGTGTGTCGGCCCATCAGCGGATCCATAAGCACCGCGCACCCCATGTGTGCCCAGAGTGTGGTGGCACTGCCCGCCAGGCCACGTTTCAAACCCATCTGGAAGAGTCCTGCCTGCACTTTGCCAGGCGCATCGGCTACAGGTTCCTGGCTTTCAGTTTCCTATCAGTGTTTTGTAAGATTGCAGGCAGTTTCCTTGTGAGTTTTCCTGCAAAGAAATAAAATACTTCCACATGCTCAAATCTACTTCCTTTATTCCAGGTGCTCCAGTTGTCAAGTTGTGTTCGGAGGTTTGAATTCTATCAAGTCCCACATTCAGACAGCTCACTGTGAGGTGTTTCATAAGTGCCCCAATTGCCCGATGGCCTTCAAATCTGCGCAGAGCGCCCAGGGGCACATCACTTCCCAGCATCCCGCCCTCACAGCTGCACAGGCCAAGTAGGTTGAACCATCGCCCACAGCTTTTCATGAACAGTGCCATGGATGTGCAATATTTTGATATTAAAAATAAATGCCTTAAAGATATGAACTCTGATCCTCAATATATTCTTATACTCATTCTACAGGATGATCTACAAGTGTGTCATGTGTGACACTGTGTTCACCCAGAAACCTTTGCTCTACATGCATTTTGACACTCACCTGGCCAAACAGAAGGTGCATGTGTTCAAATGCCCAGACTGCACTAAACTTTATGCCCAGAAAGGCTCCATGATGGAACACATCAAGGTAGTTATCTTAACAATAATAATTCAAATATTAATAATAAGCTTATGATCTAGTTTATTATTAAACAAGCCATTTAAGTATATTAATTGATTTAGTTTTAAATTAATGAATTGTCATTTTGCCTTTTGT
>CM040774.1:30850143-30945143 GCA_022829085.1 Abramis brama
GCAATCACATCGTTCTCTATAGAGAACGGCTGATTGGTTCCTTGTGAATGGCAGCCAACTTTCGAATACTTGGTCAGCGTTTTCTGTAGCAGTGCAGCGTGCTTTCAGAAAACCTCCACCTTCCCCAGCTCCACCTGTATAGATCTGCTACGGGTAATTAATGTATGCTGTATAGTACAGCAGCAACATGTCTTGTATGTTTAGCAAGTCAATACCTTATCATAGTGCTGTTCTTTTGAACTTTCTATTTATCAAAGAATCCTGAAAATAATGTATCACGGTTTCCACAAAAATATTAAGCTGCACAACTGTTTTCAACATTGATAATAATAAGAAATGTTTCTTGAGCACCAAATAAGCATATTGGAATAATTTCTGAAGGATCATGTGACACTGAAGACTGGAATAATTGCTGCTGAAAATGTTGATTTGCCATCACAGGAATTATTTACATGTTAAATCATATTAAAAAAGATAACTGTTATTTTGAATTTCACAATATTACTGTTTTTACAGAATTTTTGATAAAATAAATGCAGCCTATGTGAGAATAAGAGACTTTCAAATACATTAACAAAAGTTACCGACACCAAAGTCTGAACAGTGGTGTAAAATACAGTATAAATAACAAACAAAGAAAATATGTTAGTGCATAATTAACTGATCAGAAGCCTTTGACATTGTGTGTATGTAATACTGACCTGAACACCTCGTCTCCCCAGCCTGCAATGTAAGAGAAGAGTCTTGGTCCGATGTCTCGTGCCGGGTTGATGGCATATCCACTGTTAGATCCCATTGAAATGCCGATCACCAGGACAACTGCTCCTACCAGGACAGGCTCCAGACCAGGAGGTGCTGGTGTGTTATGAGGGTCTCCCAATGCAAGAACACATGCTAGAAGAGCGGCTGTGCCAATTATCTGCAGGACAAGCACAAGTTTTTTAAGAAATCTTTTTAAAGCATTATGAATGACGTAATATTTTCTTTTATTGTTATTTTGTAAAGGAAACTAACATGCACCAATTTCTCAAGCAGAGTATAGGTGTTATTTTGTCATAAAAACCCTGCATTCAACAAGTCACCAACTAAAGGTTCCAAAAGTGGGTTTTCGCAGTAATGCCATATAAGACGCTTTCAGTGAGGAGTTCTTAGAAGAACCTTTTTTTAAATTCAGGTTAAAGAACATTTTAAGAATCTAAAAGTTCCATTTTGTGCAATGGAAAGTTCCATGAATGCTAAATGTTCTACATGGAACCATTGATGGCAATATAGAGCCTTTAGGTTGAATAGTGCACTACTCTCCTGGGACTAGAAATCTCAACAATGGTAACACACATATACACGACCAGCTTTATAACATTGATAACATTCTGTACGTTTAAATAACAAAGAACACACTTGCAAACCCGTTTCACTTCAGAGTATTTGGACCCAAACCTGTTCAAACTCATTCAATTGCAAAGCATCCTGGAATACCATCACCACCACAATAGCTTTAAACAGAAATGGAATTCCATGAACTGAGCTGAACAGTTTTTTCCTGATTCAGCCAAACGGAGGTCAGTGTGATCCTGGTGTCATGACTCCTGAGGTCATTTATCTACCCAAACTACTTTTTAAAAAAACAATCATCCTTTTAAAGGTGTACAGAAATGCATTACTTAGTGTTCTGCTAATATTTACTGGCACTGGAACTTATTACCTCTATATTTATGTTAAACTCCCATGGACTGAAATCTCAGGATATCAGTAATAATTAGCCGTGTCAGCGTCATGGGCATATAATTGTGCGTGAATAAAGGATTAGCTAATTATGAAACTCTTACAAATAGTTGTGAATAGCTATACAAACGTATGAATTCTTGTCTTGCGTTTTGAATAGTTAAATACAAATGTCTAACTAAATCAGTTACAAGGCCAGAAATCTCCTTAAGGATGGACCTTAGTGAAATATTGTGGACCTCTACTCAGTCTCCTTTCAAATTTATTACACAAGTGAAATTTGAATATCATGAAGCTGATATTCTTTATCATGTTTGAGGGAATATTTGCTTCTTTTTTTTATGCAGTCTGTCGGTAGCACTTTATTTTACAGTCCTGTTTTGCATGAACATAATATGTACTTATTGTAGTAATAACACTGGTAGGTAGCCTACCCTGAACCTACCCTTAAACCTTAATTTAATCTATATACAGTATTTACCTTAAATTCCTCAGTACTTTAGTGGGTAAGTAAGCACATTGATTTAAAACATCCATTTTATATGTTACTGACCTGGTCTACCACTCCCCCCCATAGACTCAGGTAGTCTGCTGGGTAAGTGGAGAAGATACCAGCTGTGGCAGTGGCACCACTAACTGTCAGATGCCCTCCAGTGAAATCCATTATGGCATCTAAACAAAATACATACTGTAAGAATAAGTGCCTTCATTTGGATGTACTTACTGTACAGTATTTTTATATAGAGATTGCATATAGGCCAACATGCACTCACCATAGTACTGAAGAGCAACAGTTGCTGCAGCCAGAAATGCTCCTAAAAGCTGTGACCACACATAGAAAGGAAAACGAGTCCAGGAGAATCTGCCCAGGACACACAGGCTGAGGGAAACGGCTGGATTCAGATGAGCTCCTTAAACAGATGAGAAATATTTTATTTTACAAGGACATAATTAATATACACAGCTGTACTGGAGAGTTTATACCTGAGACCCCTTTTGCGATGTAGATTCCAAATGTGGTGCCCAGTGCAAATCCGAGGTTGATTGACAGGTAGTCGCCCTTAGTGTTTTGAGAGGTCGTCACCTGGGCAACTGAGCCACACCCAAAAAGCTGGAGTGTAGAGACAGTAACATCAAGACATTTTTTATCTGGTGTGAACGTGTACGCAGATATGATGTCTGTAATTTAAAGCTTTATCGCACAATGAGATTATTGGGCATTATGGTGACTGCAGTTCCTGAGAAGAGGCAAAAGATTATTCAAAGTCTTCAAAGTTTGACCTCTAGAATATTGCTGAAATTCTTTGCACATGTGCTACTAAAGAGATGTAATATACACAAGGCAGTATAGACATTTCAGTAGATAATAGGATATTAATAAGCACCTTTTTATAAGTGCTTTACAATTTACATAACACTTTACAGTAAGATTTCTTTCATTGGTAAACTGTTAACATGAATTAGCAAGGAAAAACACTTTCCTTGAATTTATTAATCTTAGTTAATATGAATTTCAAAATGTACTAATACATTATTAAAATCAAAAGTTGTATCTGTTAATATTATTTAATGGACCAGACAGTAACATGTGTCGGCCCAGATCCGGCCCGCATCTGGTACACGTGGATTCCATACGGCCCGATGTGGACACTATGTTACTTTCTGGGCCTGTTCAACTAACAATGAACAACTATTCATTGTTAGTTCATGTTACAGTTTTTTTTTTCCGATTTGATACTATTTTCACAAGATGTAAAAACGCTTAGTACAAAACTCCAAACTGATCACACTTGTAACAGTCAATCTTTCAAAACCTGATCTCATGCTTTCATTCTAGTTTTACTTATTTTCATTCTACATAATTATTGTTTCAAAACACAAATATATAATGAGAACATTTGGTTTAATCACCGTAATGTTAATAACAGTATGATCCTTCAATTTAGTACTTTCAACAATGAGTCCATTCAGCAACAAACAATGCAAGAGCATGTTTGAATGACCTTTACTGCTGAATTAATTACAGTAACGGCTACAGATTAGAAAATACACTTACATTATGTAAGTACATTATGTAATTGAATCCATAATGTTTGTAATAGTATATATAAATGTGCGTGCACACACTTTGAACACAGTGGTTATCATCTAAGATAAATCGCTTATGTAAAAACATTTAATTACATTTGGTTACCTATATCGGAAATTGCAGATATCTATAAGTGTACCAAATGATTAATTGAACCATTACATTCAAATGGATATAATAATAGACAAATGTATTTAACTGAACGAGAGGAGATGCAAATCAAAAGTTTGATAGTAAAAGCTTCATGAAATGCAGTTACTGTGAATGAAACATTTATATGAAACTTATTTTGTGAGAAAAGGATACTTTGTGATTTTGTGGATTGTACCAACACAAATGAAAATATGCTAAAATGTTTGAAAAAAGTGCACTTTTGATGAACTGTTGTGATATTAGCACTAGGAGTTTTGAAAATGTACCAGTTGCTTGTGAAAATTGCACCAAAGCAATTAAAAGAACTAACAGAGATTAATAAATAATGTAGCAAATTGTCATTGCGAATGTTATTTCATGGAACCTTAAAGTATTACCAAAGAAAATCAAATTTTAGAAAAGATACAAGTACACTGTAATTATTTGAGAAAATTTAATGGCAAGTAACACATTGATTAAACATGAAATTTTGAAAGACTGAAATTGTATTTTCTTGTAAAATGTACTCCAATAATCTTTGTTTTATTTAAATCATTTTTTTACAGGGTAATACAGAAGATTATAGACTTACTATCATAACATAGACTCCGAAAAATTCAGCCAGACATTCTCTGATCAAGCTGCTCTTGATTCGGCATCTCCTCAGCAGACGATCCATTATGTTGCCCTCTGTACTTTCTGTTCTTTACAATAAGAGTAAATGCAGGCCGGGAGATCGGGGATTCCAGACAGATGATTATCAGGGCTCCATTGAGAAGGTCCCAGTCAGCGCCTTCGAGAACGCATGGTCTTCTGTTTGGATAATTATCACACCACATAGGTAAACTCAGACTATCTGTTGTGGTTAGTGTGTTTTATGTGCGCGTCAGGGGAAGGAATGACAATTACATGTAGTACATTGCCCTTTTGTAATAAAATGATGAGTAGTTTATTGTTAACTTTTATCTGTGATGCACTGCTGGCTTATACAAGGCTCAGATATATAAATCATCTACTCTGTTTATTTTGAAAGAAAAGTAAAGGTTCTATTTTTTGCCAATTCATGCAAAATACCTCTCCCTTTCTATAGTCAGAGTGCAATAGGGCAATACAGAAGATGCCTTGTTCTCAGCTGAAGCGTTTATGCAGGGGTTTCCAATTCTGCTCCTGGAGGACCAGCGTCCTATAGATTTTAGCTCCAACACCATTGCCTGGAAGTTTCTAGTGAGTCTGAAGACCTTGATTCGCTGGTTTCAGGTGTGTTTAATAAGGGTTGGGGCTCAAATCTGCAGGACGTTGGTCCTCAAGGAGCAGGTTTGGACAACCCTGCATTTATCCATTAACCAATATCTAACCATTTTTTATGTTGTCTCATAACATAAGCACATACCATTTTTTTATTATTTTTTTATCTCTTGGTAAATTTGTTCTCAGGCCCCATTTCCTCAGTGTTTTTCTTAATGAACTAGTTTTCTAGTCAATTAAGCAAAGCTACACATCTGACGTGTAAATGTTTGACCCTGATGTCCATGATTGCCTCCAGAATAGTTAATGTGTCCGTGCAGCAGTTCTCAGTGTTCCCATTATGTACTATATGTAGTCTTGACAATGGACAAAAAAAATGTCATTTCTGACAAGAAAAAAGTGGCCCATAGACATAATTCGGACACTTTCTACACCACTGGTTACTCTGCTGATTTGAAAAAATCCCTTTTTTTTTTAGGTAAACTCAGTTTTGAGGTAAACTTATATCTGTCTTAGCTTCTACTTAAGAGGAGATAATCATTAGATAACTGAGTATAAAGTCAATCTCCATAAAGCTGATGTCACTTGTGTTTCATCTGTCACTAGATAAAGATCAGATTGGGTGCAAGGCTAACCAATGCTCACAATTATGGGTGTGATACACACCATAACCAGTAGTGTACCATGCTTGGTGTTCATCTGTGAGATTTTCACTTTTTCTCTTCATTGTTAAAACACTTAAAATACCTGTTAAAAATGAAAAATGTTCAGTGAACTATTGTTTACTTTTCTTATTAGCTCACGTTGTCAGCATTGCTCTAAATGCCACAGACTGTCAGTTTACTAAAACAGATCTCTAGACTGGTAAGTCTGTGGCAGAACTGGGTGAGCCTGTTGTGAAACAAGACTGCCAGATTCTAAATGAAACAGCTTGTGTTGCTAAACATACTACATACTGGTATACATCATATACTGGAAAGACACTGACTAACAGGAACCTGAAACAGCTGCACAACAATATATATAGTTTTTTCCAGATTTGTTTGCTACATTATTTTTAAGTGCATTTACTACTGACTTATTTTAAAGTCACCCTGTAGTCAATCATTTTATCCCTGAAAACTCACATTTGATCACCAAAATTACATTTAAACGTTTTTTTCCTTGAAAAAAATAATAATCTTAAAATAGCTTGAATATAACTCAACACCCTTGCCTCATTTAGAATGCTGTTCTAAGAATATGCTAATTAGCCCCGCCTCCACTCACTCACACCAGCTCAGAGAGAACTGGTTACAAGGTAGTTTGTGACGTCAGAAACACCAGCGAATTCAAACCGCGTTTTTGAAACTGTCTTTGATTTACTACAGTTTTAAGGAGAAACTACTCAGCAATGGTGTTGACATGAATTTGCACATGGTTGTTGTTAAAGCATATTAAAAACACCACATTGATATATAAACAACATTAAAAGCTGGATTTTCACAAGAACATTGAGTTCTGTAATAAAATATAAAGTCTCTGAATAGGTTACATCCAGGTTCACATTCTACAAGAAACCATTACATTTGAAGGATTTTAACAAGCCGCAAAAATACAGCTGAACGAACTGTTCACTAGTTTTGAACCCTTTTGCATCAGTGTAACTATTGTTAGACTAGAGAGATTATTATTATTTATCAATATTGACCTGTTCTCTTAAATTGGTGTTATTTTAAAGGAAATGATCAACTTGAGACAGCGAAGCATCCCACCTTCCACACAAAAGAAGAAAAACAAGGCAAATCACTTTTTTTCCTTTATTTCACTCTTAAAAAAAATAAAAAATTATATATATATTATACTGTGGCCCATAATTTGCAGTCTCACAAAATCCAATGGATCTTCTTTACCAACAAACTAAAAATGTGTGTCCGTCCTTTCCAGAACACTGTGGCTTCAACAACTGCCCCAAAGTTCTAGCCTGGAAAAACCCAGACCAACTTCCGGCAAATTTAGATTTGCTCGGCTTGAATGGGCTCTTTGCCAGACTACTTGCAGATTTCTAATCCATCCAAATCGAGGCACCAATCAGAAACGTTGGGGCGGACTTTACACAATGACGATCGCTCTGATTGGTTTTAGGTCTATCCAATTGCGCCCAGAGGCATTTGAGCGACGTCCGTTGGTGACGCCCCTTTGGAAATGAGTTATTAATGAAGCTTTGCCAGACCATAACTCAGTTACTACTGAGAATGGTCTGGTTTTAACCAGGCTAACAAAGTTCAGGAAATTGATATAATTATTTATATATCATTAATGGAAATTATATTCAAAAGAAAGAAGTAGGCAAAGTTATCAGGGTCGTTTTGTGGCAGAAAATAATTGTTGTTTACTCACATCATCAAGACTGGATCTCCACATATACATTGAAGAATTCAATCATACATAAGAATGAAAATATTTACTAATTATCATTGTAGCTTGCAGTTGATAGGTTTGCTGAGAAAGAGATTGTCCTTTGGTTTGTGTCCAGAACCCTTTCAGCCTCGAAAGCCTCTGAAGAACTTCGAAAACACTGAGAAATCATCCTGCATGTCAGAACCGCCTGAAAGATGCAGAAAATACATCACTGGGTGATTCAAGAATCCAAACTGATCTTGTAAAAGCTTCAGGAATTTAACACTGCTAATATACTATATTAACCAGAATGCGTTTTAAATACTCTAAATTCTACAATGTTCATATTAAATACAATTTTTATATTTTACCTTTGTGACCACACATGGGGAAAAGTGTTAGCTAGAAATGGCTAACCTGACATGAGAGGACCAGACTGATCTTGCGGCCCATCTTGGACACCAGAACCCCCTGAGATGGTCACTGTAGTCTCTTCATTACCTTCACCGTCTCTGACTGTTCGCCTTTCTTCTACTGTCTACACACACATACACAATCTCGATTATTACTTGTTAGACACCATCTGGACACATGTGTGGCATATTTTGAGCCTTGCTGTACATTATTACGATATTTGTAATCAGAAATTCTTTTGAGGATCAAATTATACAGGAACACTCACTCCATCTTGTCTGACCACCTTGGTGACGCTGATAGACTTAAAGAATGACCTTGTCTTTGGCTGTGAAGGTGCTGGAGTCAAGATCTGATCCAGCCCGCCTGAAGACACCTGCGAGTCCAGATCTGAGGGTGGAACCAGAAGACAAAAGGTTTTTGTAAACCAAAGACAATTTATAGGAGTTGCATCAATGATATCAGGCAAGAAATTAGGGAATCAAGGCCTATTCATTCAAAGGTTGAAATGTCAGTAGGGTAAACAAGGATAACATGAAAATAACATTTCTTTGTCAAGTCAGCTTTTTTTATTTAGCACTTCACAGTAATTCAGCTTCAGTTCAATAACTGTGTAAAGTTCATCAGTTATGAAAATGAGTTCTATTCGGCTATAAGCTGCTCTACAGAAAACAATGGTCATTATTCAGCTCGAGTCAGTACAATGTTGATTCATTCAGTTCAATAACAGTGTCAAATTTGCACAGTTCGTCAATTATAAAATTAAACTGATTCAGCAATAAAGCTCTAGTGTCATCATCCAGCTCAATTCAGTTATGTATTCATCCGATAGTGTCAGTGCAGTCAAATCAATAATATTATTGAATATGAAGTGTCTTTTAAACCCCTTTGCATTTTCTTTTTTTCCAACTCCTTCATATTAAGTCTGAATTTTCAAACTGCAGTGATCTACCATTCTTTTATTTGAAGTTGTGCATGTCGAACAATAGATTAAAGTATCTAAACTTCTTCATGAATTACATTTTTTTTAATTTCACTTGAATAATTGGGGATGATTTTTTTATTTATTTCATAACATTACTGTCTGTGCTTGCATTTAAAAATCATAAAAAAAAGATCATTACCTCCATCCTCTTTTTTCTCGTTCTCCTTCGGTCTTAATAGACTATCTTTCCAAAGATCATGAAACTAAAAATTAAATGAAGACAATCAGATGAGAATACAGTATAGAAAGACTCTGAAACAGTGACTGTGTCCAAACCTGCTCCTGAATGGCCACTATCCTTCAGGACACTGGCCTGGAAGTTTCTAGTGTGCATATGATGGACACTTTACTATCCCATGAGGCCACATCATGACAATAAATGTAGTACGCCCGGATAACATTCATACTAAACATTTACATAGAATGTACTTTTTAGTGGTTGTGAAGTGATTACTAAAACAAAATGAGTACCTACTCAAGAGAGTATGCGATTTCCGACGCAGCCTATGATTGGCTAGTTCAGGTGTGTTTAATTGGGGTTGAAGCTAAACTCTGCAGGACAGAGCTGGATTGGACACCCTTGCTCTAAAAGTCCACCGGATCACTTTGATTCACCTTTGAGAAGGGGCTCCACTGGGGAAAGGGGCTGCTGGGACCTTGCGGAGATGAGGAATCCTTGTCCTTTGGTGCCACAGAGGGGGGAGGGAGGGGTGGACTGTAGGGTGAGCTCTCAGGAGACTTCAACATGAAATCTCTGAACGGGTTACCACTTCCTGTCCCGCTCCTGCCTTTCTCGACACCTTCCTGAGGAGGCGGAGCTTCTATTGATGGGACATCTGTTGGGCAGGGGAACAGAGAGCAGCAGGAGTTAGCAACATACATTTAAAATGCATTGCTATCACTATTAGGTTTTTGAATATTTTTTTTTACAAGCTTTTAAAATGGAAAAGATTCGAGTTACAGTGGGACAGAAGCCTGAGCTCTTCTCTATAATTTGGAGCCCTTTTAATATTTTAAGCATTGTTATTTAGTATCATTTAAATCAGGCCCGGCTCCAGATATGAGATGAAAGGTGGGCCAAGTCATGGTCCATGGTATTATTATTATTTTTTATATATATATATATTTTGCTACTATTTAGAAATAAAAATGTTTAACAGGTTTATTTTTACATTCTCTCTTTTTGCGTTTGTAATATTATTATTTTTTTTACCCCTTAACAGATCCTGTATCAATTAAGTAACTTTAGATTTGATAAAAAGGGACAGGTCTTTTAAAATAACTATTTACATCACTATACCATTTACAACATCAGCTACAGCTGTAGTTACAAACTAAAAATGTTTTTTTTTTTTTTTTTTACCACACAACAGATCTTGTATCAGTTTAGTAACTTTAGATTTGAAGAAAACGGGGCAGGTCTTGAAAAAGATCTACTTACATCACTATAATTTACAACATTAGCTTTCTACTCATTTTAGAGAATTCTGTTACAAACTCACCCATGTCCATTTCATGTGTTATTGCTTTTTCATGAGCTAAAAACACAAAGTTTTCCTTTTGGAACAAGAAATCTGTGCATGTTGTGTTTTATTAGGCTACAGAGTGTGGTAACTCTCGATTACAAGTCATCATGAAGATTCAAACTTCGCAGGAAGTTTGATTGACAGGCGATCTGACCAATCATAATCCACCATCTGCGTCCGACGAAAGCAGTCAGGAGAATTAGTAGATTAACGTTGGAGGATTTGAACTTGAATAACGGCGTGTACTGACGTCTTTCCACGGTTAAAACAACATTCCTTCTGATGTTCATTTACTGTATGTTTATTTGATGCTATAAATTAACTAGAAGGAAGAGATGATCGGTTCACCAGCAGCTTTAACTGAGGCTCTACCAAATTTGAAAGTTGAGACTTTGTTTCATATTAAAAGTAACCTGATCTGTCCTGTCTGTCAGCGCGTTGTCAGTGTCCTTTCTGCTCCACGATGTATGTTTCACTGCATAAGAACATGGTGTGTAGCGTGAGAGCAGCAATTGAATACTGAAGATTGAACAATTTTGTGATTAGCTGTTATGTGGTGTGGGGCCAAGGTGGGCCAAGCTTCTGATTGGGTGGGCCAGGCCCACCCTGGCCCCCCGTGGAGCCGGGCCTGATTTAAATACTATTAAATTTTATAAATATATAATTTTTAATTTTTTTTATTTTAGTTACATCAATTAAACTAAATGAAAAAAGGAATGTTCCCTCTGCAACAAGCTGAAATAAAATAAGATTTTGTATATTTTATTGATTTCAGTTAATGTTCATTTTATTTCAAGTAATGAAAATGTTTGTTTTATGGTTTTACTTTTAGCTAACTATAATAACCCTCACTTTAAAGGTGTATTGTGTAATATTTAGGAGGATCTGTAGACAGAAATGCAATATCATATACATAGCTATGTTTTCAGTGGTGTATAAATACCTTACATAATGAACCGTTATGTTTTTATTACCTTAGAACGAGCCATTTCTATCTACATACACCACGGGTGTCCTTACATTGAAATAGCCATTTTGTGCCGACATGTTTCTACAGTGGCCCTGAACGGACAAACTCGTTTCGTCACTATGTTGTTCTTCGTGCAAATAAGCTAGTTAACACTGACACAATGATGAACAAGTAACAATTATATTTGCAATAACATATCGTTTTACTGAATAATAAAGTAAACATAATTTCTTTATTTATCTTTATAAAGAAACCTCATTGCTTAACTGGCTACTCTCTGCTGTCTCAGACGATGACATCTTTTCCTATTGGCCACCGTAACTTCTGTTGGTTGCAATGCATAACCTCACCACTAGATGCCGCTAAAAATCACACACTGCATCTTAGTGTGTCATCCTTACCCTTCAACTAGAAATGGAAATCTTATGCATTTTAGCCGTTCATTTACACGACAATGGCATTTTTGGGGGCCTGAAAACTAAAACTTTTGTAAATGGGTTTATCATTACCATGTAAACTACAAAAACATGAATTTGTGAAAACGGTGACGTCATACGCATGCATATTACGTCTTCAGTCTATAGGTGTGTAGTGTTTCTTTACAAAGTGACATCGCCATCTACTGGCATGGAAGCATAATACAGCATTTTTAGTTGTTTTCACAGATCCTTGTTTTCACGGAAGTTGTTGTCTGTATGCGAAAAACACAAAAGAAAAACTTTTCGTTTTAAGTACATCGTTGTTGTGTAAACCTACTCTTAGAGTGTATAATTATGTTTGCCTAACACACTGTGTTTTATCTGTGTGTATTACATGTATAGAGCTTATTAATTTTGTGATTTATACAGTATATAGGTATTCTCTATCTATTTACTTTCTAATTAGATTTTACTGAGATGACTACTTGAAATGTATTCAACCATCATCTAATCTGCTTAAATCATGCAAGATGTACAGATGCCTAGAAAAATACTTTGCACAAAACAGAAAAAAAAAAAAATCACTGCAAATAAACAAAAACTTGAGGAACAGAGCAAACGTACCTCTATGTCCAAAGTCATGGCGCTCATCAAATCGACCTAGACCAGCAAAGATCTCCTCCATGTCCCTGAAGATCTGGCCGAACAGCTGAGGTTCCTCGAAGCGCATCCCGCCGGGCCCAACGCTGAAACCAAATCTGAAGGCATCATCTAACGGGTCCCGACGTGGCCTATTAAAGTCATCGTAGTGAAATCCACTGTCATTGTCTTCATCTTCATCATCATCATCATCTTCATGAATCATCCCATCAAAGAAGGGGTCCCTGATTAAAACACATGTGTTTTCAAATTAGCAAACCAATCTGAACTAAACAATGTCACTGTAGTGTATTAATCAGGAACAGTGTAGGAAAAATAAATACACCAGGCCAACAAGGTCTATATTTGCATTCAGAACTAATACTTCCTAAAACAGAACTAATACAATCTTTACATTTTTCATAAAACATTAAACACTTAATTAATAAAGAAAGAAAGATGTGTAAACTCAAAGTGACAGGAAACTTATATATATATATATATATATGTGCATTAGATACCAAATACAGTTTATTTATATTTGTATAGTAGGATATTAAAATAATCTGTTAATGTGTCATCTGAGGCTTGATTTCTCATTCTTCATTATTAATATTTTTCACATTTTATAATAATAAAAAATCTATGATACAATTAAGAAATGTATTCATAGGTGTATTACTAAGTTTTAGCACCAGCCCACTGTTATTTATGTCCTGATGTGTCAAAGTAAAACTGAAAGAGTGTGTGTGTGTGTGTGTGTGTATTATGTTCCATATGGCTTCACGTATTTTAGCAACTTGTCACGGATGGACAAAACAGCACAAAAATGTATTACAAAATCATTTATAATTGTGCGGACAAACGAAAATACTTTAAAATAGCACAATGCTCTATAAAGTTTATTTGTATAAAACAGTCACCAAGCGTTTATTTCTATTGACACCAATTAGCCTAACGTTACCCTACAGAAACAGCCATACATTAAAGCAATATGAGTTGAGAAATATTGTGAAGCATGTTACTTTATAACACTATACACAATGTTATTGCTTATATCTTATTAGTATTAGTTTGTTATAATAATATACGACATAATAGCTGTTAAGAGTCAACTGTCAGGTACATTTCCACATTGAACTGTTAGGCAGACTCACCTGCGGCCATCACCACGATAATGACCACCGGGAACCCCGAAAAACCCACGAAACAGATCAAATACGCTCATTTAAGGACGAAGTATCCAGTGATTCTTCACAAATGGGACCATAACAAAGTTGCATCAGAGATCCAGGACACCGAGGAAATCCTACGAGATCTTTCCACCGGAAAACAGATTTCAAAATAAAAGTCCGTACATTGCATTAACGCATGCCTTCCACGTCATTATCGACTTAAAAAAAAAAAGTTATGTAATACCTTTTCGAACTTTAAATTAACTAAAAATAACACTTAATAAAGAATATTTTAAATAAAATAAATATCCAGTAGCGTTATAATGCGTTGAGAAATATGACTTATGTCAGCTTTTTATCGTTTACATCAGTTTAAACATTCATGGGAGGAAACAGGTTTATAATAATGTTTTATAAATCTTCACCACTAGTTAATTTAATAAATAAAACTCTGAACTTTATTAAAGTTCAGTAGCATATAAAAGAATACCTCCACTTCACTAGCATGGACGTTCATGTATGAATAAAATGATGTGTGTGTAAACATTATGAAATGTGAAGCACATTTATTAACTTGACTACAATGTGTGGCAATAATCTTTATGGGTAATCCACTGATAAACCCATGTTTTTTTTGAAGGGCAAAAAAAGCTGCTTATTTCAGATGAGACCTACAACCTCAAATTTCTCTATGAATATTTGGAATTAAGCAAATTAGTTCTCAACAGCTGCTACAATCAAATCACAAAAACAAACCCCCAACTAGCATTTTAATCATACCTCTTGCAAGACACAGGTTTCATGTATAGCAACAATTTGGCTTTAATATCACAAGACGCAAGTTAGAAATTCTCTAAACCTTTTTCTATGCAAAGAATGAACTGAGGAACCTATAAACTTGACATTTTAAAATGGGCTGCATCAACTGTACACCTCATATTGAGTTTAAAAGATCATTTGTTGGCTACTTTCCTACATTTCTTGTTTGTAAAGCAACAAATGATTAAACTTTTTAAAACTAGAACACAGAAGCAGACTGCAGTTAAAAGGCACACAAACATAGTTTTCTTAAAAAAGACATTCACATCCAAAAATGATGAAAATGTCTTTTTCTTGTTTATTTACTTAATATTTATATATTTTTTTACAAAATAAAAAAACATTATGAAACAAAACAAAAATGCTAACAAGTCTGTGTAAGGATTCGAGAGGGGAGAAAAGAAGCCATCAAACAGACTACAGTACTTGTGTTTATATATATATGTATATATATGTACAAGACAAGTTTATCCATTAAATCTTTTTAAAACGCACAGTACAAAAAGAAAGTCACTGACAAAAAAAAAAAAAAAAACCATAGTACAATTCTGTCCATCAGCACTTTCCTAATAATCATATTACTAAAAGAATTTATTTGGGGACAGAAGGTGGGGCGTTTCAGGAGGAGAATGACTGCAGGTATGACAGAAGGACAAAGGCTGTGGAAAGACACAGGGTGGCCAAAAAAAAAAAAGTGACCTCAATCCCAAAATAAATGAGAGAAACTTCACGCTTATGGCAAAACGCTGAGGTCAAAAATCATGCCTTAACGTAATCCAATCTCCCTGCAACATGAAGGGTGGTAAAGAAAAAAAAAAAAAGAAAAAAGTTTGCAGAAAATAAGTCTTAAGTTAAGGTGACCAGTGCACTTCTCACATCTGGAGAGTACAATAAGGCTCCAATAAAAGGAATACACATTGAAGCCTATTCTATAAGTAGAACATTCATATACTGGCCACCCTGATGATGCAATTCATTCATTCATTCACACACAAAATAAAGCCAAACTCACACACATGCACATACACACGCAGTACAGAAACAAAGCCTGTGAACTCACCTATACATTTTTTTTTTTCATATATCTATTTATATTTGGTAAAAAATAAACTTCACAACTGCACTAGCCGATTTAGAGTGATATCTTCCTTTTTTTCCCAAAATAAAATTTGGTAAAAACTCATTGAAGGGGGAGAAACAGAAGAGGTGCAAGTACATCTGGATTGCAGGTGCTGATCAAGCAAGCAGCAGAAAAGGAAAGAAATAACAAACGATGTGAGGAAAACAAAAAAATCCTGCCTTCTCTCCCTCTATCAAACCCCTCTCTTTTTATTATATCCATCAGTAAAAGGAAAAAGAAAGGGGAAAAAGAACTAAACATTTGTCCTTTTAGAAAACAGATCTATGTTACATATTCCAGAAAAAAGGAGGGGGGGAATTCTGGGCTTTTATGCATTTTGAACAATACAAACTCCAAATACTCAATACTCCGATCATGAAGGCCTAAGTAACTATCCATATATTGGCGATATCACGCTCCCCGTTAAGACTTCTCCCCCGTGCCCCCTCCTCAAGCGGCGCCTTACAGTGCTATCTCTCTCTCGGGACAGTGCCACCAGTGGAATGGGGTTGGTACTGCAGGGTGACCGTGCGGAGAGAGGAGAGGGAGCGCCGTGGAGGACAAAGAAAAGGGGGAGGTATCTGGGGAGAAAAAAAAAAAAAGGTTCCACTAATCCAGCCTTTGGAACACCAGACGGGACAGGACAGGGGGGTTAATTGCCTCCCCAGTTGTAGCTGTTGTATGCCGACTTGTTGATCTGCGATTTCTGTTGAATGGAGGCGTTCTGACTGCGCTGTCCAGAGCCACCCTGAAAGAAGAAACAATCAAATTGAAATAAAATTAATTTCAAATAGTAAAAATTAGACATTTATATTTAAAAACACATTCTTTTAATAGACTTCCTACCCATAAGGATTTAAAAACAGCCATAAACATGTGGGGGTGGGGGAAATATAACAACTAATATTATATATTATAACAATAGAATATTAATAATACCTTTTGTTATTTAAATTGATTTAATAGATTGCATTTAAATAAAAGGTATTCCATATTATAATAATAATAATAATAATAATAATAATAATAATAATAATAATAATAATAATATTATTATTATTATTATTAATATTATTATTATTATTATTATTATTATTATAGCAGCTATTATTTCCCCCCTTTTAAATCAAATAGTGTTTAAGATAAGGAACACATTTTATTTAAATGTTTTAATTATAAATACAATTTGACTAAGACATGGGGAAAAAAAAAAATTATATTATAGAATATATTTTTTAAAACAAATGTACTCCAAGTCAAACACGACAAGCTTTGATTTGGAAGGAGAAAATAGGTATAATAAATCTAAAAATACTACTACTAATAGTAATAAAAATTAAACCATTTTTAAAAGTATTCAAACTCAAGCAACATGAAAAGCTTTGATTTGGAAGGGGAAAATAATTATAAAACTTTAAATCAACAACAAAAAGCATTAAAGAAGGATTTTTATTTCCTGAGCCTGATGGGTAAACACACGGCAGCATGGCTCAAGCTCACCTGTCCGTCCTGCTGCAGGTGGTGGTGGAGCAGCTGAGAGTGTGGCTGCTGATGGGGGGTCAGGATGTGCATGTAAGGGGCCGGAGCGTACCCCGCTGCAGCCGGAGGGTTGATGGGGCCGCCACTCCCAAGTGCTGAGGGCAAACTGAAGGAAGCGCTGGGGGTTCCTGTGTGGAAACCCTGCTTCTCAAAAGACTGGGAGGACAGAATAAGACACTTTAGCATTTGTGAAACCACATGCTTGGCGCCTCAATTTAGTTTATAAGTTAATCAAATTAAAATTTGACGAGGGTGCTCACCTGTGTCTTTGTGTAAACAGACCCTGAAATATCAGGGACTCCCGTGTTGCTTGATGTCACCGAGACTCCTAAAGTCAAAACACATGAAATGGTGATCACTGAAACTAGCAAAACATCAGGACTCATCGTTTCAAAGCAGCTTTATAGAAAATGCATGTGTATTGTGAAAAGCACTACACAAATAAATGTGAATTGTACCTGAGATAGTTAACTAAGTCACTATAATTCTGACTTGCATATGATTGGAGAAACCAGTGTAAAAATAAGCAAATTCAGCAAGTGAGGAATGCTAAAATGTGACACTTAAAAGGAACATATTCCTTAACTGCTTTTAGGTGGACAGCTGTGTAAAAACTGCTCATTATCTGTGGAACCACATTCTGTCATAGATCGGTACCAGTTCAAGGCTAACAGATTGAGGCGCAAAACTGCAAATAAATGAAAATCCACACATACAACATGTCATGCAATGTGCGTGAGGCACAAAATAGTACATAACCATCAAAATACTAATAACTTAAAAGGGTATTACGATGTTACTTTTGGTACTCTAGCTGTTAACCAAAACTGCATGCGTCTTGCGGAAGAACATTGTAGCCGGAACTACTTCTCATTCAACTCATATTTCCATGAATGATTGACCTGAAGAATGAAAGCTGTATCATACATTATTGGACATATTTGAGCAGTATCAGGCTGCAGTTTTAATAGTGTGTAAAAAGATTGTATTTGTGATTTATCTGTTAAAAAAAAAATAATAAAAAAAATAATAATATATATATATATATTATATTTCAAGCACTTTTCATAAATATGGTGTGTTTTCCAGGACTTACATTTCAAAAAGTCAAATTAAAGCACTTTAAGCACCTTGTACGAACCCTGTCTGTATGACAAGTCACAGGTATTGGGCTACTCCACAGTGGTTGTAATCCCAGAGCAGGTCTAAAATAGTCCCAATATAAACACTTATAAGCATATCGTAGGGATTCAGTTAAGAGTCATGTACTCGCCAATCATACAAATTTTGGTACATTCTGAAAAAAAAAGAAAGAAACATTGAAAAATACAGTGGCAGAAGCAATGGATTTGAAAGTTACAATTTGTAAGGGGTTCTTCTAACATTAGGGGCTTTTGCACCGAAGGAATCTTTTCATAGTTCCTATAACTAATGGCGGAAGTATGCTTTTTGGCTTGTGCGCAATGCAGAAACTGAGAACTGCTTTTTGGGGGAACTAAATTATCTCCTAATTCAGATGAGGATCTAACCCAGCACAACAGGAACTACCAGTGACGCAAGTGAACGTTGATTGGCCAAACGATGCAAAAAACATGCACCCACCAGTTTATAACCTATATTCAGGAACATGGAAAACAGCGATAGATGGACCGACGTCAAAGTCCAAGAGGAAATCCAACACAACTTTGAAGGGACCAAGCAAAACATGATGTATTTCTGCTCAGCTAGCGACATTGGGCATCAACCCCACAGCCAACACTATAATACTTTTTCGAATACCGTTTACTTTGTTTAACAGTTCTATCTAATAGCGTACAAGTTAGGACTGTTAAACAGGCTCAGTGATGTCAAAATAAATGCCTGCCCACCAACAAAATTAATGTCCCGCACAACAACCAGAGCGGCAGGACGCAAGTCTGTCAGAGTTCCCACTGGCGGAACGAATGCAACCAGAAAAAAAATGTTCTAGGGGAATATTTAGTTCTAGGGGGATCACCCTGGTGGCTAGTTAATTAGGGTTAATTTTAATGGACAAATAATAGGGGCTTTCACACAAACTAAAATAAAATGACACTTCAGTAATTCAGTGACTAACTAAAACATTTAAAACATTCAAGGACGTTGAGAACAATTCCCTTGAGCATAAAATAACTATTTTTGGTACATTTGAAAACAATGTTTGACAGTAAAGCTCATCTTTGGTCTCATGGTTTAGAGCAATTCTGTAGTAAAGTACTTGAACAAAACCAACAAAACAAAAAGTTATGCATCTTTATATTAAATTCTTTATTCACAAATATCCCCATTAATAGTTTCAAAATGACTTCTCTTAGTTTAATTTAACCAAAGCATGTTGTTGACCATTATGCAATTAAAAAAAACCAACAAAAAAAAACCACACACAGCTTTCATAAAAACCAACCTGAAAAAGAACACTGCCAACAAGTGTAAACACAAATGTAGGTCAGATCAATCAAGCTGACAAAATGTTCACAAGATTAAAAAAAACCTATTAACAAAATATAATGCATAAATCATTTTAAGTGATAAATAAATAAATAAAATAAATTAATAAATGAGACCACCTCTGCTCTCATTAGAACTGATATTTTACCTCGTTTAACAAGAAACAGTAGTCCATTTCAGAGAAACAACTTGCCGATATTTGATCAAATACTGAAAAAGGCAGCTCAAACAAAACCACTAATCTGATCTAATGCATTTTTGGACAGTTGGCTTCTTGCATCGAAACCCTTTTTGAAAGTGTTAAAGAAAAGACTGTCACTGTCTTATGTCACGAGTGTAACAACCCTGATGTTCAACCTAAAGGAAGTGTGAATTCAGTGTCCTCCACCCTGTACAGAACTTCCTAGGTTCAACAGAGTTTCCTGATCTCCTTCCATCGGAGACGAGGAGGCATGTGACGGCTTCATCAAGCTCGACCAGGAGTAAGTTAGGAGCAAATGAGGGGAGAGAGAGAGAGCTTAAGAAAGAAAAGGGAGGAGGAACAAGGAAATTGGGGGGTTTAGCGTGAGGCTGCACTCACCCACTCCGGGCCCGGTGACAGAGCTGGCGGGCTTGTTTTGCGCAGAAGCAGCGGCGGCGGCGGCAGCAGCGGCTGCGGCA
Source organism: Abramis brama (assembly GCA_022829085.1). Classification (NCBI taxonomy): domain Eukaryota; kingdom Metazoa; phylum Chordata; class Actinopteri; order Cypriniformes; family Leuciscidae; genus Abramis; species Abramis brama. Next base: position 30,870,443 of record CM040774.1, read on the forward strand.
ACGGCAGTGCCGTAGCCGCCCTTACAGAAATCCCCGCTCCCTGCCGAAGCCTGGCCCAAATCCTCATAGCCTGCAAACGGTCAGACACACACAGCCACAGCCCCACAGCATTAGACACACACCAGGCAGGGCCAGAGGGAAGGAGGAGAGAAGGGGACGGGGCACAGGGATGCAGCAAGCTGGGGGAGGGGCCTAATCGGAAAGGAGTACTGGTGGTGTTAAGAACATTTAAGAGGAGATATGAAAGTGATGGACAATTTACAACCAAAGGAATGGAAATGGAGAAATAAGAATGGGGCAAAAAAGAGAGAACATTAGGAATGACTAAGATGAAGCTGTAAGATATATCCATTAAGGAAAAAGGTAATTTCAAGAAAAGATGTAAGGAAAGACAATATGAAGAACTTGAAAAGAATGAAGAAACAATAACAACAAGAAGAATCTAAAGTATGAGACAATATTTTAAAAGATGGATGTGTTAGATTGAGGGAGAGCGTAAGAGCAAAGGAATGGGAGGGTACAACAAAACAGTGCTCAAAAGTGGTGGATGGTCAAAAGCAAGCAGCGTGTGGAAAGCATGTGTGAACCCAACACCCTAAATCAAGCGACCTCCCTCCCACCTCATTCTCCTTACATCACTGGTTCCACAGAAACCCACCCACTGGCGGCACTTTGAAGTGCTTAAGACTATTTGTGGGCAAACCCTGAATAGTTTAAATGCCACAGTTGGGACTCAATAGTTGTACAGATTCTCAAGTAGATGATTGCTCTTAAAATGTTCAAAAATGGCCATATTCTTGAAGCTGCAGATTGATTTCAGTCCACGACACTGCAAGTCAAGTTGTATGATGCTCAATTGTTAAAACTACCCCACAAGTAGGATCAATGTTTAAAGCTTAGCGACACAAAACAAAACTCCATGCAGAACACTTGTGATTGCGAAGGTCATCTGGTTTTGCAAAACCAAACAAGCAGTACTATGGATTGTACCTTTAATAAGATAAATTGTCTCATGCTTGAACTTCACAGACAAGAAAAGAATCAAACTTGGCCAATGTAGGGTTTAGAGGTGACTGAGAAAGTTTAGTTAAACATGGCTTAAACTCAGCCAGAGGAACAAGATGGTATTGAGACCTACTAGTCAGTAGAGTTTTTCGCAAACTGGTAAACTAATTCTCTGCAGATTCTGTTGTAAGAACATCATTCCATCTGAAAGTTTTTCTGCATTTTAAAGGTTGCATGAAAGTGAGAAAATGCATTACCAGTGCTATATCCATGTGATCCATAACCGCTAGCCTGCTGGAAGGCTGTAGCTGACGCATTGACACCGACATTCACACCATGCTGTTTGGAGGAGGTAGGAGCCACCTGGGAGGAACATTCAGAAACGGTCCTTAAAAATCACAATTAAACTAAAGAGATAGATCTCTTCACTACCAGTTCAGAAGTTGTTGACTGGATTGAGATGTGCACTCAAAAATAAATGCTTGCAGTCAATTGTGGAGGGGCAAGAGTTTAAGCAGACTAAATGATTGGTAAAATTAAATCCTGCATATAAACAGAAATCCAGTTATAGTAGTGAAACAAATAAATCAGAGGTGTCACATTTCAATGTAAATGTGTTTATGCCACCAACAAAGATATACTTTAATACAGGGTTCCTCAAACTCGGTCCTGGAGGGCCACTGTCTTGCACAGTTTAGCTCCAACCCTGATCAAACACACCTAGCTGTGAGTTTCTAGTGATTCTGAAGACATTGATTAGCTTGCTCAGGTGCGTTTGATCAGTGTTGGAGCTAAACACTAAACAGAGCGGCCCTCCAGGACAGAGTTTGAGGAACCCTGCTTTAATACTAGGGACTGAGATGGATCAGAGCAGGCTTTTACCGGAAACATGGCAGGGCCGTACTGGAAGGTGTTGGGCAGACCGGGCACACCAGTGTAATAGGGCAGGCTGGTGTAGCTGTATCCTGGTGGAAGGGCTGGGTTGAGGAAGGGCTGTTGGGCAGTGTGGTGTGTTTGTGTCTGGGTCTGCTGAGGCTGGGCCAGCGTTGTGGCAGGGGCAGGAGATGAGGCGTCACCACGACCGAACTTTGACAGGTCGCCAGCTAAGAGAAAGATTTCAGACACCGTTTCAGATAATGAAGCTTTGGGCTCACAACCTCTGGGTTCCCTGTCCAGATGCTGAACAAAATGCACAAACCAAATTTAAAATGGAAAATAAATCTGCATCTTACCAGAATAAGGGTTGCTCGTCAAACCGCCTTCCCTGCCAGTCAATGCTGTGGTTGGAGTGGCAAATGGGATGCTGTAGTAGTCCTACATAAGGCAAAAATAATGACAACTTCATGCGTCACAAATAAACCCATTTTTGTTGCTTTCATGTCAAATACTTCAGCTTATCAAACAGGAACAAGCCCTCACCAGTGGTATCCTGGTCTGCAACATCTGCAAGTCATCGTAGCCATAAACTTGAGGCTGCAAGACATAAGAGGTTTGTGAGTTAAAACAAGATACCACATATGTCAAAGCATGCCGCAGCAAAAAACAAACAAAAAAACAGGCCAAACACTCACTGGGTATGGGTGAAGCAGGCCAGGAGCCATAATGTAAGGGTTGGGCAGCAGTGGCGGCACTCCAGGAGGCAGGTTTGGAGGTGCTTTCCCTGTTGAAGCAGCAGCATACAATTAAAAGATGTAGAAATGGTTTTATCCAGTTATATCAAGCATTTCACAAATTTACATATCTCGGAGATAATGAAAGGGATGTTGTACAAGTCGAAAATGACGTGAATGAGAAAAAAGAAAAAAAAAAGATAATTCTAAAAAGTCTTTCTGAAGGATCCTTACTTAACATTATCATAGGAAGAGGACTTTTATGCAATGGTATAGGCCTATACAATTTGTCATATTTGATCCAAAACACTAATAACAGCAATTCTTACCTGAGGCAGCCGTACTGCGAGACAACGAGGCAGATGAAGGTGCCAAAGTGGCAGAGGCAGCAGATGAAGATGCAGCAGCCAAAGGGGGGACCATTGAAGCCACACCGGCAACACTGTTCAATCCCATGGTCAGACTGCTGACGGGGCCCAGGGCGGACTGCGCTGAGACCGAACTGACAGATGAAGAGGGGGCAACAGGGACGCTGTGGGAGATGGGGGCTGCTGAAGTAGCTGAAGAGGGTGGGGGAACTGAAGATGGAGCCACAGATACCGAGGAGAAGGATGAGTGCAAGCTGGAATCAGCATCCACATTTGGGTGCTGAGATGAAGTTGAAGGAAGATCACAGTGAGCAAAAGAGATAATTTAATACAAATAAATAAAAGATTCACAAACAGCCATTTGTTTAAATAAATCAACAAATCATAAATCAACAGAACTTCATTTTAAAATGACACTCATTTCAGGGGAAAATAAATTATATAGTACACAGGTGAGTCATGAAAAACAAGCCCAAGGAAATTTAAATAAATGGAAATTTATAGGGAACAATACGGATTTCGCATTGACTTTGCTCCATATCTATATCTATATATATATATATATAAAAAAGTGCATTTAGTTGCAAACTCACCAGCAGACTTGAGTTTGAAGTGCGAACTGAAGAAGGTGCCAAACTGTTTTGCTGTGTAGGGTGGGAGCTGATGGGAAACATGCAGTATTATTAGCATCTCTGATCCATACATACTAAATTGAAGCAACAACAACGAAATGGCTTACTTATTGTGTTGAGAGGCCAGTGAGCTGGAAGAGGCATCTTCGTGCCCGAGAGCACTGAGAGGCGTCTGATTGGATGTAGTCAGCAGGGAAGGAGGACCTGATGAGGGGTCAGCCAATGAGGTTATGTTGGAAACTGATGGTGGGACGACTGATTCGGACACCGGTTTCATGGACACTGCAGAGCCTGCTGCAGCTGGCAGGGATAATAACAGTAACTATCAGCATCCACACCAATGGATGATAATGGTCTAATGTACACAGTTACGCTTTCAGCTGCTTCAAATGGAGCTCTCTAAGGTGGGATGGATTCTGATTGGCTGTCAATGTTTTTTTTTTATCATTTATCAGCTGGGGGGGGATAATCATAAAAAATGGATTCAATTGATATTTGACTGTACCGTTATATCTGTGATGTGCACTTTCCTATTGTCACAGAATTAGAATGATTAACAACTATTTTAAGGTGTCTGTATTAGTGTAATTATATAATGATTAACAACTATTTTAAGGTGTCTGTATTAGTGTAATTATATAATGAAGTACCGAGTAACTAACTGCATGTACTTACTATAGGGTTAGGGTGTGGTTTTGGTTAGTTGCATGTAATTATACACAATCTACAGTAATTACATGTAACGTGAAACTAAGACACTAATCATAAAGGGTAACGCTTTTTTACAGTTAACATTAGGGGTGTGCACGATACCAGAAAATATCAGTAATCATTTTTTTGTCTATTTTGTCGATAAACGATGATCAGACAATTTTGCTGAGTGTGTTATTGTGGCGTACTTTGGCAGGTTTAGGACTGCCGTGGACAACTGACTCCCAAAGCTCCCAAGTTTAAACTGATTTTTTAACTTTCATCTACGTTTTTATCATAAGAGGAATTTTTATTGAGTAGCGCAACGGAACGGAAAAACGCATTTTCGTGTGAACGGGCATACGTTGGCATATGTATATATACGTATGCCCACAGATATACTATATACATACTATATACTCAAAAATGCTGCGGGCATGCCTAAATGGGCATACGTGTTGGTCTAGCCTAAACCGAAAAGGCTACATCATGCAGTGTATGCACTCTAAGTATGTTTTTGTAAAGTGAGGGACATACTTGATAATGTCAGATCGTTAAAACCACAATTACAATATTATCGTAGAAAACAATAATGTTAACTATGGGTTTGCAATGTATATTATCTTCCTTGATGTTAACGGCCCTTTACTTTGAAACCATTTGTTAAAGCTTGTCATACCTTCCAGAGATTGTGACGTCTGTATCGAACTGAACCCATTCTGTGGGCAGAAAAAAAAAGGTTTGCTTAGATGAAGCATCATTTTCACAAGACTTATGGTGGTACATTGATAGGCAACTCTGTCTCACCTTTGCCTGCATGTCTTTCTGTGGTGAGGACGACACAGAAGGAGGGTAGCGCCGTGTCTGGCTGGCTCTTGGTTCATATAGCTCCATCTGATTAGGGTTGGACAGGGCTGTTGCTTGCTCACTGTGGACAAACCGGAAAACCAATCAATAGTCAGGCTGTGATTGTGTTACTGCATCATTCAAGAGTCTCAGTCGTTGGATATAGTGATGCGAGATACCCACTTGCTAGCACTTGTGTATAGGCTGTTCTGGCCTTGGTTGCCTGGTGTCGTCGTGGCGACAGCTGCCGAGGTATCATACTCAGGAAGCACCGGTTCAGAGCCGAACTGTAATGCTCCAAACTGCAGGTTGAGCCCGGATATATCCGCAGATCCTGGCATCTCCACCGCTTGGGCTGGAATCTGTAAATCACAACAACATTTGAGTAAAAAGGACTGATGGAACGCTAGAAGGCAAATCTGACCGACAGCCAAATTTCATAATCATGACAGTCCTAGCTGAGACCAGAAAGAACTGTAGAATCATGACCTTGGTGGTGATGGAAGCCCTCTTCTTCTGCTGTTTGAGTTTGTGCTGCTGCAGGGGGAGGGGGCTGGACGCCTGCAGGTCGGCTGGGCTGGAAGAGTTCTGCTGACCTGGGGCAGGTCCCGAGGGCTTGGAGACAGGGGTGGTGACGGCCTGGGGCAGTGAAGATGACTGGGTGGACTGAGGGAGCAGAGATGAGGTGGTAGAAGTGGGCGTGGCTTTGTTCTGCAAGAAGGCATCCATCATGGAGGAGGAAGTGGAGGTGGGCTGGTAGGGTTGCCGTTTGGTGAAGGGATTGTGCACAGGCTCTGTTTGAGGTTTTATATCTGACAGCACAGAGAAAAACAAAAAAAATAAGACTTCACAGAGAGGGCTAAACAATCATAGAAGCAATTCAAACCATGTTGGCCCTCTTACCGTATTGCCCCAGTGTAGTGGGGCTGGTATCCCAGGTAGAAGGAACAGCATTGGGCGGTCCACTTTGTGAGTGCTGGGCCGCAAGCTGGGCCAAAGCCTGGGCCGTCTTAAACTGCTCCAGGAATTGAGAACCAGTCGTGGAGCCTCCAGTGGTGCCTTTTGTATCACCAACATCACCGAAACCCTTACCAAGCATGCTCACCTGAGGAAAGGACAAAGAGCAATTAAAAAGCGTCTGGGTGCCTCTAGCTACTTTAGGTAGGATACAGTTTATTAAAAAACTAAATTCCAATTCTGGACGCTGACTGGTCAATACAGAAATTATGGGTAAAAAAAAAAAGAGCTTAAAATATGCCCCCCAAAAAATAATTACAGCAAATTGACCCTTAATAAAAAAGGAAAAACAACTGAAACCAATTTCCGCAAAATGCACATTTTATCAACCGCTAAGACAGGACAGAGCATTTATCACCTGGCTTACCATGCTGTGCTGGCTGTAAGGAGCACTGGAGGAGGACTGGGACAGTGATGCTGTCTGTTTTGAGTTGCTAAACACCAGAGACTGCGACAGAGATGGCGGCTGTGGGCCTTCAAGCGAAGCAGGCTCTGCCTCTGAGGAAGAGGAGGGAGGCGTCTTCCCCAGCAACACCGCCAAATCAATCCTGAACGTCAAACATGCTTACATCAATAAGGTTATCATAATGCTATGACTGCAGCAGATCATCAGGAAAATGTACACATCTGTGAAAGCATATCAGTGTAGTTTTGAGTGTTGAAATTGCATTCCTTAAAGCTGAAACTTACTCTTTCAAATGTTGTGACAAAATTATTACGGACCCCAAACTTTTGAACACTAATGTATATTTGTTTAAAGAAATGAATACTTGGACTAGGATGCAAGGATCCATTAATTGATCAAAAAGTGACAGAACAGACATTTACATTGTTGTTACAAAAGATAAAATAAATGCTGATCTTTTTAACTTTATATTCAAAGAATCTGAAAAATGTACGGTTTCCACAAAAACATTAAGCAGCACAACAGTTTTTAACAAATGTTTCTTGAGCACCAAATCAGCACTTTAAAATGATTTCTGAAAGATCATGTGACACTGGAGTAATGGCTGCTAAAAATACAGCTCAGTCTTCAGTCACATGAATTAAATACATTTCAAAATATTTCAATTTTAAATTGTAATTATATTTCACAATATTGCTGTTTTTACTGTATCAAAAATGTAGCCTCTGTGAGAAAAAGTGACTTAAAAAAATTATACTGTCCCTTAACTTGAACAGCAGTGTAGGCAGATAAATAACAGGCCAAAATAATTTCATAAGGTAACTGAAAAGTTCACAGATGCCGTTGATAGATCAATTAAATCCTTAATGTTTCCTTAAAAAGCCACCAGCATACCTCTGTCCAGCTGTAATGGTGACATTCTCCTGTGGAATGGGCATGGACGCCACACTGGAGGCAGTGAATATCTTGGTCTCTGACAGCTAGACAGAAGAGACCAAGAATTAGATTTACTCAGTCTTAAAATGGAAAGAAGGTTTTTGGTCTCTGTTGAAATACTCACATCCTCATTCCAGTCCTCCGTGCCCCACTCTTCCGTGGCAGTTCTCCAAGCACCTGTTACACAGACACTCAGCTCACTTACAATGACAACAGGTGAACAAATCCTTTACAAAATAGTCTGGTCAAGCCATTAAGACTCACCAGGGGCGGAGTCAAACTTGCGAGGATAGTTTGTTCCCTCTCCACCTGTAAACTCAAGCCCTGCGGAAACAAAGTTGGGTCAGAATAGCAACTCAGTCCATTAAAAAAAGCATTTGTAATAGAATGTTCAGTGTACTTCAGCCTGAATACATGCCAACACTGATGGAAACTGGATGAGGGGTTTACAAGAGACACTTAAAGCATTACTCACGGTTTCCATCCTCAGGTTCCAGGTTGCCTGTGTTACTCCAAGTGCTTCCACTTGTGTAGCTCTCCTCTGTTTGAGCTGGCTCAGTGTAGTCCGCTGGGTTGAACGTACTAAAAAACAAGTTCAAATTGTTTTTGAGCAAACACTGAAGTCATTTCTTGCTTCCCTCATTCACTCAGTGCCCATCAGTAAACAAAGTGAAAAATCACTCCAACAATTCCACTATGACCTAAAAAAACCACTCCTTTGTCGTAATGTGCTGATTGCAATTATACCAAAGAAACAAATGGGCTTTCCAATCATTCTCAAACTCTGAAACCAACCCGGTGGAAGCTAAACATATGAAGCTCAAATTCAGATGCATTCTTCAGTAACCAACTAATCGCTAATAAACCCTTTGATCCTACACAAACAAAAACCAACACGCTAATAAATTTATTTAACTCACCTCTCATCTCCTGACAAATCATATCTGGGGCCCTTATCAATCTGGCTTTAGGGAGAAACAACAAGGAGAATTACAAGCATCTCAACACAGGCAGAAAGACGAGGGTGCATGGTGTGAACAGTGTGCTTGTGTGTGTGCACGAGAGAGCGCGATGGCAACCGTCATGCTTGCGTCCATTACCGGTCAAACCACCACACCTGCTCTATAGGCGTAAAAGCTTTAGAATGAAACACCTAAGCTAGTGGGGTGTGACTTACAAACTCATACAAGGCTAAACTTGTACTTGGAGGTCCAGAATTGAAAACCAAACATGCAAACTCCAAACGCACACTTCAAACCAAACAAGCGAAAGGCGCCAGTTAAGAAGCCTGAAGGAAACCATCAAAGAGTGACCACAAATGGCCTTGACAGAATCAGAAAATCAGTCCAGGGCATGACATGGCATAGATGGGATATCAGCACTTCTAGACTACAGGATATTGCAGTTTCACTATGTAAATAAAAAAATAAAAATATAGCCAAACTAAGATGCTAAAGTTGACATTGAAATTCAGAGATTTTTAAAAAGCATGAAAGACACATTGAACACATTCAATACTCGATGCCACTGAAGATATTAAAATGAATCTTGTTTGCTTTTAGGGCTGGGCAACACATAAAAAAAAAAAATCTGCATCTTCACATATATAGAAAAATTAAACTACTGACAAAAATAACTTAATTGTAAATTTATTATTTAAACATTATATTGCAATAAAACTACCATCAATACTATAACTATTTATAATTAATCAACCATATCTGCTCAACCATTTGTTCAATGAGGCTTTTCTTCTTAGTGGAGCATGAGGGGTTTATTCGGGAAAACTGTGTGGTGGCCATTTAGTGACTATAACTGACAAATGCATCGCTAATGCAGATACATTACCGTTCAAAAATTTAGGGTTGTAAAAGTTAAATGTTACTACTGTTCTATAGTTACTATTGTTACTTTTTGTTAAGTTTAAATACAGTAGGTAGTAGAACATAAAAGCTGTTTGGTAAGAGGAAAGCATGGCTTCCCTCTGGTACCCTTACTGTGCGTTCACACCGGCGAGAGCGTCAAAGTGGGCTGGAAGTCATTCATGTTCAATGCAAGTCGGCGGCGAACAAATCCTCCAGCGAGGGCGGCACGGCGCATCTTGGACGGCGAGAGCAGCGAGAAGAGTTGAAGTCAACTTTATGGTAATGAGCAGTCATAATGTAGAGGTCCTCCGCTTGAGGATTCCAGAGAATGTAGTCAAGTAAACTTTGGTTCCGACCACATTAGTTCCCAAGCAAAATAGAGGAGAGGTTGATCATGTGAATTTGATAAGGCAGCGCGCAACACTATTTATAGGCAACTTTTTCACACTAGAATGCTTGTTTTTCAGCGGGAATGCAAATTAGATTAGCACTTAACCATGAACACAAAATACACACCACATAAATGGCTTTTAATTGGTTTATTTCGTTTGCAAACATGTCACTATAATTGGTAAGTTCTTTCCATCGATCAATTTCTTACTTTCACATTTAAAAGATTCCATGAGTTTAACATATACCCTTCTCGGTCAGTCTGCAAAAATAACGATCAACATGCTTGTTTGCTTTGTGGCCCCTTTAAATTAAGTAAAAAAAAAAAAAAAAGACCAAGCATTCGATCTACGTCAGAGCATCCCCGAATCTTTCTACGGCATCGTTGGCAGGGCGGCGAGAGCGAATTTTGCCGCTCTCGCCGGCGGCGTAAACGCAGTTACTGATGTCCTGACTGGGAAACGTACCGTATTGTGCTCAAAGTAAGGTCCCTTTTTTTGTATATTCACAGAGTGGCTATAGAAATTGTATTTCATTGTTTTTGAAGTTTATACTAATGTTTGTTAATATTTTGTTTGTAGAAGGACTCCTTTTACTGTAGGTAAAATTTGTAACTCTTTAGGTTGTAACATTTGCTACTGCATGGTATTTGGTGGAAATAGAATGGACTCGGTGCCAATCACTGTATCTTATTGCCTTTTTCTGCTTGTTTCTGGAATTGCTGTATGTATTATTGAATCTGGTTTGGACACTTACCAGTGTTGAACTAATTTACATCTACATCGTCTACAAGGTTTCTTCTTTCACCTATGGACAGTGTCATAAGCATCACAACATTCATTGCATGCAACATTTCAGGCTCATATAACCATTAATTTTATATTTGTATTTATAGATAGATAGATTTAGGTAATTTGTACATTTACAATATGTGACTTTGCTTTGGGTTTATTATTGTGCATTTCGTTGTTTTTTATTTCCATAATATATCTCTTAAGAAAATCAGTTGTCGTCTATTGTTTTCTTGACCTCAACCAGTTGTGATGTAGATCCCTCCCAAAAAGACTTTCAGATTTATAGTAAATTTTTACCCAAAGAAGTACGAATTTGTTATAGGGTCTGTCTTTTTTTTTTTTCAGCTTGAAGTCTCATGCTCATCAAGACTGCATTCATTTGATTAAATCAAGTAAAAACAATTTTATGAAATATTACAATTTTAAATTAACTAATAAAATTGAAATGCAATTTATTGCAGTGATGCAAAGCTGATTTTCAGCATTATTACTCTTATCAGTCTTCAGCGTCGCATGATAATTCAGAAATCATTCTAAGATGCTGAATTGCTGCTCAAGAAACATTTCTTCTTAACAATATTGAAAAAAAAATTAACATTACATTTTTAACTAACATTACAAATGTCTTTATCAATTAAATTAATGCATCCTTGCTAAATAAGTCTTAATTTCTTTATGAAATCTTACTGACCCCAAACTTTTGAACGGTATTGTAATACTCCCCTAAGGTAATTCACTCAATATAATTGGTTTTCGCTACACGTTTAATGGAAGTGATGGTGAAAATAAGAAAATGTGAGGGCTTAGCAGAGCTTCACTTCCACATCATGTAACAACTTTGTCCATTTTCACTCCAAACCATAGACATTCCATACCCAGAGGTGGCGTTTTGCATAAATGTGATGATAATTAAAAAATTTCAAAGGTTGACCTTTCTAACGCCCACCCTAGTTGACATGAAACCATTTAATGAACGCTGTAAATCAACAAGCCTGAAAGGGCATAGCACCAAAAAGCAGCAAATAAACCCACAATAGCTCTTAAGCCTCGTTCAGACCGTCAGTCCAAATCAGTTTGTGCATATCCGATTGAAATACGATCAGATCTAGCAAGTGTGAACGGCGAATAATCACATGAAATGAAGTCCGTTTCGAGGTATATTCATGTGGTTTGAAATCATTATAAAAAAATAAAAAAAATATAAAAAAACACATTTCTAGAAATCCGCTTCAGTCTGACTGCTCTGATCGGATTTTGCATGGTTTAAGTGACTTGCATTGCAAAGTGCAGGACAAGCAGAAAGTGACAATATAACGGAGACATGTTTTGAGACCGGCGGCAACAACAGCATTAATGAAATGAACGTTTCTGCCTCATAAGATGCAGTAGTCCAGTGCGGCGGGCTACACATCGCCATGATGTAAATAAGACATCATCTGCATATACCATAGAAACCAATGCAGATATTCCAGAAAACTAGAGTGGCATTGGACACACAAATCGGATCCGAACAATTGTGATACAAAACGTGGACGGTAAATAATTTCAGATCAGATTCCAATCAGATACACATATAATCGGATTTGGACTGACAGTGTGAACGTAGCCTTACTTACCTGGTTAAACTTCTGCATGGAAAACACATTAAAAACTTTAAGGTTTACAGACTATGAATGCACATACAGTCTCAAGAAAAGCACACCAGCAGGCCTTAAACCCAGAAAAGCACTTTATGCTAAAAACTTGTGCCATACCTTTAACAGTTTATGAAGCAAAAAAGTTTATCAATTTTACTAGCTAGCTGAATACCATCAGCGTTTCCCAGAACTTGTCATTCTGGGGGATCATTAGTGTTCATGCAAAAAGAGGAATGACCTGGATGGAGGCACACAAACTTACCCCATGCCCTGAGCTGAAAACCTCCCTCCTCGTCTTCCAGCTCCACCTGCAGGAAAGGAAGATAGTCAAACCAAAACACATCATCCTATTTATTTGTTAATCACTACTAGGGCTGGGAGATATGGCCAAAAATAATTATTACAATAAAAATGTTCATGTCAGTCAAAAACGATAATTATCACACACAAAAAAAGTAAACTCTTAATTTCTTTCAAGTTTAAAGGCAGATTATTGCTCCCAAGTGAAAGTTGTAGAAACCAGACCGTCAATTGTGGTTTTAAACTACTCTTTATAGTCAGAATATAACATACACTTCACATTTTTGAATTCTTTACTTTTCCAGTAATTTTTCCTTAAAATAAATATAATTAAATTTCTTAATTTCTGGATGTGCTAATGGTTGCTATTGTGTTGCCTGACTTTGATGACATATCTAATTGCAGGGCAGGCTGCAATATTAATATTACATATTTTACCTCTTAGAAATGCACTTTTGACAGTAGCTTGAGTTAAGATGTAGTAAATTTATGTTCGTTAACAAAAACAGTAACATCTGTAAAAATTGTAACAACCTCATTTTTATATGGTAAAATTAATTATTAGTTATTAAAATTATGCTACTTCCATAGTAACATACATTTAGATCATGATAACCAGTTAAAACCACACATAGCAACTCAATACCATGCTAAAATGTAGCTATATGTTTTCTATGGTATTTGTATGAAAAACAGCAGCCTAAATACATTTAGTATGGCAATTTGTAGATTGAAAAGCCTTCAGACTGTATCGGCGTGCAGTGCTTCTCCTGTTTGTCAGTGCTGCTTCATCTGGCTTTAAACTAGTTTAAATCAGAGACATTTGTGCTCTTTGCTGAATTCAAACGCTTCTCACTGGATCTTACAGTGCTGTTTAGTTGTCGGGTGACAGAACTTGTTCAGCGAGTAAACGCATCTACTGATGCTCGTGATGCGCTGCCGTTTGAACTTTGAGCTGAGCGGATAAATGGTCCGTGTGGTGCAGTTCAAATGAGTGGCTCCGTTTCATTACACTTTTGGTGCATTAAACATTAGATCAAACTTTTTTTCATACACATTATCGTTTCATCAAGGAAAATTGTATTGCAATAATTAACGTTTTAGTTTTATCACCTAGCCCTAATCACAACCAATGGTAGTACTTGCCTCTTCCTCTGCCCCTTCCCCGACGGCCTCGCTCCATTCCTCTGCCAGCAACTCCACCTGCCTTGGCCCCATCTAACCCATTTTCCTGTCCACGGACTAAAGAGAGGGAACAAAGGATGAAATGAGTTGAGAAATATACAAGAGTGAGAATAAATGTAAATACGGTCCCTTTAAGTCTCCATTAGTTCTTTAAAACACTCTTAAAAAGACAACTTGCAAGTTTGAGCTTTCCAAATGTCTCAACGCTGCTAAATGCATATAAATCCATTTTGCTTGGATTTATTTATTTTTTTGCACTTAAATACTTGCATTAATTGGCATGCAAGCTTTATTTTGTTATCATCAGAAATTTATTTAAAATCATCAGAAAAAAAATTGTTGGCAAACTTTCACACATTTTATAATTAGTTCTGGTGTTTAGGAATAATAGCATCTATTCTGCTTTATCATTACCTCACTGAGACTGGGCAGCCCAAGTTTCTGATTTACATCTGGGTTTTTTCAAGTTTTGTAAAATGCGTTTACAAGACTTGAGTCAATCAAGTATATGAGCCTTATGTTGCTCTTAATCTCAGACTGAGGCTGAGAGAGAGTATCCGGTAGCAGCTCAAACTTTACTGTGGCACACACTATCCCTTCAGCACTATAGAGAGAGCAGTGATGGGTTTGTGGTGTGCTGCTGTCTGTCCTGAGACAGAGAAAAGGCTGACTACAGACTAATAAATGACAGTAAATGTTGCATCATTTAACAAAACGCCTTGTTTAATAGGAAAATAGTGTCGAAGTATTTCAGACAAAAAAAAAAAAAGAAAAAAAAAGGGAGTGTCAACAAGTGCAGCATAAGCGTTCTCTCCACTCACACTCTCGTCCGCGACTGGCTCCACGGCCCCTCCGCGGGGCCCCTCCTCTGCGACGTGCCACATCTCTTTCTCCTCCTCTATCTCTATTCTCCTTTCCTTCGTCTCCTCCCTCTGTCTGTGTGCTTTCCTTCTGACCTGAAACTCCTTTTTTCTTCCCAACCATCTCCCAAGAGTCCTGCAAAGCAAAAGGCAAATTTAACATGGGAAACTTGAGGAAATGAAAGAGAGAGATTTGAGAAATGTGACACTTTGAATCCAGTCTAAATAATTTTGATGGACAGTTTAAGGGGTCCTTTCACACTGGCAGTTTAGTTCAAAATGGGGCACGATTTGCATGAAATGTTGGTAATGTGAAAGCTGTCATGCGGACCCAGGAGCACACCGGGGTACCCAACCAGAGACAACCTGTAGGAGGTGGTCTGAGTTCAGAAGCACTGGAACTGTGGCGCGATTCACGTGAATGTGAAAGCACATGCGTTTTAGCTGATGACGACTTCATTAGTCAAACAAAATGTGTGACAATGATGATGATGATTTACCTGGGATACAAGCGAGAGTGAGCGTGCAGTGTAATGCATAGTAAGTGCAATCTGAGGGGCAAATGAATGGCTAGCAATCCATTGTCTCCTCAAAAGAGTCCCTTTGCAAGCAGCAGAAAGCCACCTTCTTCAGGGTTCTTGCAGGTTTCAGCAAGTCAAATTTAAGACCTTTTTAAGACATTTTAAGACCATAAAGATTGAAATTTAAGACCTACACGACACATTACCAAATAAATATTCAAATCAAAGAATTCATTTTATTTCAATGAATTCAGTTATTGAAAAAGCATTAATTTAATTTACAGATAAATCACATTAGTAACCTTCAACAGTAACCAACAACGCGTGTCAGAGAAAAGAACAGAATCAGATATAATTTTTTTTATAGAAAATTGCATATTATACTGTAAAAAACACATAATTAGTTGATTTTAGTTGATCATAACTAGAGATGAAATGGCATGAACATTTCATTTCATTATTATAGTGACAAAAATGATCACGGTTATCACAGAATCATGTTCAAAATGAAAATGTAATCATTTTCGGTGATTGAAATAACAAAATATATTACATGGAAAACTTTGGCAACTAACTGAAATGTTTAAGTTGAAGGAAATTACTAAAACTGGGGGGGGCTATATAGAAATATATTTAAACTAGTTAAGCACAACAAATTAAAAATGTAACCTAAAAATAAAAGGAGAAGTGAAAATAAAATAAAAAAGAGATATCAAATTATTAATAAATATTATATTAGTATATAAAAAAAACACACTAACACTGGTTACAAAAAAAGAGAAAAAAAATCTTTGGGCCATTTCATTTCTCTTACAAACAAACCTTTCCACCTCTAAACCCACCGTGTCAGGGCTGCCCTCCAACAAGATGTTGATGGCTCTGTTGACGTCTCCATTGCAGTCGTGAAGCGCTATCATGGACTCATCCTGATCCTTTCCTGTGATGTCAACCAGCTGGAAAAAAGAAAAGGAGCAATAAGCAGCATGTAAACACTAGTGATGGGGAAAAAGATAAAAGCATCACAATATTTAGTTTGGGGATATTTTATAAATACATGGACGCCAAGTAAAAAGGACTTTTTAAGGACTGAATTTCGGCTTGGAATTGCGAGTATAGTGCATCATTTTACCCCAAGATCTGCACTTAAAATGCAGGAAATAATTTGAAATCTTTCATTCAGACTGTAATTTCACAAACAGCACAAGTAAATCTGTGCTTTCTCTTTTAGACACGTGCCGTGAGTGTAAACGAAGCACCTTCTCATATATTTCTGAACACGGACTGCTCGGATAATGCTAAGTAAACATGTTAATTCGACATGCAAATACCATCACACTGTATATGCACTTCCAGCCAGTCGTTGCACGCTGTGATGATTAGAATCTGTCTATACAATGGCATATCTACACTGCCAGAGTCCTTGTTCATTATCCATCAGACGAATATGAAGATGTGAAATAGACTGAACTTTATCTTATTAGATGAAAACATTTGGATAAAGATTTTTTGGTAAGTTTTCCTTCAGCGGATATTTGCAGTTTAAAAAAAAAATTAATAAATCACAATGTGTTATAGCGATTTTTAAACGTTTTGCAATATGCTGAGTATTGTAATATGTGAATGGTGATGTATCATAACGTGGGGCCTCTGGGGATTCCCACCCCTAATAATCTCCACATGGGTGTATGACTTAGCCCATATATTTTGAAGGCAAAAAGAAAGTGTCTGAGAGGACTAATGGAAACATTGAGAGAACTATGAAGTGTCTGAGCCTTATGTTGCTCTCCAACTCAGAGTGAGACTGAGAGAGAGTATCCGGTAGCAGCTCAAACTTTACTTTTGCACATATGGTCCCCGTCAGAGCTATAATGAAAGCAGTGAGGGAACTTTTGTGTGCAAGTGAAAATGAAACCGCAGGTACAAGCGCATCAGAAATAGCCCAAGGAAAAACTAATTAGAAGCTACGGTCAAGCCATTTCCCCCAAAAAATATTGTATGGCCTTTTTCTGTATTGTAGGGACCATTTGAAACTGGGATGGGGGTAAAGCAGAACCTGTCAATATTTTCCTGTGAGCCAAACTCTTGAGATCCCTACTCACCTGTTTGACCTTCTCCTCAAAGTCTGCATCATTATGGTCCGAGATCATCTGCGCGAGTCGGATCTGCTCAGCAGTGGCCTGAAGAAACAAAAAAGAGAAAATAGTTAAGTCTGATGGATGATTTAATGACTAATTGTGAAAAATTCAGCAATAATTATAAGTTCAAACTTAAAACTGTCATACATAATTCCCTTTCATCTCAACACTTTAAAAAAAAGTCATACCATCAAAATTAGTGTATAATGGTTATTGGTTAGCTTGTATTTTTTGCACTCGTTTACAGATCAAATATGATCTCTTTAAAATCAGCTGGCTTCTTGTATATATTCCAAAATGATCAATCATAAAACTGTGTTACTTTAGGCTTCAGTTTCATACTGCCAACAAAGACGTTTTTTAAAGAAAATGCAGCTTCTGTTCTTGGGCAGGTGAATTTTTATACTCTGGATATTGATTTGGCAATCTTTTACAATCACATCATAACAGTCAAACTGTATAACAATCCAATGCTTGAAGTGAGCTAGAATACAGCTAAGGAGAAATAGGTCAGGCATAGCATTTGCTTGGGCATAGATTTGTGATTTATTCCTAGAGCCCTTAGTTTAACTCAGAACATACTGAGTGATAGATGGCACTGACTCGGAGCATAGGCCTCAGTCTGATGGATGCCACGGATACTCATTTTCCACCAAAATGGTGCTGTTCTCATGCCAACGTTTTTCCGTTGAAACGGCAAACTGCTCGAAAACATAACTGACTACGTAACCTGCCCGTAAATGTCGCATCACAGATTTGGGCTTACTCTTTAGAACATATTTTAACATCCAAAAGCTACAGTAGTCAGCATTTTCTAAGTTATTAGGGCTGGGCGATATGGCCAAAAAAATCATCTCTGTATTTTTTGGCTAAATGGCGATATACAATAAATATCTCTGTACGTTTTTCCATTTGGATAAAGAAAATCTGTATTTATTTAATTTTTAAAAAAAATAATAAAAACATTTATTTCACATCCTGCCCAATGATATCCTACAAACAATGTTGATATTGAAGGATATGGAAACAAATATAGTGAATGTAATGTAGGCTATGCAATATATTATGTGCAAAAAGGTGGTAAAAATCACATTACTATGTAAAAACAAAAATAATGCTTTTGTTTTTAAATTGACTAAAGGCTAAACTAAAACAAAAGCACAAACTAATTATATTAGCCTGCATTTGATTACCCCATTATAATGGTCGCTTTCATAAAAATATACTTGTAGGTTTAAAATTCTCCAACAACAAATATTTTAGCAATATGTATATTTTAGTCAGAATTATTGCGCTACTATTCTATTGTGCTCCGTCTGTGTGGCGCTTATGCGCGCGGCGGTGCTCGTTCACGGAAGCTTGAATTTTAGTGGAGATTCACTTGCAGAAGGCTCGTCCTCTCCTGACAGTGAAATAGACATTTGTTTGAATTTCTAACATTTACAAATGGAGAATATACCTGTCAAATGTATGCTTAACACTGAGGAAAGCACCACATCTCAAACGCATTAAACAGTGCAAGTATTTATCTGTCAGTCAGCAACAATATCTGTCAGAGCATCTGACAGGGCAAGCTGCTTAAAACTTGTTAACTATATCTTACCAGTTATTTTGAAGCCCTTAATATAAGCTTGTGTGATGTTTAGGACAAACTGTACTATGTACTTTCACTGCAGGAGCTCACACTGCGTCCTCAGCTATTTTTCAGATGTGCTCGTATCAAACTACTGTATCGATATAAATGGTATTGCCTCATTCCATTTATTTTCAAAAAAATATATCGATATTTTGTAAAAACTCGATATACCGCCAAGCCCTAAAAGTTATACATGAATTTAGAACAATACCCGTTCTTGTCTTAGGACAACTCTGAACTTTTTTGATCCACTTCAAATGTTAACTATTTTAGTTTAGTACCTTAAGACCTCTCAAAACACTATGAACCGTTTATCACATTTTCAAAATTTAATACATATATGATGCTATACTTTGTTATATTACCTTGGCAGTAAATTACAAGAAAAATAAATTAATTAACGCTGATGCCAGAGTGTTTCTCATACAACAGCTATGGGAGTTGATGGCAAATTTTAAATCCTTCCCTTTTCTGAATGCAATCTCTCGATAATTTTTCCCATTTCAAAAGTCGTCAAACTCGATCAATTTGTTTTTCTTTTGCTATTGGAGCAAATGGAAATACAAAAATTATATTTGCGGTCGTCTCCCTTTCATCGCTAAAGAAGTTTACCCAACAATGACGACTTCCGCTTCTGAGAACCCCAGAAATGTGAAAATGTCAATAGAAAGTAAAGCGAGTAATCTTACCTGGGGCCTCTGCTTGTGCTGTGACTGGCTCTGTGTCTGACCCTGCGTCTGCTCCCAGTTGCCCCGGGCCCGGCTTCCGCCCACTGAAGTCATCATTTACAGTATATACAAATAACAGTATTTACAATGGAATAACGCCTTTAAAAGAGAAACAGATTAAAGATGTTATTAACAGCTCACTAAAAATTAAAACAACATTCCTAAAACCATCACAGGGTCTAAGCAAACCATCTCAACATAAAACATGGATGCAAACAAACACGATACACCTTGTGTGGCCATTTTGATTAGCCAAAACTGGAAGTAAACAACGTCACATGTCTGACCTGACGCTCTACCCATAAAACGACGGCACAACTTTACCAAAACACCGACACAAATTCAATTCCGGGAATTTCATATTGCGCAATTATTACACGTGAAAACAAAACGGTGTTTACAAGTCAAGCAGCAACAGGTCAATTATGAACGCGCTTCCGGTGCTCAACATCCTCATTTTATCGATGTTTTAAAACCACGAGGGAGGGGGGGGAACTCCACACGCCAGATATTTCGACAAAATAACACCAAAATCAATCCACCTGGTGCAAGTTATGCAATATTACATGTATGGTTATAACAAACAGCACAGCAGCTCTGCGCATGAGGAAATGCAGGGCATGTGGTGGCCGAAAGAAACTGCGCACTTTATAACGCGCACAGAATCAACCAGCGTGACAGAAACACGCGGGACCAGCCGCGGGAGAACAGACGGACGACGTGCATGAACGGACAAAGCTCAAGAAAAACAAACTTAACGGCCTTTGAATAGGGCGAGGATATATCTGTCACACTGAGAGTATGTTGGAGACGTGAAAACAATCACACAGCCCATGGGGTAAAGGTGTAGGCACATTGTCAACATCAAAGATGTTCTTTTTTTCACAATACACCATATAGTACATAAAATAAAAATCAAATACATAATTTGCTAGATATAACATGGAAATTGCTTAAGAATAAAGGCACTTAAAGCCATTCAAAGGCGTATAAAATCGCCTTGTGCATTTAAAAAAGTAGCCAAGCAAGCTGTACAATAGGCATCCAACAGGTAAGTTAACCTACATTACCCGTGGTGCTTAAATCGACATCCTGGGAATCCTATATTGACTTACCGGTCAAGGAGTAAGCAAATTGTAATCTATTAAACTTAGTTAATAAAAATAAAAAAAAATCTTCAGAGATGAAGGGCTATGATTGGTCCAGGCGATGGGCCTTGGAAAAGCAACTCGGTATAAACTCAAACAAGCAGATCCAACGATCCTATATGAACACACACATACACACGGTTTTAATAGTCTTAAAGGGTTATTTATACGTCAAATAATACATACATGCGCTGCATAATGGGTGGCTTCCGCTCTGACTGCGTATAATAACCTCATGGCCGGTTATCGGGCATCATTATGCTGCCTGCTGCCCAAAAATAAACTTTTCCGGTGGTTAATCAACTATTTAGTTTATCAACGTAAATGAAAGACTGGGCAAATCGTCCGTTAGATTAATCGACACGATAGTAATTTGCGTTTGTTTTAACTGGGAGGCACACGCCCCCCGGGGTGAGGCGCATTCTCGTCAGTTCACATGTGCACTCGACACCGAGGCTTCACCGAGGCCTACAGGCCCCAAATGATGAAAAAATTAACAGGCGAGGTACTAACCAAAGACCAGGCTGGATGTCAGAAATGTGAAGATAACGCCGACCGAAGGAGGCTTTAATATCGACCTCCTAATCAGGAGGAAACAAAACACGAACTCTTTCGCGTCCTAAATCGATTCCCCAATGCCGACAACAAGGCCGAACCGACTCGCGCAGACAATAAGCGAAAGACTCAAAATTTACCTGTTTCTTTTCCACACTGACACCCGGATCACCGCGTCACGTGGTTTATCACAGCCACTGCGGCTTCACTCGCAGAGCCCAACCACGTGACGACTACGTAGGAGTGCATATATAACAACTTAAACACAATTATGTAATTTGTTACCCTTTAGTTGATGTCGGTTATGTTATTATGTGTCTTTGACTCTATATCACAAATACATGTAACGTTAGGCCTATGACATACAAATGCCATGAATAAGTTATAGCCTACAATAGACATTGAACCTTATTTATTTATTTATTTAACAAACATTAAATACATGAATATACACTTGTTTAAAATGAAAATGGTACAGGGTTGCAAATTTAACTGTAGGTCAGTAGGTTAACTAGTTTGTCACCATTTACTTATAAACATTTCCCCCAGTTTTACAGACAAGGCTTAAGCATAGTCCCAACTGTTTTAACCTGAAGCAGTTTATGTCAGTGCCATTGTTTTTTATAAAAGCTACTTAAATGTCTTAATTTAACTAAGGCTTAATCCTGGCTTAATCTAAGCCCTGTCTGTGAAACCAGGCCATAATGAGTTTCAAACAAGCTAATTGTAACACTAGGTTACATTTAGATACATGGTTTACTAATGCTTTTTAAATTGGGACATCAAACGGTAGCCTACTGTATTAAAATGTGCCCTAAAACTATTTACCAATGCAATAAAGTCTTTGTATACATGAAAGTGTTTGTTGTACATCTCTCAATCATCATTGTATTTTATTGCATTATTGATCCTCTCAAATAAAACTACAGAGATTTGATGTTAAAATTTTGTATTCATAGTGGCTTTACAGGGTTAACGAGCTTTGTTTATTTTTATCTTCATTTCGTATTTCATTTGAAAGACAGTGACATTTGTTTCAGTGTAACCGTAGTTCACAGTGCCATCAGTAGATGTCGCTAGTGGTCCGCGCTGAATGTTTACGAGCTCCAGAAAAGGAAGTGCACATACACCCACCTCTTATTAACGGGCTGCTTCAGTAATTTCAGCCAACAAAAAATATTAATACAATTAGTTGTAACCAAATAATGTCACTGTATGTTTTAAAAATTAATTTAAATTTAAAATACACAATTTCTTCAAGTAGCCTACTAAACAAAATGGAGTCGCTCGCTAAACTAAAGGTAACACAGTCTTACACATATTGCAAGCAGTCTTAAATACGTTTTATTAGCCCTTAAGATAAATACATGTACCAACTAAATACAATACCAGAGAAATGTGCAAAGTAGAACAATTCCATCTACAGTTACACAATTTTTCACATTTAATGAGAGATGGATGGTAGAGAGTCAAGCACTGAATACAGTAACAAAAAAATAGTTCTTCAGAACACAATACAATTACAGTTCCCAATGGGAAAAGACTATGCAAGGTATTTAAATTCAGAACTGTATATCAGTATATAGTATGTACATACACAGTTAGATAAGTAGCACAGAAATATTGTTTGTGTTTTATTATATAGCCTATGGGAGAAATTTTGGCTTCATCAGATTACTCAAATTGGCTGTCAGTAACAATATTATACAATGGCTGCATTATCAGATTGTAACATGATGAAACAGACATAGTGACAGATCATTAGGAAATATGAATTTCACCACTTATAAGATCTAATACAATTAATAAAGTTGCTTGAGGCATGAAAATGTAGCGTATGATCTACAAATCCAATATACATGTGACATTACAATTAAAGCGAGACAGAACAGTCCTATATACAAAGTATTGTATTACTTATTTACAAAATAATTGCTAGATATGTACTAAACTCATGGATGTTGCATAAATGTTGGAAGAGAAGGAATGCTTGTTGCTATTTCCACAATGCGTCTCTCACTCACAGTCTCCCTCTTATCCATCAGTAATCTTCATCTTTTTCTCATGTTGTTTAAGACTTGATCTCGACCACTTTGATGAATGGCAGTGACCTGTTTCCTGGGCTTGTTGGCGTCAGAGGTTTGCTATAATACAAAATGGTAAATACTTTTTTGAATATATACAGTCGTAGTCAGAATTATCGGCATCCTTGGTTAATATGATAAAAGAAGGCTGTGAAAATAAATCTGCATTGTTTATCCTTTTAATCTTTCATAAAAAAAAATAAAAAAAAATCTAACCTTTCATTGAAGTAAAACTAAGAAGTGTGTGTGTGTGGGGGGGGGGTATCACATTTTTTAAATATGTTTTTTTTTTTCTATTACATGTTGGCCACAATTATTGGTACCCCTAGAAATTTGTATGCGTAAAATATATTTAAGGTATATTCATTTACAGTTTTTACCGCACCAGGGTGACTAGAAAGATGAAATTACCCAGACATGACTTCCTGTTTCAGGGCAATAATTGAGAAGTTCCAATCATCAGGAAATGAAAGAGGACGTGTTTCTATATTGACTTAATGCATGGCGAGAAGGAAAGTTTAAGTGGCCAAAGACTCTCCAAGGATCAAAGCTGGAGAATTGTAGAAATGAGTTGAGTCTTGGGGCCAGAAAGCCTAAAAAAAAAAAAATCAAACAGCACCACAAGTTGTTTGGAAGGGTTTCAAGAAAAATCCTCTTGACAGCATCTGCTAAAAATCGTATAATGGGCCATGGTTGGGTCTTCTATTAGGACAATGATCCAAAACAAACATCAAAATCCACACAAAAATGGGTCACTGAGCATGAAAGTAAGGTTCTGCCATGACCATCCCAGTCCCCTGACCTGAACCTAGAAAACTGAAGAGGAGAAGCACCAACATGGATCTGGGAATCTGAAGGATCTGGAGAGATTCTGTATGGAGGAATGATCTCTGATCTCGTCAGGTGTTCTCCAAACTCATCAGGCATTAGAGGAGAAGACTCAAGAGCTGTTATCTTGGCAAATGAGGTTGCAAAAAGTACTGAATAAAAGGGTACCATTATTTGTGGCCAATGTGTATTATAGAAAACATTTATTTCATAATGAGATTTCCCTCCCATTTCCAATTGCTTTACTTAGATTCAATCTTAGATTTTAATCCACTTTACACACACTTTTTTTTTCCTTTACATGTGTACATTATAAGAAAGAAATACCTGTAGACAACCTTGGACCCCATGTCTGAGTTATATGGTTTAGGCTCTTGACTGCCCATATAAAACTCCATCCGGTCATGCATCTCTCTATTCTGTAGATCACATTTGATGTTACAGTCACACAGTGAAAGGCAGGGAAAAAATAAAGAGGTTCTCTGAAAGAACACAGACACTGACCTCAGCTTCAAGGAAAGACACCCTCTCTTTAAGGTCGGCGATCAGTCGGTCTCTTTGCTCCATTACGGTTCGTGAATTTTGCACCTGTTAACATGTACAGTATGGACATATAAATAAATGAATGCAAGCACTAATCACGCTCAAACTGATTTTAAATGTATTCCAGGATATAGTTAATCAGGAGTCATTATTGAAATAAAATGTGCATAATCTACAGACATTAAATGGAGCTGGATTTATGAAGCAGAATGCTTTTCTTGCTTTTATTTCATTGTTCATGGGCGAAGCTATTATGCGTAACATGAGATCTAAAGTGCACCGAGGCTGATCAGCAGGGAAATGACAGCATCTTTTATTTATGACTGAGGATGATTTTCACTTCTCATCTCGGAGCAAACACTATAAAACACAACCTGTTTATCACCAAAAAAGGATCTTCCTATTTTTTTTTATCATCTCATCTTCTCTTCTTCCTTTTTTGATCTTTATGAGCATATTTCTTTAAAAGTCAATATGACTACCATTTTTACAGTATGTATATATATATATATATGTATATATATATATATATATATATATATATATATATATATATATATATATATATATATATATATATAAATACACAGTGAGGAAAATAAGTATTTGAACACCCTGCTATTTTGCAAGTTATCCCGCTTAGAAATCATGGAGGGGTCTGAAATTGTCATCGTAGGTGCATGTCCACTGTGAGAGACATAATCTAAAAAAAAAAATCCAGAAATCACAATGTATGATTTTTTAACTATTTATTTGTATGATACAGCTGCAAATAAGTATTTGAACACCTGAGAAAATCAATGTTAATATTTGGTACAGTAGCCTTTGTTTGCAATTACAGAGGTCAAACGTTTCCTGTAGTTTTTCACCAGGTTTGCACACACTGCAGGAGGGATTTTGGCCCACTCCTCCACACAGATCTTCTCTAGATCAGTCAGGTTTCTGGGCTGTCGCTGAGAAACACGGAGTTTGAGCTCCCTCCAAAGATTCTCTATTGGGTTTAGGTCTGGAGACTGGCTAGGCCACGCCAGAACCTTGATATGCTTCTTACAGAGCCACTCCTTGGTTATCCTGGCTGTGTGCTTCGGGTCATTGTCATGTTGGAAGACCCAGCCTCGACCCATCTTCAATGCTCTAACTGAGGGAAGGAGGTTGTTCCCCAAAATCTCGCAATACATGGCCCCGGTCATCCTCTCCTTAATACAGTGCAGTCGCCCTGTCCCATGTGCAGAAAAACACCCCCAAAGCATGATGCTACCACCCCCATGCTTCACAGTAGTGATGGTACTCATCATTCTTCTTCCTCCAAACACGTTTAGTGGAATTATGACCAAAAAGTTCTATTTTGGTCTCATCTGACCACATGACTTTCTCCCATGACTCCTCTGGATCATCCAAATGGTCATTGGCAAACTTAAGACGGGCCTTGACATGTGCTGGTTTAAGCAGGGGAACCTTCCGTGCCATGCATGATTTCAAACCATGACGTCTTAGTGTATTACCAACAGTAACCTTGGAAACGGTGGTCCCAGCTCTTTTCAGGTCATTGACCAGCTCCTAGTTCTGGGCTGATTTATCACCTTTCTTAGGATCATTGAGACCCCACGAGGTGAGATCTTGCATGGAGCCCCAGTCCGAGGGAGATTGACAGTCATGTTTAGCTTCTTCCATTTTCTAATGATTGCTCCAACAGTGGACCTTTTTTCACCAAGCTGCTTGGCAATTTCCCCGTAGCCCTTTCCAGCCTTGTGGAGGTGTACAATTTTGTCTCTAGTGTCTTTGGACAGCTCTTTGGTCTTGGCCATGTTAGTAGTTGGATTCTTACTGATTGTATGGGGTGGACAGGTGTCTTTATGCAGCTAACGACCTCAAACAGGTGCATCTAATTTAGGATAATAAATGGAGTGGAGGTGGACATTTTAAAGGCAGACTAACAGGTCTTTGAGGGTCAGAATTCTAGCTGATAGACAGGTGTTCAAATACTTATTTGCAGCTGTATCATACAAATAAATAGTTAAAAAAATCATATATTGTGATTTCTGGATTTTTTTTTTAGATTAAGTCTCTCACAGTGGACATGCACCTACGATGACAATTTCAGACCCCTCCATGATTTCTAAGTGGGAGAACTTGCAAAATAGCAGGGTGTTCAAATACTTATTTTCCTCACTGTATATATATATATATTTATTTATTTATTTATTTAATGGCTTGGTTGAATTCTAATGTAGAATGCGGTCTGTTATCAAGAAATAAACTAAGCTTACCCTGCTAAGTATAACACACCGTTGCCATGAAAAACAGAGCGTTACTATGGACGCAGGATTCTAACCGTAGAGACGGAACGGACTATTTTCTTTAGCGGAAGTAATGCAATCGTTTTTAAAATCAATATTTTGTGTCAAATGATTGATTTATTTGGTAGGTAGCCATGTAATAAGCGGGATAATGTATAGCGAGGCGGTTGTTATAGCGAATACAACCCCTTCAGGCTGATTCAAGACCCCTCCGCTTCGCGCATATATATATATATATATATATATATATACACACACACACAAAAATACATTATATAGTATACACACACAGGGTTTCTGCAGGTTTTATGAAGGTGAATTTAAGATGTTAAGACAAATTAAAGAAAATTTAAGGAATAAATTTAAGGGAAAATACGACAATGTGTTCTCTAAACATAAACGTCTATAGGGAGAAACAATGAGTTGTATTAGCAACACTTCAGAGTTTGAAAATACAACTTTCATCATATATCCATTACTTTGAATTAATTTTACAAATAAAAAGCACCTTGAATCGCTTCCAGCCAATTGAATATTCAAATAACTCTTACTGTTCTTTGATCATAATGCAAAAAAAGTGGTTCTTTCTCAGAATTTTAGTCTTGTTTTCCAATGCAGTGGTCTAAAGATTCTTAAATCAAGATACATTTACTTGAGATGCAAATGTAAATATAGTCTTTAAAAAAAAAAAAATGTACAAAATGAAGTGCGTTTATGATTAAAACAAGAACAAATATCGGTCAATGTGTTATGAAAAATTCTCTTTGAAATAATTAGATTTTTCTGAGCCCATTGCCAAATATTTGTACTGGTTTTAATCATAAATCTTTTTCAAGCCTATATTTACATTTGCATCTCAAGTAAATGTATCAAAGATGTTTAGATATTTGTACTGGAAAACAGGACAAAGATTTTTTTTTTGCAGTGCATGCAACATTTCATGCCATGACTTTATGAAATGAAGGCTTTCTGCTCTGATTTAAGAACTTTTTAAGGCCTTAATTTGTGTAAGGGTGAATACAGTTTTTTTAAGACCTGCAAAAACCCTGATTTAAAATCCAGTCCTCCCCCAAAATGTTCTTTCATTGAATATCCTGTTTCACTTCAAAATACATCAGATTGCATAAATAAAATGGTTTGCAAATGCCATTTAATGATTTGTCTCTGATTGGGTGTTTCTTATGCTCAGGTTTCTTATTACCTGTTCGATCATGTTTCTGATTTTCCTTTGTTGACTTTTGAGCATGTCATCCAAGTTATGGTTTTTATTTTTCAGAGTTGCCAGCTCCTTTTTCAGTTGTTCAGACCTGCAGTGCAGAAAACCTGTATGTTTCATGTGTACACACTCACAATGACACTTTTAGTAACACATGTGTGTAACAAAGAAATAACTGCATTTGCAACACAGGGTGAGTCTACTTTCAACGCACAGGAATGAGTCATAGCAAGTCGAATTTCATGTGAGAGGCGTGACATTGAAGGATGGTTTCTATGGCAGCACAATGCAACTAACAGAGTTATAATTAGGCCAATTAATTGCTTACTAAATGGAGGTGGAAAATATTTAATGTAGCCAAGGAAACAGTTAAACATATGAGAACAATGCATTATGTATAGAAGAACAGCAGCCATTTGGGTCGGCAAAAAAAAAAAAAAGGGCTCACCTGTCCTCACTATCCATTTTCTTCAGTTCTCGCAGTTTCTCGAGTTCAGCCTCACTAGCAGCCAATTTTTCTCGTAGTGTGGCATTTTCCAGATCCAAACCACTCATACGCTTCTGCATCTCTTCCACATTTTTGCTCTGTTCCTCTGCCTTGGTTTCTGCCTTCTGCATGTGAGAGTTATGATCCTCCAGAAACCGCCGCTGAAATTCAATGTTTTCTGCCTAATGTAGGTTTCAAAATATAAGGTGCTTACTTTAGGCAAACCACTTTATATCACAGTTATATTAATTTGCCTGGCATTTAATTATATTTCTGACCTGTAGTCTCGCTTTCTCCTCCTGGTGTCTCTTCTCCATCTCTTGCAGACGAGTGTACATATGTTTGGTGACTTCTTTTAAGGCTATACAGTTTTTATCATCCTCCTGACCCTGTGCAAACATAAGAAATCATGTTAAAATTGCACCTATATTTAATATATTCATTTTGCATTGTCAACCTTACAAAAAAGTACCATGCTATTACAGAAAATATACCAGGGGAAAAGCATGGCAATATGTACTTTTGGAACCTTTATCGTAATTTTAATACCATGAATACTTTGTATTACCTTAAAAAAGAATTAAATACCATAAAATATAAATATGGTGATCAAATAGTACAATAGTATATGATAAAAAGTGTAGCATCATTTGCAGCTGCACTTAGTTTCATATTTTGTATATTTTTTAGTATATTATTTATATGCTTAATATACTATTTAGATAATAGTAATAATAAATAAGGCAAAATATGCCCTTTTACAAAGTCTTGATTTTGTTTTCTGGCGTCTACTAGAATAGGTTTTCATGCTTGAAAGTTCAAAAAACATTATTTTTCATATATTTTACATTATTGCAGCACCTCTCTTCCCAGTCTGTCAGTAACACACTAGTTGCATCCCAAATGGCACACTATTCACTTATACACTTTGTACTCAACCATGTAGTGTATGAATTTTATAAGGTTATTTTGTCATTCAACATCGGAGTCTGATGCCCCTCCCCCTCCGTTACGTAATTAAATCTACGACAGTGTCCAACATTCCACGCTTGTTTTTTTTCTGGTTAATTAAGTACATCATCCGAGTATTTAAAGTGCACTTTTTCTATTTGGAATTTTCAGTGTGAACACACTACTTGCACTATTTATACTACAAAACATCATAGAATAGTGCACAAGTACACAAATTGGGAGGCACCTTCTGTTTAGTAATAAACTCTGACACACTTGGGTGGACTACTCGTACTTGACACAGACTCGGACAATAAGAAACAACATAAAATTAAGATAAGACATTAATAAACATCTCCCAGTCAAACTCAATTGGTTAAGGACTTGGACTAGACAAGGTGGACTCTGACCCAACACTACAAAAAGCGCAATGTACTCTGATTGGTCAGCTGGACTGGTGTGTTGTGATTGGTCAACTGCTTTGAGAAGTTTCAACACCCAACTAACACAACTCAATCAGACGACGATGATCAAGGTCTGTTGAGCAGCTGTCTTGTATTTGTATCAGGCGAGATTGGGCAAAAATTCCACTTGAAAAATTGCTCAATTCCCAAATGATTAATAGTGTAATTAAAAGGAAAGGTGATGTAACACAGGTGTAAACATGCCTCTGTCCCAACTTTTTTGGAGTGTGTTGCAGCCATTAAAATAAAAAAATGTTTATATTTACAAAATACAGTTAAGTTGTTTAGTGAAAACTTTCTTTGTACATTTGTTGTTTAAATAAAGGTTAAAGAGAATTAACGAATAACAGATTCTTGATTTTATTGCATTTTACCAAATGTGCCGGGGTTGCAAATGGGGAATAATATGAAGTGTGCGTTCCCGGAAGAAAACTCAAGACTGCGATCTCCTGTTTCAGGGAGTTTAGATACAGTGCTTACTGATGTATACTTTGTGCTTTGTAACTTTTCAGACATTTTTTAATGCTCAAACAGCAACATAACACATTAAAGAAAGATGGAATTTAAAAAAAAGCATAATAGGTCTTCTTTAAGTAAAATAAGTACAAATATCCTCTGTGCGCATGGTGTGTGGATATTATAACTTACATGGGATATTCTTTTAGAATGTTCTTTATACTTAATATATTCTTTTAATTCTTTCTCTACCTTGTAGAAAACACAATTAATAATAAGTATTAATTAGTTTTATAATTATATATTTTATGATAATAGTATTATCATCATAAATATTATTATTAAATAAAATAAGGAAAAAATCAAGTCTGTGCATGGGAGGCGCTGTAGGTGTGTAGTAAAGGCAGAATGACAGGTTGTTTACTGAGCAGCCACAAGTTTGGCAATTGCTGCTCCCAAAGGCATCATGTCAAGGGTGTGACTTTTCACAGGCAGAAGCAAAAAGTTAATGTGTGTACGCTCCCAAATCTCAGAACTTCACAGCACATCTACATGAAAACAATTATGAACCAAGATATGGTAATGTCTGTTTTGGCCAAATTATTTATCCATGTACGTCATCGTATCCTCATTAAAAGGGCTGAACTGTCTCTGTTCCTTCGTGTACATTAACGTTATTATTTGGGAGTCCGTAGAGTCCGTAAAGGAGAACAGGACTCCCATTTTCCATCCAGTGGTTATTCAATTTAGTTCAAAAGTTTTAAGGTACTCGAGACTGAAGGATAAATACCCTTAAATGGAGGAAAGGGTATTTTTTACCCATAATACAGCATTCAATTCTGTCCAAAACAACTGAAATGTGATAGACTGAGTGGACTGAATGTTTTCTTTCTCTTTCTATGGGAGTGTCTCTGTTTGTTTGCTTTTGTAAGGAGCCTATACATTCTTGAGGTATTGGTGTGTATTTATAATGGTGCAAATGAATAATGACAAATAGTTTACCTGACTTTTAGAGTGAGATCCGTTCAAAAACCCATTGGAGCCATTGGCTTTGCTAACAAGCACGTCAACTTTAAAGCCATTAGATGGAATCTAGGGCACAAAACAGATTGTTTTACACATGAGACCACTTAGCCAAGTAATTTGAAGAAATCTGCAAAGCATTTCAAAGCCGATGGGAAAAAACACCAGCAATACAGTGTAGCAACTAAGGAAATAATGGATACCTACTCGAAATATCTAATATTGTGTATGTATGTATTTTGTGAGATCCTTCAGAACAGGTAAAAATGTCAATATTGTACCTTATTGTTGTTATTGTTTTGTCTGGCTGCCATTTGCTCCCTCAGAGTCTTCAGGCAGTATCTCACCTGAAGACAAACACACAGAGATTATGAACACATACTCATTTTTCATGGTTAATGAGTGGGCGGTGACAACACTGACCTCTTGCACCTGTGGAACCTCATCGGTCAACATCTTGTCACGTTTCTGCTTCCTGCCAACAGCTGATCCTCTGCTGCGTATTGTGTCCGGTGTGAATTATTTGACACTTCAATTACAACAGCTGGAACAGCAAACAAAGACATCAGCACATTCGTTCTGAAGTTGTCACTTTGTGCAGAGACTTGCTTTCTAAACCCAGGGAGTCTGGCAGGGTTCTGAAGGATGTTTCTGAGTAGGTGTATAATTGGGTGTTTTGTATGTGCACTTTTGACCCTGTGGACCTTTATTTGTTGCTTCTGAACTATCAAATGTAAATTTTGTACTCATATTATGCACTATTTGATGGAAATGACAATGATTTTTTTTTTTTTTTTTTATAAAACAGCTGAAACATTTGTCTTGCTATCATTTTTAGTATGTAATGTATCCTAAAGTCAAACAATTATGTTGTATTATAATATTATACATTTTGACATAATTTAAAAAATTACTAATTTATTGGAAATTATGCAAAATAAAAGTATTTTAATTACTGATGATATTTACCTTGATTTGTCATTGTTGTCTTTATACAACCAGTGCTGCACATACAACACATACATAGTGCTCTTCAAAAAATTGGGGTTTGCAAGATTTTTTTTATGTTTTTGAAAGAAGTCTCTTATGCTCACCAAAGCTGCATTTATTTGATCAAAAATACAATACATAAACAGTAGGGCTGGGTATTGACACAAATTTCACAATTCGATTCGATTTCGATTCACAAGCTTGCAATTCGATTCGATTTCGATTACGATTCAATTCGATTCAATATCGATTATTTTGGAAATCAGGTACAATACATGGCAAATTTTCTCAAGGAAAACAAATCTCTTAACTATTATTGTAAACTATGGGAGTCAGTTGTAGCCTATAGGCTTCATTAGCTTACTATAATATTGAAGGTAAAAATTAACTGATTTGTATACAAACACTTAAAATACACTTATTTATTTGTATAATAATAAAGTTATATGAAATGATATAAAAAAAAATTAAATGGTGGCTGTCATAAAAAACTTTCCAGATTTATTCAAACATGCATTAAATATTGAAGAACATTAAAAATTATAATGAATATGTAATATGGTGCATATATTTAACAAAATTATTCTGTCTAGAGTTAATTTTTCTAGCTGACTAACGAGTTTATGGTCGCTGGATATGTTTTTTTCTGAGGTAAATG
Organism: Abramis brama; assembly: GCA_022829085.1. Classification (NCBI taxonomy): domain Eukaryota; kingdom Metazoa; phylum Chordata; class Actinopteri; order Cypriniformes; family Leuciscidae; genus Abramis; species Abramis brama. Next base: position 30,903,704 of record CM040774.1, read on the forward strand.
TGACGTTACATGACATTGTTTACTAACGTCTTTCCACGGTTGAAACACTGATTGAGCGATTCCATGTGACATGATACGGACTTCGATAAGTTGTACTCTATCTTTTAACACAATTTCAGATGCTCATTCATGTTTATTTCGCGCTGTAACTGATATTATTAAGGCGGAAGAGAAGATCATGTGCGCTCCGCGCTGCTGCTTCTCTTGAGCTGAGCCAGAGCGATCTCACGCAACAGCGCCAAAACGGTAATTATGTTTTTGAATTTCGTAAGAAAATGGACGTAATTTGAAATCTGAGACTTTGTTTCATATCAATAATAACAAAGCACAAAGATTATTGCGATTTATTGAATGGGATGCGCGCAACAATGTTCCATTCATTCATCAACTGAAAACAGGATGACTAATCGATTCTTGGGATTTAAGAATCGATATCGTTTCGTAAAAATGAGAATCGATTAAAATCGAGAAATCGATATTTTTTACCCAGCCCTAATAAACAGAAATATTGTGAAATATTATTACAATTTGAAATAACCATTTTCTATTTTAATATATTTTAAAATGTAATTTATTCCTATGATGCAAAACTGAATTTTCAGCATCATTACTCCTTCAGAGAGCATTCTAATGTGTTCTAGAAATAAGAAACTTTTTTTTTTTAATTATCAATGTTAAAAACGTTTTTTTTTTTTTATAAAAGTTGAAGGTCTGTGACTGGAGACAAGGGTAAAACAATAAAATCTATAATAGTTAAAGGGATAGTTCACCCAAAAATATCAATTGTGTCATAATTTCTTTCTTCTGATGAACAATATCTTCTTTTGTGTTCAGTAGAAGAAATAAATTAATGCAGGTTTGGAACAACTTGAGGGTGAACTATCCCTTTAATCTCTTTAATAGGGATATAAAGTGCCCTATAGTTAAAGCAACACACAATTACATCATGGTTGTTTACATATATTTATCTAAATATGAGAGGAAATGTGTGTACCTGTAAGATTTTCTACGAAGTATTGGCGATCAAATTCTGGATGTAGTTTTGCAGTGCCAGTGACGCTTGCAATCTTTCTAAGTGGAAACAAAAAAGAGACAAGAATTACATAAGGTGTGCAGGATAGATAATTAGAGAAAACGAGACAAGTTTCCAATAGACAGTGGAAAAAACTGGCAATTAGACACAATAAAAGCCCAATTATAATGATGTAATTTCCACAGAAAACAGTACAATTTAATGAGCATAATGGGAACATATGTATACCTTTATTTCTATGACAAATCAAAATCCTTCTTTAAGGCTATGTGAATGAAAGATGGAGAAGTGAAAGCTTAAAAAAAAAAAAGAATGGGAAAAAAAACCATCATTACATTACATAATTCAGGAGTTAATCTAGAGATTTAAAGATGATGTAATGTTTTTCCGTGATAAATCGCTTTATGATATCCTAGCTTAATATGTAGAGACAAGTATAAGTACGCTATAAGTGGGTGGATTTCCCTGAAAAAGTGTAAACACAATGACTGTGTTGCTATTAAAATGTTGATGAATTTATCGGATCATCCAAACCAGCCCGACACAGCGGCAATGGCTCAACCAAACAGTCAGTGTTTGAAAACAGTCATTTGTGCGATTCTTAGTACAATTGCTTGGGTTGGCTTGGTTAGTTGGGGTTTATAAGACACTTAATATTCAGTAATATTATTGATTTGACTGCACTGACACTATGTATGCACTGATTCTAAACTGATTATTAGATGAATTTTGCATCACTGATCGTTATTTTCTTGTTTATCACTGTGAATCTGCTTTGCGCAATCTGTATTGTAATGAAGCACTAAATAAATAAAGGTGACATAACAAAACGGTTTCCCTTTCAAAATGACAAAACCCTTTTATAAATCATGACAAAGCATTTACAATCGCAAACAAAGTTCTACTAACGTATTCAAACTGTGGTTTACTATAAATTAAATTGTTCCTGCAGACAAAAGAGTAACATCCGCTTCATACAGCAGAGGAAGTGATTACACCTAACCGAGATGTCAACATGTCTATGCAGGAGAAAAGGAGGAGAAAAGGTTTTGATCCTCTGGGATTAGATCACAGACAGTGGAAAGAGATATTGAATAAGAGTGAGATCACTCGCACAGTCTGCTGATTCACTCCACTGCCAGTTACACCAGATACCAGTGAAGGGTGGAGGCACGATAGAGAGCTTCTGTGTAAATAGATGGTGAGCCTTCTATGGAAGTCAACTATAAGAGGTGTAGGTGGCTTTACCAGGTTAGTATGCGCTGCCTCAGAGTTTAATGCTAATGGTTCTTAAAGAGATAAGAACACAGTTTGTGGATTAGCGTCTATGTGCCATGATTATGCTAGTGTGTGAAATACCACATATGTTAAACACACAACATGAATGCAATAACACACTACAGGACAAAGTAAATTATCTGCTGGTCAGGTAAATCAAAGACATATCTGAACTAGCTAACTGCATTTCATTAAAAGAAACGCAAAAAATAAATTAATACTTTTACTCCGCAAGGATGCATTAAATTGATCAAAAGTGATAGTAAAGACAATTATGTTATAAAAGATTTCTACTTTAAATAAACGCTGTTCTTTTGAATCAAAGAATTTGATTGATCAAAGAATCCTGAAAAAAGGGCTGTGTCTGATAAACAATAAATTGTTTATGGTTTATTTTTACATTTATTAAAAATAAGTGATTTTCTTTTACTTTGCTCCCATACAATTTAAGAGCCTACACAACACTTATGTAAGTTTTGCAGTGTACCGTTCTTATGAATCATGATTCATTTTTGAGTCACCTGCCTTGATTTTCTAGGACTTTCATTTCTGTCATATGCAAACCAGCCTGTCTTCACCTGTCTTCTATATTTCACACACACACACGTTGCAGCACACGTGTGCATGTAAAGTGCATATTGAGCTGAAAATCATCAGCCCTGTGATGTTTTATCCTTGCAGGCAGAGCGAAGGGGACGTGCGCAAGAGAAAGAACAACAGCCTCGGGGGGGAATCTGCAAACTGACACACCAGCCACAGCAATTTAGAAATAGAACACTCTAATGTGGCAAAAAACAACAAAAAAACATGCAGCCTGAAAATCAACAGAAAAAAAAGTGCATTCTGGGGGGGGAAAATGAAGAAAGTTTTAAAGGAGCGCAACCACACCCTGTGAACTTCACGACCAAGACTTAATGTTCTCTTGTTGAGCTCTCACACCCTTCACATTAACTCGTCCATCGGTCATGCAGCACTTTGCATTTTCCGCCATAATTACCTTAATTGTTTGTAGCCTAATGGTTTTTCCTTGGTGCCATTAGATTGACATCCTTTTATGAATGGTTTAGCCTATACATTGAGACACACCAGACAGGCTCCTATTTGCATATGTAAGCAGTTATTTGGTTTTTCAGGTATTTGACCAGAAATTGCTGCAGTGCAGAATTGCCCAGCTTCTACCCTATAGTCTACATTCACTGACAGCTCATTTAAAAATCACAAAATGACCATTCCGAAGGGTGAAGAAAACAGAATGAACTTTCAAACAGACTCTTTGTACTGAATCCAACCTCCAGGCTTCATTCCACAGGGTGTACGATAGACTTCACAGCATTAAATCAGTCCGGAGGTGTCCCATTACCTGAGCCAGGACAGAGAAAGCACTTGTAGTTTGCTTTGGAAAACCTGATAGACCAAAAACATGGACATGTTGTGGCTAAGCTAGGTTAAAACTGCCTAAGTGCCTGGAACTAGTTTACTGTAAATGCATGGATGCTTTAAGTGATAAAAGAACTATACACAAGTGATCTGAACACAAGGTCAAGTATGAATGGAGAGTATAATGTGAGCCTGTCGGAAATATAATTATGACCACTGCAAAGAACTTAAAAGATCTAAGACGAGATGCCTCTCATTTTTTAGACTTTTCATTTCGATCTTTGCATACAGAAGATAATCCGGTCTTATGTGTTGTTTCAAGTTCGGATCATGAGGAATTTGCTAGAAGCGTACATGCAATTGCTGTTCATTTTTGTACAAGCATGTCTGGCACATCTGCTTGAGAGAATTTACAGTTAACAGACCAGAAACAGATTGATGGTACTAAAAATAAAAAAAAAAGCTCCAAAAAGTCTGAGAGCACAGTCAGCACACTAAAAATCTGGGAATCTAAATTAATGTAAGGGTACGTTTACACGAAAATGATGTACTAAAAACTGAAAAGTTTTCCTTTGCATTTTTCGCATCCAGACGACATTGTCAAAATGATCCCAGTTCACACGAATCCGCGAAAGCGACTAAAAATGCTGTATTATTCTTCGAGGCCAGTAGTTGGCGATGTCACTTTGTAAAGAAATACTATGCGGAGGTGATAATAGTATTGTTTTCAAAAAGTTTGCATTGTCAGGCCCCCAATCGTTTACACAACAACAATATGCTTAAAATGGAGAATTTTTTTTCCGCGTACAAGACATTGTCAAAACGATCCCCATTCACACGGATCCGCACGCACGACTAAAAACGCTGTAATCTGCTGCCAGGCCATTAGATGGCGATGAAACACTATAGATTGACCACGTAATAAGCATGTGCATGACGTCATTGTCTTCGAGTTTGGTGTTTTTGTTGTTTACAAGGCACCCAAAACACCGTTGTCGTGTAAATGAACGGCCAAAAAGCATAACAAGTTTTACATTCTTAGTTGAAACCGGTGTTAAACAGCCCCTTAAACTCACCACCAGCAGTAACATGGAACAAAGCTAGACAAAGGAACAATGAAACATGAAGGCTATTTATACACCAAGAATAATGAGCAACAAGAAACACCTGAACCTAATGAAACAATGAACCAATCAAAAAGTGACACAAGGAACAAAGAACCAATGAAAACAAGACACTTGATGGGGTCAGGGAAATCACACGACAAACCAGGAACATGACTGATAATATTATACAAAATAAAAGACATGAAAACATGTACATGTGACAATGGCCCTCATTTATCATTCTTGCGTAGAAACGGGCGTATATGTTGGCGTAAGATTATGCTTACACTCCTCTCACCGCCTGATTTATGAAGCTGTGCGTACCTTTGAAATCCAGGTGTACGCAATACCTGCCCTTGATAAATGCCGCGGCTGAAAACGATCGTCATTAGAATAACACGCCTCTATATATTCAAGTCTCCGCTTCCCCCACGCCCTCATTTTACGCCATGGACACACGGAAGACGTCAAAGAAGAGAAACTTGGATGAGCAAATGACCTATCACAATGCATTATTTTACAGCACGTGTTTTGAAACAATTAGCATTTCATTTCGTATCACGTCACATGTATTGGGGTGTACAATAGTGATGATGATGTGATGTGGAGTACCATTCATTCACATTAATAATTGCATGACCATTTGTAATATTCTTATTATTATGATTTTTATTATTAATGACGCTTATTGTTATTTAGAAGAAGAATGTCGTTATTATTATTATTTGTATTATTATTATTATTATTATTATTTAAAAGAAGAAGGTTTTATTCTGTCGTTTTTATTATTTTGTCAGTCTGAATAATTTTTTGGTCATTGAAAGCCTTTCATTACTGAACCCAGTCCGTGCGCACCTGCCGGGCCTAACCCTGGCCTAACCATCGTTTCAAAGAATAGTACAACGGCGAGCGCGTCAAGTATAAACGCCTCGTCCGTTTGGGGAGGTGCGCGCGCAGTCTGCGGAGACTCGCGCTGCGGAGCCAGGCGAAAGTATAATCAAGGCTTGAAACGTCAGGTAAAGCGCACAGGCTCGCAACTGAAGGAATACATATGCCTACAAATCAAATGCTTTGGTAAAGTCACACAAATTAAACCCTGAAGTCCATGTTGCACAAAAATAAACACTGAAGTTTATAATTACTATGCTGTTGTTTTTTTTTACAGTGGGTCATAATCTATAATATCTTTTAGTTTGTCAGTGCGTTTTGTGGTGTTAGGAATTGTTTTTCTGCGCATTTCCGCACTAACTCAAAACGTGCGTACACCACCTCCTGAGCTGGCGTAGGATTTGAGTTGGATTTGACGCCAACGTCCATATTGATAAATCTCAAAGTCCCTGTGGTTTTGGGTGTACACTGGAAATTTGGTGTACGCACTTTTGATAAATGTATGTAAGGGATTTTTTTTTTTTTTTTTTTTTTAAATGCTAAATATATAGAAGTCTCAAACCTTTGGAACCCAACTGTATAAAGATATATATAAATGTAGGGCTGCCCCCGACTAAAGAGTTTTCTGGTCGACTAGTAGTTGTTAATTTAAGCGAATAGTCGGCTAACAGCACATTTTTGTGGCACGCTTCATCAAAGAAGTTCACGGAGACCGAATTCAAAACGCATTCTGTTTGTTTTCTTTATTTTACAAAAGCAAAAGTTTTGTTGTTGAGTGAAAGTTTCGAATTATGTATTACTCTTATCTCTATGACCAAAAATGACGCCGTATTTTAAGTTCTTAACACGCTAACATTAGGCTACTATACTTGCATATTTCAAATGATAAGCCATATTTGAGGCCGATGAATGATAGACGAACATTTGGATTTCCTGCTCGACACACGGACCAGCCGTGTTAATAATCAGTCTGTCACGGACTGCGTGACTTCGCCACTTCTTTTGGAGGTTTTTTTTCTACAACTACACGACTAATTAAAATTTGATCGACTAAGCCTCTTTTAGTTGACTAATGTTTAGCTGTCTTTTGGGGCAGCCCTACATAAATCATTCAAAAGTGGTTGGTATAATTAAAGGTTTGACAAGTTAAACTATTAGATTTCACTTAGCAAACATGTACAGACACACGCACATATCCATACACCCTTCAGGTGCGGAAAAGGAGTTTGCAGAAGGTGCTGCTGAGTGCACATTCATCCATACAGTAAAAACCTGGAATATCTGCTGATCTCAGTGGACCCCCAATAGCAGCCTTCTGCAAACAAGTGGAAACACAGTCAGCCCGATTACATTTGTAATCTGCATCAAGCCGTCATCTCAGGCTGATATGAATCTTGTTAAGCCTTCTTATATGCAAAACTTGTTCAGTCTTTGTTAAATCGGAATGTTTATGTATTGCTGTTGTTGCACAACTTTATTGCTGGTAATGACTTGTTCATGTATTGACACTGATCCAAAAACAACAAAAGCTGATCATTTAAGTGGAAACGCAAATGATTTTGTTTCATTTCCATGCAGCTTTCTGTCAATGCCTGTGGCTGACAAGTCTGCCCTAAGGTCTTGTGTTGCAAATTCCTTTTTTAAATTTACATATTTCCAAAGTATCAAAGGTTTAGAGTATCAGAATGGTGCAACAAATACGCAAATCAAAATTGCCACGGTTATACTGTAGAAATCTCATTTTTTATACTATAATACTCCAATATTTTCAAGAAGAATCAATCACAAAGATTTGGAACATCGTGAAGGTGAGCTATTTTTTGTGAACTATAATTCTGTATCATTCTATGAAATACTACAAGCTGTACTTCACTGAATAGTACCTCAAACCATACAAATGCAATGTAAAAAAAAACAAAACAAAAAAACAGATTTGTTCATTGTAAGATTGGCAAATGTTTTGGCCACTTGCCTTTGACAGAGACCTGCCAAATCTCCACATATGTGACATATTAATATATAAATAGAGACATATTCTCCTTGCATGTGAATTTGTATTGACATTAAGATGACTGCTAGATTTCACACACACATGCATCTTATTCTGAAAGGCTACATGCCATGCATCATCGAGGCATAGAAAGACGCTCAAAAAACATATAGGTGAGATTATCAACAATCTCATTTATCATTTTGATCGAGGGGGAATGACCTCATCTCGCCCCCAAGAGACACTGTGAATCATTTGTGCCAAGACATTATCTCACAGAAGAGGACTCAGTGAGTCAGCAAAGCACATAAACTTAGATAATAGTCAGAATGGGTCAAATTTCTAAGTTGAAATCAGTCATCTTAGACTGTTATCTTTTAATGTGAAATTATGCATAAATGTTGGTGCTCTGTACAACAACCTGTAGAATTTGCTAGAAGGAAATCTGCTTTTGATATTCAGATCGTTTCAAATATTTACATATTTTACCTAAACCTTTAAGCAAATGTAGCCTAAATTTGTATTCATAAAGCATTGCACTGTCAAACATAGTAAAGTGTGTTTGAAATGGTTTGCATAGAGATGGGCATAAAGAGAGATAAACCAATGAGTCAGCATGTGATATTTCCAACACAGAGGGCATCTGATATGATACAGTATCACCAAACCATATCAGAACAGAAAGTCGGTCATACAGTTTTAAGTGCTTAGTAGTTGGTGCACTTAAAATCACAGACATGTAATCACTGAATATAGCCTACACTAAACAACACAACAGTAAACACATGTTATGAATATAATTACATGGGGAACTCGCTGTACTATCGCTACACTTACTGGTTAGGATGGAACACAGAGAAGCCACAAACATTTTTGTGTGACATTCTAAAAATGTAATGTTGAGTGTTATAAAAACTTTTTCCCATAAATAATTCGATACCACTAGTAAGTCACCGCGTTTAAATAAACTATTACAACCGAACCCGCTACTCTCACGACTGAAAAGCTTCAGTCATCGGAATTTCCCAATTGATTGAGAAAGTATCAAGTAATATAACATTTAATACAATTCTTTAAAATCTCCATATGCAATAGTTTACTATAGCGTTCAACAATACACATAAATATGAAAAAGGCGCTTTACCTTGCCTCAGACTGTCAGACTGTCCGCTCTACACTCTGCATGTGTTGTATTTGTGTGTGTTCTCACATGTTGTGTTCCTGTATAAGGCAGTGTGAGTGACATCACCAGAGGACCAGCCCTGATACCGTCTCTCTACAGCGCTCCCTACAGGACGACTCACACAACTACTAATGTATCCAAGGAAGACGTTTTTTCTAGAAATAAATTAGTAAACAGCCGTAAACAAATATATGAATTGTACTTTTGAAATTTGTTTAAATCATGTACGTTAATGTGAGGTCAGCAGTCATATGAACATACTAATAAAGGCACATTTATTTTACATCTACGGTCTATTGTTCTTCACACAAATATGAAAGCTTGTTTCCGCCACAGAATCAATAAAAAAGAATAAAAAAGAAATGGCAATTGCGACTTTTTATCTAGCAAATTGCAATAAAATCTCACATATTTTATATAGGCTATCTCAATTCGAACTTTATAGCAATTGTGAGTTTACAGTGAAAAAGAAAGGACACCCTTTTGAATTATATGGTTTTACGAAGCCTATTAGGACATATTATACCAAAATGAGGTAATTACAACAATAGATGAACAACAACACATTACATATTAACCTACACTGTGTTTATTTAACAAAATAAAGCCAAAAGAGAACCCAATGATGACCAACTAGGCTATTCAGTTGCGTGTATACAGCCACTTTTGGCAGCAATAACTTAGTAACAATGTAATCATTTCTGTATGACTTTATCAGTCTTCACACTGTTCTGTATGGATTTTGGCCTGCTCTTCTTTACGACATTGCTTCAGTTCCTTGGGCTTATGCACAGCTCTCTTAAGGTCCTGCCACAGAATTTAAATAAGGTTTAGGTCTGGACTTTGACTGGGCCACTGTAACACCTTGATTCTTTTCTTTTTCAGCCATTCTGTTGTAGATTTGCTGGTGTTCTTGGGATCATTGTCTGTTGCATGACCCAATTTTGGCAAAGCTTTGGCTGTCGGACATGGCTTCACATTAGTTTGGATTTGCCAAATGTGGCACAGTGCATTATGATCAAACATCTCCATTTTGGTCTCGTCTGTCCAAAGGACATTTTTCCAGAAGTCATGTGGTTTGTTCAGATGCAACTTTACAAACCTAAACAGTGCTGCCATGTTCTTTTTAGAAAGAAGAAGCTTTCTCCTTGAAAGTGATACTTGACCCATCTAATTGTACTGCCATGAACTTTAACATTTAACATGCTATCTGAGGTCTGTATGAGATGTAGCTCTTGTTTTTTGCATTGCACAGTCTGACATTTGGGTGAATTTTCTGGGACGTCCAGTCCTGGGAAGATTGGCATCTATCTTGAATATTTTACACTTGTGAATAATCTTCCTCACTGTAGAATACTGGACTTTAATCGTTTGGACATGGCCTTGTAACTCTTCCCAGATTAATGGCAGCAACAATTGCTTCTCTGGTCATTGCTTATGTCTTTCCTCCTTGGCATTGTGTTAACACACACCTGAATGCTCCAGACCAGCAAACTGACAAATCTTCTATACGTTTATTTGATTAGCAGTGCCTGACTGCTTTTAATGGCAGCAGTAAGTTTGTACTTAGTTTTTCACACATGGCTTCTCTATTTTGTCCTAGTTTTTGTTAAATAAATAATGACTCAGTCTATGTCATGTGTTGTTGTTCATCTGAGGTTGTATTTACCTAATTTTAAGACCTGCCAAGGACCAGATGTTTTTTTTACATTTATTTTTTTATTGTCCTGATATGTAAAACCATAGAATTCAGTAGGGTGTCCCTTTTTTTCACATGACTTTATATCTCAGAATTCGGTGCTACATTAGAAGGCAGCATAATTGAGGCAATTCTGAGTGATAGAGGATAACGCAAGGTAAAATGCAAGATGGATTTTGAAAGTTTAACTTCTTAACTTAACACAGCATCTAAAAATGTGGCGCTCATGAGTGAAATGCTGAAAGGCAGCAAGATGTGTTTACCTTTGGCGCATTTGTTTACAGAAAAACAACTGAAGAGCACCATGGAATGCAAAAACGAGTTCTACATGAACCCATCAAGTGCCTTAAAATGCTATCTAGCTCAGCAGGTTATGGAACATAGCTAGATTATTACTGTCCTGTGATTAGATCTAGTGCAAACATTAAATATGTTTATTGTATATGTTATTGACCCTTGTAGAGTGTGGTATTATTTCTAATGTGAAATGACTCCCCTTGCAAGGAGTGTGTCTGTAAGTTTGAGTGTTCAAATGAAGCAGAAACAATACTTTACATATATGTACACTTTATGATTGTGTCTTTATGTTTTCTTGGCATTTGAGCAAACACAGCACCACAATAAAAACATGACTTGACTGCTTTATCCTAAAATCAATATCATGGCAGAATATTTTCATGCTGCAGTGGTTTTAAAAGAACAGTGTCAGTTATATAACAGCGATGAGCTGAGTAAGGATCTTTGCTTTAATAAGAAAGTATACATTGTGAAAGCCAGATGTCTGCAAAATAAACAATGTTACTGTAAGAGAGAGGCTGTGTGGTCTAAATACACTGTGTGTGGTTGGCATATTTCTGCTGAAGTGGTAGATTAAAAAAAAAAAAATTATAATTTCAAAAAATGTATGTTCTTTGTGAGCCTTTGGAAACACGCAAATGTTTTTTTTTTTTTGGAAATGTTTAAGTTTTTAAGAAATAAAGGCATTTGTTATGTTACAACATATTTTGAACGTTCTATTTATAAAAGTATCCTGAAAAAAGTCAGTTTCCAAGAACAAAATTTAGTAGCATAACAGTTTTTAACACTGATAATAATAAGACATTTTTCTTGAGCACCGAATCAGCGTATTATTTATGAAGGATCTTTTGACTGAAGACTGGAGTAAAACGTTCAGCTTTTCCCTCACAAGAATAAATTAAAATTTTAAATATATTAAAATAAAAAACAATTAGTTTAAATTGTATTTAAGAATATTACTGTTTTACTTGATCAAATAAATGCATCCTTGATGTATTGTAAAAACATTAAAAAATCTTACCACCACAAACATTCGAACAGTAGCCTAGTGTAATATTATAGATTTCACAACTCATTAGTACAATTAATTGTATGCATAACTTACACTGTTGTTAGTTTTACTCAACCCATGTAATCAAGTGAACTTGTCTGAACAGAGTTCATTGAATTAAATGAAATATCTTTGTCATCGTTACTTGACACTGGTGAGTGTAACACACAAATTGATAAATACCATAAAAGATGTGCCTTTCTTCACAACACAAGAGGTGTTGTTAGTGAAAACAGCAGTCCCTATCACCACTGATATAGTATATAGTTAATACAATAGTAAATCTCACAAGCAATTAAAGAAATGGCAAGTAACACATTGAATTAAACGTGAAATTTTGATTAGAAAAACGTTTTTTTGTAAAACACAATCTTTGTTTAATCTTTGTTTAATTTATAACTTAGAACAGCTATCAGTGCGGTTTCCAGTGACCTCGGTTGTCCTCCTTCTAGCAACAAAAGTTGCATAATACATTTACATAATACATGCACAATAAAATAAGATCACACATGAAAAACTTTAGTAATCAAGCCGTTAACGTGTAACTTAACCATTTCAGTAAAACTCTCGAAGTTGCAAATAGTAACAGTGTTGTTTTCAGCTAATAATTCAATTTAAAAGAATGAAAACTAACTAATATAAGAGGTCCTCTGTTCTTTGCCACAGTTGGTTAGAATTGGAAAACATCTGAATTAAACAGTGTTCAGTTCATTTTTGGCAGTTTAGATGTGGATTGTGGTTCCACAGGTTTTCTTTATCTAGTATTAACAGTGATTAATGGTTCATCACCAATAGCTACTGGCAATGTAGGTCACTGACAAGGAATTTTGTTTGCATAATTTGCATACTTAATAGGCCGTGGAGTAATAGGCCTATTACTGAAGCATTTTACAATACACATCTGTGTATTTAAACATTGTTTAGTCTTATTTACTTACAGTATTTCTGTTTTAAAAAAAATCTATAGCCTACTAGGCCTAATACTCTAAATTGCACTCAAAAGTATTTAAACAAACCAAGTAGGCCTAGTTTTTTAATGTCAAAGTACTGAAAAGGTCTATATAGCCTATGTTTGCAGAAATCAATTTGCTTGATATTTGCCTTAGTTTTTAACGTCAGCAGAGAATCAGCTGACGCAGCGCAATTTCCTATTTTGTTTTCAGAAAAATCACGTGATGACAAACGATCCGGTGCCTCAGTTTCTGTTGAATCATTTGGCATTGCGTGTCTGCACGGTCTGGTTGGTTGAATTTTGAAATGTGTGGTGTACTCTGAATTTTCGAACCAATAGCCTAGATTATTTTTAATTTGTCCATAAATAGATTTTTTTCTACTTTTTGGCAATTTTTTTTAATGTTGATGTGGTTTAACTGAGTAACTTACCCAACACACACACACAAACACAATTAAGAAATGACAAATTCTATAAAGAAAATATTCCTCCGTTGCACAGTTGATAAAATGCATTGTATTTCCAGGTTTTACGAGCCAACAGATGACGCTGTTGTCGAGCCTCTGAGTCTGAGGAACAATCAGGTAAAATCATCTCACACCCCATCCCTTCCTAAATCAGCTAAAGGTGCTTCAATTTCCTAAATACTGACAATAACCATTATTCTAATACATAGCCGGTAACACTTCACAATAAGGTCTCACTTGTTCAAATTAATGTATTAACTGAAATGAACCAAGGCCATAACCATGTCTTGAACATTTGACAGTGTTTCTAGGAAATTCAAGTTGGGAAATAGTCATTTTTAACTACTTGCCAATTATATTAGCATTAAAATATGCACATATCCTACTTTTATTTGTATGCCTAATATGTCATAAACGTAAAATGTTTCTCGTCTCTTCACACTAAAAATGAGCAATAGACCTAGATTTGTTAAAAAAGTTAATAAAAAATAGCTGATCATTATTTCTTCATGTTAGTTCACAGTGCATTAAATACAACATTTGATTTTTGTAATGTAGACTATTAGTAAATGTTGAAATTAACATTAACTAAGATTAATAAATGCTGTAGAAGTATTGTTAATTCTTAGTTCATGTTAACTAAAGTAATTAACTAATGTTAACAAATTAAACCTTATAATAAAGTGTTACCACATTGCCTTAGCAACCGTCCAGTTGTTTTTTGTACTGTAAAACAGATTAATCCTTCACCTGCCCTAAATCTGACTGTTCTCACTTAGTCCTTTCATTCTATTTGGTTTTCACATTAAGTAAATGCAAGTTATTGGTCTGTCAAAATAACATGAATTTCACCTTGAAACATTTTATGCTTTCATTCAGGCCTTGAAAGTTTCTTATGCATTATAATCAAACCATGAATGTAATACTCTATATATGAATACACTCTCAGAAAAAGAGGTACAAAAGCTGTCACTGTGGCGGTACCCTACACCTTTGTACCTAAAGAGTGCATATTAGTCCCTCAAAGGTACATATTGGTACCAAAAGTGTACATATTAGTACCTAAATGGTACATAGAACCCTTTTGAAGGGTACTGTCCCAGTGACAGCTTTTGTACCTTTTTTTCTGAGAGTGTATATCTTGTCCACAGGTCTCATGAAGGTGGTCACAACTGGACACACTGAGGGAAAGACACTAATCATTGACCAGGCTTGTTCCATCAGGCACAATACTGTTTACGGTAAATCACGTGCTTTGTCATAGTTCAATCAGGGTTAGTTCTTTGGTATTTGGCCCTTTCTGGAGAACATTTTCTGCGCTGGTCTGACCAGTTTGTGTTTATTTTGGGGGGGGATCACATACTGTAGCACATCACGCAATAGGACATATTTGTAATACTATACTTGTTGTACTATATGTAAATGTAGTTTGAAAGAAAGTGAAGCATTTCTGGGAAAGACAGCATTCACATTTGCCAGAAAACATAAGAAAAAGGCATTTTTATATTGTATCTGCTTTTCCAAATAGAAAAAAAATCACACAAACCATGAATGAGTTCATACAAACTATACAGTTTATAAAACACTGCATCTTTTTAAAAGGTAGTGTATTCAGTAAAAAAATAAAAATAAACAAAGGGGATAGAGATGGGCATAGAAATATTACTGAAGTGCTTATACCCAGTAAAAGATTAAAGGGATTGTTTACCCAAAATTGAAATTTCTGTCATTGATTACTCACCTTAATATCATTCCAAACCCGTAAGACTTTAGTTCATCTCCGGAACACAAATGAAGATCTTTTTAATGAAATCTGAGAGATCTCCATCCCTCCATTGACGACTACGAAACTAGCACTTTCAAGTCACAGAAAGGTAAAGACATCATTAAAGTAATCCATGTGACTAGTGGTTTAACCTCAATTTTATGAAGCGACGCAAGTGCTTTGTTTGTGAAAAAAAAAAAAAAAAAAAAAACATAATTTACCACTTTATTTACAAAATATGAATCTCCAACGCTCGTTCACGCAACAACAATGCAACAATATGATGTCTTTGCTACTTTTCTGTGTCTTGAAAGTTTTAGTTGCTGTCAATGGAGGGACAGAAAGTGCCAGGATTTTATTAAAAAGATCTTCATTTGTGTTCCAAAGATGAACTAAGGTCTTACGGGTTTGGAACGACATGAGTGTGAGTAATTAATGACAGAATTTTGGGTGAACTAACCCTATAAGAACTTTCTCTGTGTAATGCCAGTTGCCAGGTGAGGGCAGCAGTTCAACTATTAAAATCTGCCATCATAATTACAAGAAAAGCACTTGAAGTTACGTTTTCCTATTAGTCATGTGATTAAAATACTTGTTCATTTTGTACTTTATTTCTTATTTGAAAAGGAATATCATGTATAAATGATGTTTTCAAATAGCCTATTGAACAGATGGCAAATCAGCACTGTATGTAAAGGTGCCTCCAATATCATATTTCAATAAAGTTCCTATAAGCACTTATATCAACTTTACAACAAAAGGCTGCTTAATGCTGCATCTGTAAAAACACCTTTAGTCAATTTGTCTTTATGATGACAGTGTCTATTGGCATTCAGAAGCACAGATTTAAGCTCAAAATAAACAAATATAGACCTTTTCACTTTGACAGACCTTTCACTTTAAAAGCGTGTACTCAATGTCAAACATTCCTTTGCATCAGCTTGTGTCAGCAGGTTTGTAATTTTCTTCTTGATTTATGTTCTTATCATCTTACACTCTTTTCCCAGTACATTACCAAAATCTTTCTCATATCTAACATTCAATACATACACATTTTTTTCATTTTCAGTAAGTGTAAACCAGTCTAACCAGTGAACCCCCCCCCAAACCCCACACCTATGACAGGAACTGAGCTCACGTAATAAAAACCGAAAGCCACCTTGCTGCTTAGTATATATAGGCCTATGTGTCATTTATTAGACAGAGACTAGAGACCATCATTTTGTCTTTTGAATCTCAAGGAAGATGAAGCTCTCATAATACACTGAATCCACCTGTGAGTATTATAGTATATTCTTAATTTGAGTTATTGTATGTAGACCATGTTTTTTAACAGTTAAAGCTGCAGTCCGTAACCTTTTTGGGTAAAATTAATCCAAAATAAATTTTTGAGCAAGTAGTTCAAAACTATCTGCTTGCCTTAGCTCGATTGAAAACAGTAATAATGTTTTTAATTCCAGTGGTACTGGTGGATTTCCGCAGGAAATTCGAGCATGTCTTTGCATCATTACATCACATCTGTACACATAAAGAAGGAGTCTCGGCTAGTAGGCCTCACACACAGTAGTATGTTGTGTGTGAGGATGTTGGAGGTGGAGATTTATAGCCTTTTCTCACAACACTTGATATAATTAAACTTATCAATTTGATGGCGGATCCAGAAAGGTTCAAACGACAATCACCAGTGACAACTGGAGATTCACCCGTTGTAAAATGCAAAAGACTTCGGAGTGGGGACAGAAAAAAGAGACTGCAACCGGCCCATGTGAAAACAAGGATAAATATCGGAAGGGCATTAAATGTAGTCACGCAATGCTGATGTTGTTAACATTAACAATTTGAGAACAAAGTATAATTTGCACGGCTTGACGTGATATGATAAGCAATCGTTAGATTTAATCAGCGCGATTTGCTGCAATGCTTTTTTTCCCTTAGTTGGTCAGAACAAAAGTGGATGTTACTTTTTAAAAATCGGGTTAAAAATTCTTTATGTTGGTCATACTTCCAAAAAGTAGAATCTGTGATTGCGAATGACAGTATCCACACCAGCGCGGGGACTGACAGCCGCACATTTTCCTCAAAACATTGGATTCATCCGCGCTGTGCCGTGCCGAGGCACAACCCACGCTAAGTTGATAATTACGCGAATAACTGCAATTGCAGATTTTGAACAGAGATGGCGACAAAGAGGAAAAACTGTGGACTGCAGCTTTAAGTAAAATGTAGTTTAAATTCAACCATGTCCTTTATTTTTCAAATATTTCATAATCCAAATGCATACATATTATTACATATTAAATAAGAATTATTTCTGTACTGATGTACATCGTACATAAACAATACATTTTAAAATTAATATTTTTTAAATATTTTTTAAATCTTGAAAGATTGAATTAGTATATATCTTAAGGTGATGTTCATAGAGAAAATATGTC
The DNA here is from genome assembly GCA_022829085.1 of Abramis brama. NCBI lineage: Eukaryota > Metazoa > Chordata > Actinopteri > Cypriniformes > Leuciscidae > Abramis > Abramis brama. The sequence goes on from CM040774.1 coordinate 30,921,225, forward strand.
TTACAATCAACATTATTGTAAAAATATTACCTCAAAGAAAACTGCCAGGCTTTGAAGAAAGAGATGGAGGACCGGGATGAAAGCAGTGGCATTCAAAGGTAAACTATATCAAATACTGGAGAGAAGCTTATTTTATATATTCATATTTTGAATGGACATTTTTGGAATACGTTTGTTTTGTGTATAATAGGAATGCAGGAACATATATGGATAAAAAAGAAGAAGAAGAAGAAGTAGGAGAAGAAGAAGAAGAAGAAGAAGAAGAAACTGAAGGTATAGAAGTAAATACATTTTTTTCATTTACATGTATTCATAGGATAATCTCTTATGAATACATGTAATAATGTCATTATGTAAATAATGTCATTTCTCAGATTACGGGTAAACTATAAGTCATGTGTGGGATGATTTTCATAAAAACTGTAAACACTGTGGCTCTATTAAACCTTGATTTGCGCATCTAAAAAAGGCCAAAGCAGCAACACTGGCTCAACCAGTTGCGTGAGTTTGTGGCAGGACCATCTGTTTGTATATGAAGATAAAACCAAAATAACCTGATATTATATTTTCAGGTCTGTTTGTTGTCAGCGGCAGAGAAATTATACACTTCATCTTTAACAAAAGCATTGATCCTTAAATTATTTTCCAAATATTCCCTCTCCCTCAGGTCACATTAGATTCACTGATGTAGGCCCGCACTCAGTGCGCTTCGAGTGGGGAGATCCAGATGTGGCTGCGAATGGACAACAAAAATTCCAAATCGAATGGAAGAATGAAGAAAAAGATTATACTAAAACAACATATGAAAACCGTTTTGAGATAAAACAGCTTTCACCTGGCACAAGTTATAACATCACAGTAGTGGCGGTTGAGGAAAAGAAGAGTTTCTCTGCATCTGTGTGTACAGGTAAACTATAGCAAACTGCTTACATTTGTCATGTAAATTATATTATGATGAAGTACTTTTAAATTATAAAAGCTACATGATGCATTTTGTTACAAATTATAAGGTTAGTTAAAATAAAGAACATTTAAAGTTGATTTAAGGAAATTAATTCTTCAAACATGTAAGTGCCATTGCATGTTTATAAAAGCTATAAATGTCCTAATTGAACTAAGGTCTAATACTGGCTTAATCTAAGCCCAGTCTGTGAAACCAGCTAGGCCTAGATGTGTATTTGAAGCACATTCAATAGTCTTTGGGAAAGGATTATAACATTTTAAAGATTATGGTTCACTGACCTCATGAAATCAAGACTGAAATTACCCATTGTCAATCTGGAAAATGTCTTAAAGTCAGCATGAAACAGAAGTTGTGATAGTCTTTTCTTCCATATTGTGAAGTGGCTTCTTGAAGAAGAAAAACTGTAGGTGGGCCTTGATTTTGTCCATCGGCACTGATTGGGTCATTGGATGGTTGTGGTTTGCTATTGCTGTGATCAAATGCGAGAGGAGAAGTTGTTGCAAGAAGAAATTACATTGATTAATATCACTATGAAATCAAAATTGGTAATTCTTATTTTTTATGAAATACTGCTGTATTGATTATAATTATTTATCCATGATGCACATGGTTATTTTTTAAAATGCATGTGCTCTCATAATCCTTAATCAAAATAAATAGCAAAGGCAGGACAATGTCACCTGCATGAGATTGAGGTCTCTGCATTACAAAAGTGGGCGTTACTAAATTTGCCTTCATACTGGTGGGTGTTTCTAAATCATGCAATGAAAATGATGCCCCTTACCTGACCCCACCCCTAAACACATCCCTCTCACTCATAAATCTCTCACAATATCATGCTTTACTAACTCATTGATACATTTTACTTTATTTAAGCAACATCGGAAAAGCAAAAGTGCCGTTGTTCTGAAAAATGCGTGAAATTATTAAAAGATTGATTATTGATTATTAAGGCTCAGATGCTCTCTAAACAGCTTTAATGAATCAGTGTCTTTGAATAAATCAGTTGAGTGAATGATTCATTGACTCACTCATAAAGATTTGACGCCACCTACTGACGTAACAATGTAACTTACACAAAAAGTCTCAAAGGTGGGTTGCATTATTTATTCTTTGTGTTTACTCATGTGTTGTTGTTTTCCCCAAAGCAATACCAGCACCTGAGAATTTTCAATATGTGTCAGAGGATGCAACAACTGTAAAACTAAATTGGACGGCACCACAAAAAATGGATCCCAGTCTCTACAAATTTCAAGTGATTATGTATAAAAATGAAGAGAAAACAGAATCAGTGACTGTGAAATCAAATGAAAATACAAATTTAATGGAAGATCTTCTTCCTGCTACTGAATACAAAGCTACAATTAACACAATACTGAACAATGGAAAACAGAGTGAACCAGCCGTTTTAATCATCCACACAAGTAAGTGACTGCTTTAGGAGCCTGCTCATTTACAGCCAATGCATTTTCATAATATTTAGCCAATGTGCAAATGGAATTGCTATGCACAAAATGATGTTTTATAATCTTGTACAGAGCCACTCCCACCTGAAAACATACAGATCAAAAATGATGCAACTTCAGTTTTTCTGAAATGGATTGATCCGATCATTGATGACAAGATCCCTCACAGATTCAGGGTGATATTGAGAAGCGAAGCCAATGCAATGGAATCTTTTACAGATGAGGCAGAGGTTCATCTATTGAGTTTAAAACCAGGAACTGAATATTCCTTCTCTGTCTGCACTGTAGTTGAGATAAATGGCACAAAAATTGAGAGTGCTCCGGTTACAATCACACATCGCACAAGTGAGTTACTGTTTTGTCCTAATCAAATAATAAGACCAATATGACCCTGCTGAAATGACCAGCATGAACATTCATACTGATCTAGGTTGGTTTAGGTTAGTGCTGGTTTGGTGCTAGCTCAAAAAGTATAGCATGATGCTAATTACATCAAGGTCATGTGTTCAATCCCCAAGAAATACATAAACTGATCAGATTAATATCCTGAATGCAGTTCAAATAGTTCAAAGGAGTGTGAATGCAAAAGGAAAGCTAGTTCTGAAGCTTGTTTGTGGCACCAGCATCCAAAATATACAGTATTTGCTGGTCTTTTCAGCAGAGAATGAAGCATTTCACACAATCATTACTTACAATGATTTGAAACAGATATATGAACTGAATAATCTTGCATTTCAGACATAAATATGGAATCTGTTTTAAGAGAACTGGGACTACAAAACCACTTGAAGAATAAACTGACTTTACAGTCTGTGTTGGAATTGAGGAAACCGTCTGATGAGGTCCAAACTGCACATAGTCTTAGATCTTTGCCGTGGCTTTTCATCAGAAAGCTCATGATGGTCAATTCATCAGCCAGAATTATAAAATGTGCTTCAAATTGTAACTCTGAAATTGTAACTAATTCTGGTAACTCTGGTGTCTATGAAGATCAGAAAGGAATCAATCCACTAGATTTGATCACAGCTCTGTTCCACTGTGCTGATCCTTTCCTCCAGCAAGAAATGGCTCTAAAAATGTCAATGTGTCAGTTCTCTGTGCCTTTGCTGCTGCCAAACTGTGACACAAAGGAGTGCACGTTGATGCTTTGGGCCTTGAGGGACATAACAAAGCAGTTTAGATCTTATTCGTTGGAAGAGGACAGTTTGAAGGAAAACAGCATCGTACTAACTCATTTGCCGTTGGTCTCTTTCGTCAGACTTGGAAAAAGCAGTGTGTCCAAATCTGAGTTTTTGAACAAACTCCTCAGCAACAATCAGCATCATCATGACACTTTTTTCCACAAGGAACTGGAAAATGGGAACATTCCAAGAAAGATCTCCAATGGGCTTGTTGAAATGAGCTGGTATCTCCCTGGGGGAAAGAAAACTATTGACAAATTCAAAGAGCCAGTAGCTGTAGCAAATCTCCGTGGGGATATTTCTGCCTTTAAGGCCCAATTCGACTTCTTGAGCCAAACATCCTCTGCAGTTTTTCTGTTCTGTGATGATTTGGACTCAAATCGGACATTTCTGGAGTCTCTGAAAATTAGTACGAAATTGGTTCTGGTTTGCACCACAGACAGTTCAACGTCAGGAGACGATTTGACAACAAAGTTCAAACCATACTCCAAAATCCTTAGGGATAGAAGCATGAATGATTTTAAGTTTGTTGATACTCTACAGAAGGCTGTTGTTGATATACTTGCAGATTCTACTAAAATGAGTATTGAAAAGATGTCGGAGATGGCACCAGATCTAGGGATTCTTGTCGATGAAAACAATACCATTTGTCAAAATGCAAAGAAAAGGGCAGACCTAATCACACAAGACATCACAAATATACCAGAATTCAAAATGAAGGAACTGTCATTGCAAGACAAACTATGGAAGGAGTTATCCAAACTGGAGAAAGAGATGTGTCGACTCAAGGCAAAGAATCAAAATATTGAGCACTACAAGAGTGAACTTAAAAGTCAAATCCAGAAACTACGAAAGCAACAAGGAAGCAACGACATGAGAGAAACAATGTATCAATTCATCTCTGGCCTGAGCTGCTCCCCACTTGAGCAGTTATATTTTCTCAAATGGATGAAAATAAATTTAGATCATCTAGCAAGAAAGCACCAGTTAAGGCTTGATGAGCAGTATAGGGAAGCGTGTAATAATCCCAAAGAAGAAAAAGAACATCTTAGAGATCTAGAAAAAGAGATGGCCAGTAGCTCTTTAGGAGTTCAACACTTCATGAGAGAGTTGAGTCAACTCTATGAATCAACACACTCCCCAAAAAACAAGATGTACCCTGCCCTGAAGAAGTTGCCAGAAATATGTGCTCAGTTGATGCTGACTGGGTTCCCTGTAGAACTTATTGACGGAGACGCATCAAACATTCCACTGACGTGGATTAGAGATGTGCTTACGGCACTTAACAAACTGACAACACCTCACAACAGGATACGAGTTGTAACAGTTTTAGGAGTCCAAAGCACTGGTAAGTCTACTCTCCTCAACACAATGTTTGGAATTCAGTTTGCTGTTAGCAGTGGAAGATGCACAAGAGGCGCCTTCATGCTTCTAATAGGCATATCTGAGGAATTCCGAGCAGAGCTCCAATGTGACTATATCCTTGTGATTGACACCGAGGGATTAAAATCTCCGGAGTTGGCAAAACTAGCAAATAGTTACGAGCACGATAACGAACTTGCAACTGTGGTTGTTGGGCTTAGCGATGTTACTATTGTCAACATTGCCATGGAAAATGCCACAGAAATGAAAGACACTTTGCAAATTGTTGTCCATGCCTTTCTCCGCATGAAAGAGGTGGGGAAAAGGCCCTGTTGTCATTTTGTGCATCAAAATACTGCAGATGTCGCTGTGTATGAAAAGACCTTGAGAGAGAGAAAGATTCTTTTGAAACAGCTAGATGAAATGACAGAAGCGGCTGCTAGAATGGAGAAACTTGGCAACAACAAGAAATTTACAGACATTCTAGAGTATAACATTGATGGAAACAACTGGTACATCCCTGGATTGTGGCTTGGAGTTCCACCAATGGCGCCTGTTAGTACTAGTTATAGTGAGGAGGTGAGCAAGTTGAAGGATGGGATACTTAACATCTTTAAGGTGACAAAAGTCCCAGCACAGAATTTGATGGAATTTGAAGAATGGATACGAAGTCTCTGGAAGGCTGTCCAGTTTGAAAACTTTATTTTCAGTTTTCGAAACAGTCTTGTCGCTGAAGCCTACTCCAAACTTTGTGTTGAGTTTAACACTTGGGAATGGGCCTTCAAGAAGCACATGATTGGCTGGTACACAAAATCTGAAACCAAAATCACTAACATGAGTGTAATGTCAGTGCGGACAAGAAATGCATTTAACGTTGACAGAGTAGTGGCTGATTTAAAAGATGAAGCTAGTAAAGAGCTTGACAAAGAGGAGAAAAGCCTTTCAGGTAAAATTGAGCAATACTTTGAAAGCGAGGATGAAAATGTTCACCTTGTCGAAAATTACAAGGAGGACTTTTTAAATAGTGCAAAAGGCCTTCGAAGGGAGACTGAGACAGATCTACGAAACAAACTGGAGAATGTTGTATTGATACAGAAGGGAATTGAAAAGGTGGAGGCTATAAGACAAAATCAAAGGGATACCATGAAAGAAAAAGTGCTGAACTTGATCAGTGCCTGCAGGAATACAAAACACAACCTCTCTGATATTGAACTAAATGAGGAATTTAAAAAAATGTGGGATGACATTGTGAAGCAGTTTTCCCTTACAGCACTACCAAGATGTGATTTGGGGAAGGAAACATACAGATTCCTACACAATAACATGGAAACAAAAGGTGGAGCCGTACGTGAGATGCTGTTAAATGTCACCAGTCTAGATAAGTGTGGCACTGGACCTTTTTATGCAATGACTGTAAAAACCAATATATTTAAAAAACTCAAGAATTCCCTTCTACCTATGCAGAGGAATAAAAAACACAAATTCATACAAATGTCATGCGACAGAATAATAAATGAGAGCAAAGTATTTATTTCGTCTAAAACAAGTGCAAAATTAGACTATAGTGCTGACATACAAGAACTGTTGTGCTTCATTGACAAGAAATTGGAAGACTGCAAGGATGTAGAGATCAGCCCTGAAATTGAAGCATCTCTCAAGATCCACATTTGCGGGATTGCTGCAAGAGCTTTCCAGAAAATGCATGACGACTACATACAGAGAACTGACCCTTTGACATCTCTTGAAAGGTGCAAAGAGCAATGGTTAGCTGACTTTAAAGACCTCTACTACCAGCGAGACCAGTGTCAGAACAAGGCCGAGATGTGTGCCCAGCAATGCTTCGCCCCTGCCGTGATGGACTACATCCAGAAACGTCTCGGACCTGACATCGTGGATGAAATGTTGACAGGCGAAAGAGGCGTTGCTTTTAGCACACGAACATTTTTCCAGTGTTCACTTTTAAAACAACTGCTTCAAGATAATGACTTCGAAAATATTTTGGAGTATGTGCTAAATTATGAGAAGTTTGTAACCGAGTGGATTTCAGAGAAGATCATTGAACATTTTTCAAAGGAAGACGCTTTTCTCAAGTTAGAGATGAAACATTTAAACGCAATTGTCAGCCAACTCATAACAGCAATTGAAAGTGCAAAAAGCATGACAAACAACAGCTGCAATTTTGTGACCAATGTCTTCAAATGTCTCGATAAAGAGTTGGTCATACCAATTGACACTCTCAGTGCTACTCTGGCTTTAAACAACTCGGACCCTGCTGAGTTTGCAGATTGCCTTAAATCTTCAATAGACAAAATGCATAAGACTTTAGAAGATCAGCTACGTAGTGTAAAGGATATAAAGGTCAAGCTAACCAGACTCTCAGTAAACAGACCTCAAGAGGTGCTCTTCAGCAGAGTGTTTGGCTGCGGGAAAAAGTGTCCATTCTGCAGTGCACCTTGCGAAGCTGGAGGAAAAGAACATACTGAGCATTTTGCTTCAGTTCATCGGCCACAAGGCATTGATAAATACAGTTGGGCTCATACAGAGAAATTAGTCCCTGACATATGCTCATCTGTTGTTGCTAGTGAATTGAGTTTCCGCTGTAAAGAAACAGGACAAAAGTGGCATCCCAATAAAGAATACAGACAAATCTTTCCAGACTGGAGGATACAGCCTGACACTAGTATTGAGGCCACTGACTTCTGGAAGTACATCTTTGCTAAGTACAACACAAAATTTGCTAAGAGATACAATTTAAAACCGGCAGACATACCTCGTGATTGGTATACCATCACTGTACATCAGGCAAATAAATGCTTGGATGATACATTCTTATTTTAATTCACAAAAATAATGACGATGGTTAATCACAAGTAGCCTACTGAAATCACTGACCAGACCTTGAGTCTGTGAGCATTGAATGTGACCCTGGCTTATGGGGATTTAAAATATTGTACAGCAATTTTCCTTTTGCTTTCCTGAATAACAATCAATGAAGAAATCTGCCTTGGAATCAGGAATTATAAAATCAATATTTTTTTGTGCATTTCCATCTTCTTAAGTATTTAACCACAATATTGGATAACAAAGAAAAACATTTTTATTTTTATTTTATATTACTATCAATCAATGTTCGGATGAAACAAAATGAATGACCTTTTGTCTCATGGTTAACAGTTTGTCTTTGTACCATATCATGGTTTAGAGTAGCTGAAAGATTTCTCACTGCACTGTAAACACACTGACTCTTGAAAATCTCTTACACTGTGTACAGTGTCAATGTAATGTTTGAAATGTTTTATGATTTTACATTTGCCATTCTAATGTGTGTACTTAATGTAAAAAAACATGAATAATGTTTTTTTTTTTTACATTTACTGTATATATTTATAGAAATATAGTTAGAAAAATAAAGCTATTGATCTTCATTATTTGGTCTTATGCGTTTCATAATATAAAACACTTATCCATATGCATGTACACACAGTTTATGATTTATTGAGTTGTACTAAAACTGCACTCATATTAAAAATTTCAAAGCATTTATGTTCAAAAAGTTACCAAAAAATGTAATCCAAAACAACAACAAAAATGGTTCACTTAAAGGCTAAACCTATATTTTAAGCACAACCTTACACTTATGAATAAAAATGTTTGCCGTTTATGGTAAAAAAAAAAAAAAAATGCTGAATGGTATCGACAGGAGGACACTGACTAAATCTGAGAAATAACTGACATAAAGGAGAGATACAGGATAACAAGAGAATTTAGAATTCAATTCAGTTACACAGAGAGAGAGAGAGAGAGCGAGAGAGAGCGAGAGAGAGAGAGAGAGAGAGAGAGAGAGAGAGAGAGAGAGAGAGAGAGAGAGAGAGAGAGAGAGAGAGAGAGAGAGAGAGAGAGAGAGAGAGAGAGAGAGAGAGAGAGAGAGAGAGAAGTAACATCCCAAAGTAACATGACAAAAGTTCAAGTACTTTAAAACTTTTACTGTGTAGTGGAAGAATAAACTTTAAACAGGACAGTATATACATATATATTGTACAGTGTAATATGAAATTGTGTTCCAAATCAGGTCTTTAAGAGCAGAAAATCACTTGTTATCTGACAGGTAAATTCATACTTGTAAATCTGAATATACAGTAGAACATAAATGTCTCTGGAAAAATGACAAAAAAGTAGCTCAAGTTTTATTAGCTGTCTAAATGTATAAAAATTGAAGGCAATGCATACATGTATGTATGTATGTATGTATATATTTATATTTATTTGAAGCCATTACATCAAAAGATGTTTTCCTTTTTCTGTCTTGGCACAAAAGGTGTCATTCATATTGCAAGTTTAGTTCTGAAATTAAAACTTGCTTGAAAAAAAAAAAAAAAGCTTTCTAAATAGCCTTCATTATTATTCATACAAGTGCATAACATTAAAGATAATAGGGCGAACACTTACGACAGTTTCATCTGAAATTTCATCTTGTCATTTTGAGGATTCAAAATAATTTTGAGCTTAAGTATCCATCACATATAAATAAAAATTCTTCATTGATACTTTTTCCATTACCATTTGGAATTTTGGTAATATGATTAGGAATGTTAAAATCCTTAATCCAAACCAAATTTTATCAAAATAAAATATAGAAACAAAATGTACTGTGTGTCACAAAACATGACACTCATGAACACAGAAGCAAGAACAAAAAATGAATTTCCTTCAGAATTAACCAGTTTCAGCAAGAACAATACTAAAGGAGCTTTTGGTTGACAAATCTTCACATTAACTGCTTTATTAGGCCCTCAAACCCCTCTAACCCATCAACCCCTATCAAAGACACCTGACATCACTTCCTGTTGAAAAGGCTAGCCGTCAACAACAGCTTTTTCAGACTGTTGAATTCATATCATTTGTATCCTTCATGTTTCAATATTTCATGTTTCTTTGTTATTTGTACATGTACAAGAAAACACAAATCAAGCGTGTGCAAAAGATATTTCCCCCCTCTCGCTCAGTCTTTAACAGTTGGTTGTCTGAAGTGGCGTTTCAGTGAGAATAGATGTGATGTTTTTCGAGTCAGAGTAACTGTCCTCTTCCTCAGAACTCAAGGTGCTTGCCAGAGTTGGACGCCGTGATTGCTGAACCTTCCTCCTAACAAACAAACAAACAAACACACACACACACACACACACACACACACACACACACACACACACACACACACACACACACACACACACACACACACACACACACACACACACACACACACACACACACACACACACACACACACACACACACACACACACACACACACACACACACACACACACACACACACACACACACACTTTAGACACCAGAGAGACCAACATCTGCCATAGACCATCATTGTGAGCGCACCATCTAGTGGTGAGAATGTTAGTATAAATAACCAGTAAAAATGGCCACTGAACAAATTGGGGCCTGAGTACATATGATATCAATGGTGGGATGTAACCTAAAAGTAACGAAACTACTGACTGCTGACACTACTACATTTTTAAGTAGTGTGGCAGTAGCTCAGATGTTTTCAAGACATTTTGAGCCCCTGCAAGACATTTTACATCAGAAATGTTGTTGAGCTGCTTTTTGTCACTTTGTTTCAACTAAAATAAATTATATACAATTAAAATGGATACATAATTGTATAAATTAAAACTAAGAAATTATAAAGTCATAAATAACTAATAAAAGGACATTTTAACTAACTAATAAATTACATGTACATTTTTTTCACAATGTTTAAATACATTTTATTTAAAGAAATATATCTATATTTAGTGCTAGGTTTACGTTTATCTGTTCAAGGCCATCATGCTTGTATTATTTTATATACATAGGCACACATAAACATACATACATATACACATGTATGTACAGTGAGGAAAATAAGTATTTGAACACCCTGCTATTTTGCAAGTTCTCCCACTTAGAAATCATGGAGGGGTCTGAAATTGTCATCGTAGGTGCATGTCCACTGTGAGAGACATAATCTAAAAAAAAAAATCCAGAAATCACAATATATGATTTTTTAACTATTTATTTGTATGATACAGCTGCAAATAAGTATTTGAACACCTGAGAAAATCAATGTTAATATTTGGTACAGTAGCCTTTGTTTGCAATTACAGAGGTCAAACGTTTCCTGTAGTTTTTCACCAGGTTTGCACACACTGCAGGAGGGATTTTGGCCCACTCCTCCACACAGATCTTCTCTAGATCAGTCAGGTTTCTGGGCTGTCGCTGAGAAACATGGAGTTTGAGCTCCCTCCAAAGATTCTCTATTGGGTTTAGGTCTGGAGACTGGCTAGGCCACGCCAGAACCTTGATATGCTTCTTACAGAGCCACTCCTTGGTTATCCTGGCTGTGTGCTTCGGGTCATTGTCATGTTGGAAGACCCAGCCTCGACCCATCTTCAATGCTCTAACTGAGGGAAGGAGGTTGTTCCCCAAAATCTCGCAATACATGGCCCCGGTCATCCTCTCCTTAATACAGTGCAGTCGCCCTGTCCCATGTGCAGAAAAACACCCCCAAAGCATGATGCTACCACCCCCATGCTTCACAGTAGGGATGGTGTTCTTGGGATGGTACTCATCATTCTTCTTCCTCCAAACACGTTTAGTGGAATTATGACCAAAAAGTTCTATTTTGGTCTCATCTGACCACATGACTTTCTCCCATGACTCCTCTGGATCATCCAAATGGTCATTGGCAAACTTAAGACGGGCCTTGACATGTGCTGGTTTAAGCAGGGGAACCTTCCGTGCCATGCATGATTTCAAACCATGACGTCTTAGTGTATTACCAACAGTAACCTTGGAAACGGTGGTCCCAGCTCTTTTCAGGTCATTGACCAGCTCCTCCCGTGTAGTTCTGGGCTGATTTCTCACCTTTCTTAGGATCATTGAGACCCCACAAGGTGAGATCTTGCATGGAGCCCCAGTCCGAGGGAGATTGACAGTCATGTTTAGCTTCTTCCATTTTCTAATGATTGCTCCAACAGTGGACCTTTTTTCACCAAGCTGCTTGGCAATTTCCCCGTAGCCCTTTCCAGCCTTGTGGAGGTGTACAATTTTGTCTCTAGTGTCTTTGGACAGCTCTTTGGTCTTGGCCATGTTAGTAGTTGGATTCTTACTGATTGTATGGGGTGGACAGGTGTCTTTATGCAGCTAACGACCTCAAACAGGTGCATCTAATTTAGGATAATAAATGGAGTGGAGGTGGACATTTTAAAGGCAGACTAACAGGTCTTTGAGGGTCAGAATTCTAGCTGATAGACAGGTGTTCAAATACTTATTTGCAGCTGTATCATACAAATAAATAGTTAAAAAAAATCATATATTGTGATTTCTGGATTTTTTTATTTAGATTATGTCTCTCACAGTGGACATGCACCTATGATGACAATTTCAGACCCCTCCATGATTTCCAAGTGGGAGAACTTGCAAAATAGCAGGGTGTTCAAATACTTATTTTCCTCACTGTATATGTGTGTGTATATTTATATAAGCATATATGTATATTTATACATGTATATGTATATGTATATGTATACATATACGTATCTGACGGACACTCACTTGAGCTCGTTCTCCAGTGCGTTGACTTTAGCCTGCTGCGCCTCCTGCAGCTCCCGCTGCTCCTGAAGATCACGCAGAACCTTCCGTCTGACGCCCTCCAGACGCTCCACCTCCTCCTCGCTCTCGTCCACCTGACGCTTCAGAGCCTTCACGCGCAGAGACAGCTAGAGACACAAACACACAGCAGCTCTTTAGATGCACACACTCCTCCGCTGGTCTAGCTACATCTACACCTCATTTACAGAAATGATTTCCTAAAGTATATGAAAGCTACATGTGTGTGTGCTTGCCTGGTCTCTCTGTTCAGCGTGCTGATTTCGCTCCTGGTCCAGGGTGGCCGTCACGTCCTTAAGTTTCCTGTCCAATCTCCTCTGAGCAGCTAGAATGGTGTTTTTCTCTCTAAATGCACAAAAAGCAGGGATTTATTAATTCCCAGTTAGGTGGTGATTGATGACAGGACTGTGTGTTTGTGTTTGTGCTTGTCTAGTATCTCCACTCTATGCAGCGCGTGTACCTCTCTTCACTGCGCAAACGGTCCTCCAGCTCCTGAACCTTGTGTTCAAGCATCGTGACCCCAGCAGAGGGACGAACCTGAGTGCCCATATCAGCTATACGAGACTTTAACTCCTTCATCTGAGAGACCAAGAGAGGAAATAGACAAATAATAGAAGACTTTAAACACATAATAAAACTACAACGGTGACAAAAGAGTATTAAACATGCGTTAAACAAATGTATTTCTTTTTATGGATTCTGATCTAGCTGAACTAATCCTAATAACTGTCAAAGTAATTGAAATCTAAATAGATTAAACAAACAAATAAATAAATAAATTTTGAAAAATGCATAATTAATTAATCTAGAAACACTAGATTAAAAAATTAATCTGGATTCTGTGTGTACCTGTCTCTCCAGTGCGCTCTTATCCATCTCAAGATCATGTCGGGCTGAACGCTCCTGCATCAGTTCAGAACGGAGCTGATCCACCTACAAAAAAAAAAAAAAATTCTGAATCAATATCGGTGCTTGCAAACACGACATAGACGCACATTAGTTGAAGGCTGGTTTTCATTTATGTACTGTACCTGCTCCCGACTGCGAGTGATGCGTTCGTTCAGTAGCTCCGCTCCGCACTTCTCCTCGTCTAACTCGATCTCTAATATCTTCACTTTGTCCTAAAACAAAAACACGCACTTTTATAAACATCCGTGTACATACATTCATGTACATCACTGAAACAACCCTATAAACATCTCACTGTTTTTATTTCCTGTCCTTTTTGATCACATGAATATTCGATGAAGCCTCTGCAGAGTTTTTAAGAATAGGGACTGGGTGCTGTTCCACTCAAGAGTCCAGGTGCCAAACCTACACACTTACCTCTACCAGGCGGATCTCTCTGCTGCGGTCCGTCTGTGAGCTTCTCTCTGTCTCCAGCTCGTCCTCCAGGTGTTTCAGACGACTGCTCAGTAGATCTTTATCCAGCTGAGCGCTGTCCCTCTCCTCTGAGCACGCTAGCAGATCTTTCTTTAGACGAGACACCTTAGAAACATACAAACAAAGTTCATCTGGTGTGATCTGGGTTCTGAACTGAAACGTTGTAGGTTCAAATCAGAGCCGGATCAAAGAGTTAATAACAATAGATGTGAATGGAGCCTGTGCACTGTTGTACTTTGACACTGTGTGTCTAGTGAAAGGTGGTCTGTCTCACCTCCTCCTGGGTGGTCTTGAGGAGGGCCTGCGCTCTCTGTAACTCAATCAGCCGGTCTTTACTGACTCTCTGAGCGTCCTGCAGCTCTCGACGAGAACGATCCCTGAATTCATCCATCTGAGACTGAAGAACCGTCACTGATTGACGTGACTCTCCCATCATATTCTCCATCTGATAGAGAGGCACGAAAGAAAATTAGAAAACATCAAATAAATAAACTCAGCAAAAAATATTGGTATGGGGAAACAGTTGAAAGTGAAAGTGAGACTTCTTTTTCTTTTTTTGTCAAGTTTATACAGGTATATATATATATATATATATATATATATATATATATATATATATATATATATATATATATATATATATATATATAAAAATAAATATGTAATTGTAATTGCATTAAATTGTTCAAAAGTCACAGTAAAGACATATATAATGACATATATATATATATATATATATATATATAAAGACAAGTGTAATGTTACGAAAGATTTCGATTTCAAATCGAATCGTAAAAAATACTTCATAATATTATTGCTTTTACTGTATTTTTGATCAAATAAAAGCAGCCTTGGTGAGCACGTCTTTCAAAAACACAAAAACACTTTTTTAAATTAAAAAAAAAACACACACACACACACCTCCTTGTTAATCTTCTCCAGAGATCGGTCCAGCAGTCTCTTCTGCTCCTCTATGTCGCTCTTGCCGCGTCTCAGAGCTTCCCTCTCTCTCTCCCTCTCCTCCAACCGTCTGTTGAGCTCGTCTTTCTCCTGACCCATCCGAGACACTGTGCGACGGGACTCCTCCAGCTGGTTCCTCAGGCTCCGGTTCTCCTCCTCCAGAACATCTGAGGAGCTGCTGTCAGGAACAGTGGACTGCAGGCGCGTCTGGAGACCAGGAGGAAAAGAAAGTTTAAAGAAAATCAATTAACTGTACATAGAAATACTGAACTAAAGCAAAATGCTAATAACTTTTAGGGCATTTTTAGGGAGGTTTTACCATGCGGGCAATTCTCTCTCTCAAGCGAGCATTGTCCTCTTGAAGTTCTAGGTTGCTTCCAGTATCCTGAGATTGCTCTGACATGGATGGCTACAGGAACAGGAAGTAAACAGATAAAGAGAACAAAAATTACATTTGCAAGTACTTTGACACTCAAACAGTGGAGTTGTAGCTGAGACTGGAAGAGTTTGGTTTGTGTTGTCGACATGTTGTTTTCAGCGCTCCCTAAGCAAATCCATGCATGCTCTTCAAATGGATGAAGACTCAAGCTCAAATTGATAAGGAAAAAAATAACACCCTGTATACCAAGGGCTGAGAAAGAGCTATCTGACCAATCAGAGCAGAGAAAGCTCGCAGTAAGGAGGGGTTTAGAGGGACTGAATCATCAAACAAACCGTTTTCAAACTCTTTGAGAAATTAGGCAATGTGCATTGTATATTATGAGAAAACTAAAGTGATTTTTGACCTTTGATGCATGTATATCTATTGTAGGAGACCTCCAAAACAAAATCAGAAACCTTTAAAATAGCATAACAGGGGCTCTTTAAAATTCAGCTAGGTAGAGCAAGATTCTAGACCAATGAGCGAAGCTTCCTAACACGATGCAAACAAAATTAACCGGCTGGTTAAAGCAAAAACAAATGTGTGGGATTTTTGTCTTTTATTGGGACAGGTTAGTAGAGAGTTGACAGGAAGTGAGGTGGGAGAGAGACGGGTACGGGATCGGGAAAGGTCCATGAGCCGGGACTCGAACTCGGGCCGCCCGAGCGTAACGGCACTACATGTCGGCATGCTGACCACGAGGCTATCGGCGCCGACAAGAAATGTGATTTTAATGCACCCTGTGAGAATTACCTGTTGTGTTTTCTCCAGTGCTTTTGCAAGTTCCTCTTTGTCTTTCTTCAATTGGTCTTTTAACCTGTCAATCTCTACCTTCAGCTCCTTCTCTTGCTTCTCATTGGCTCTTGTTGCCGATTTAAGCTCTTCTTCCTTTTTTGCTGCCTCTGCTTTCTGTTTTTCCACTTCTGAAAGAGCTTTCTTTAAATCATCTCGGCACCGCTGTAACTCCTGAAGATGCAAATTACTGTTATTCCAGACTCTAAAACAAATCTATGCATCAAAATACAGCCTACACAGTGCATGGATAGGTGTCAAACAAATCTTTTTGAACTGAAGAACAGAGAAAATAGATTGTGGCACTTCTTTGTGTATCTTGCCTTCATTAAAGGGTTTGAATCAGTTTCATCAGTTTGCTTCTTAACTGCGAGCAGCTTCTCTTCCAGTTGCTTCTTCTCCTGCTGAGCCTGCATCAGCCTGTCCAATGAGACAAACACAAATTAAAATACACTAACAAACAATACTACATTCAGCAATGTTAGTGCAGATAGCCACTAAAATTATTCATCCTGTAGAAGAATCAACATTATATAGAAGAATCTGTATTATTTCAGAATCTCAAACAGAACTGAAATGATTCATGACAATTGAAAAAAAGACAAGAGCGTCCAAAAGAACTTTTGACATATTAGTAGAATTCAAGTATTATCTGATTAGATTTGATGTACCAACTCAGATTGTGAGATTGAAGGATTTTGATTAGTCTTTAATCATAGCTGACTTTTATTAGACTTAATAACCTGAAAATTGAAACCAGGTTAATAGACTCTAGTTTAGTGTGTCAGTATTACTAGTACAGCTTGTGAAAGATGACCGATTTAAACTAAAACACTTCATCAATCATAGTTAATTTGATTAGATGATTCATTTCTGCCTGTGGTGTCAGCAGTTGTGCGCCTACAGGACTTTGTCTCACTTTTGAAATGCGCTGCACTGCCCTCGTCTGGCAAACCAAGAGTGAACACATACAACAGAAAGACAACAATGAACATTCAATGAGCATATCTGACATGAACATGTCATGAAACTTACAAAACACACAAAAAATTAACTGCAGACAAACTAAGACAACATATAAAACACTATAAATACTATGAAACCTGTGGGAAAATATTGTGATATATATATAGTTTAGGTCAAATACAATTTTTTATACACTACCATTTTAAAATGTGGGGTCAATAAGAATTTAAGAAATTAATACTTTTGTAGCAAGGTAGCGTTAAATTGATCAGAAGTGATTTCAAACAAAATGTATATATATGTATATGTATATATTAGTAATATAATATATATTAAAGGGATACTCCACTTTTTTTGGAAATAGGCTCATTTTACAACTCCCCCAGAGTTAAACAGTTGAGTTTTATCATTTTGGAATCCATTCAGCCGATCTCCGGGTCCGGTGTACCACTTTTAGCATAGCTTAGCATAATGAATTGAACCGGACAAGACCATTAGCATCTCTCTCAAAAAAATTAACAGAGTCCAGCAGGCGTAATGATATGACGCAGCGCCTGATAATAGTCCCCAGCTCGGTAGCCTATTATCAGGCGGCAGGCGCTGCGTCATATCATTACGCCTGCTGGACTCATGGTACGGCAGAAAAGTTTCTTGATTATTACGCAGGAATGAGAGTAATAGTTCCTAGCCATATCAGCCTAGAAAATCGCAATTTTACATTTTCCGTCGGTCTTAGTACACGATGTAACTACAGAAGAGTCAAGTCAAAATATCGAAACTCTTTGTTAATTTTTTTGAGAGAGATGCTAATGGTCTTGTCCGGTTCAATTCATTATGCTAAGCTATGCTAAAAGTGGTACCGCCAGACCCGGAGATCGGCTGAATGGATTCCAAAATAAAAAATAAAAAAAATCAACTGTTTAACTCTGGGGGAGTTGTAAAATGAGCCTATTTCCAAAAAAAGTGGAGTATCCATTTAATATATTTTTTTTAATCAAAAATATGTAAAAAGTGATGCGAGTGTGAATTGGATGTGAGGATAATAGCATGATCTATGTGTTAAATAACTCGTCAGGCAAATGATATCTGGACTTTTTAGCCCACAGGATCAGAAGACAAAATTTTAGCCAAACATTCTTCATACAGAAGTCCTCGAGAATACACTGAATGTTAAAAAGGGGTGTTGGTCACAAGGTTGTTTGTATACGATTACAGATGAATCACTTGACTCCTTAGACAAATACGGACTTGAACCTTGGAGTGACACCTTAAGATCTTACAAGAAATTATAATACACAACTATACAACCTTAATCATTTAAAACATTATGGACATGTTATGTCCCCTTAAAATATGCAAATTTTAACTGTGTTGTTGGTCATTATTGGTGGGCTTCACTGCAACCACATTGCATCTGCATTAACTTAAACATTTCTTAAATTTTGATGTTGGACCCACCCACATCGCATCACCAATAGTCCCTGTCGCTCATTTTGTCGTGATTCACCAAAACTTTGGCATCACCAATATTAACATTCTTCAAATGTTGACGCTTGATGTGTCAGAGCTTACTCTCGGTTGGCAGAGCTGTACTGCTCCTTCCATCGGTCGCTCTGCTCTTTGTATCCCTCCAGCTCCTCCTCCAGAGCCAAGATGGAGGCGTTCACCTTTTGACGCTCCTTCTCGATTTCCATCTGAGACTGTGAATAAGGCCAAAAGACACACAAAATCAGGTGATAACAGTGAACACTTCAGTTCTATACTTTGCACCCATCCGGATTAATAAAACTGTTTAGAAAACCAAACAGATCACAAAGCCGAATGCATCCGGCCTAGTTCAACTACTCCTGATCATGCAAGACAAGACAAGCTATAAAACATCTCTCTTCCATGTTAATCCTCTTGAGGCAGGGACTAGAAATGTGAGAAACAGGCATTCATCACCCTGGAGGGATTTGTCTTGAAGTGTACGTTCACCTGTGAGACGGTCTCCATGCTGTGACGCAGGGCGTCCATGTCTTGACTGTACTCCTCTCTCAGGGACTCCATCTCTTTATCATGGGACTCCACCTCATCCTTCAGGGCCCCTTTCAGAGCGGTGAGCTCTCGCTCCCTCTGTCTCAGCGTGTCCTCCAGTTTCTGCCTCAGCATCAGAGACTCCGACAGATCTGCCTGCACCGTCATCAAGTCCTAAAGAGAAAAGGAAACTGGAATGATTAACAAAAATTAAATTTGATTTCAATTCCACATTCACAAAGCATGGATGGACGGATGGATGGATGGACGGATGGATGGATGGACGGATGGATGGATTTTGTGTTATTTCATAGTTTTGATTACTTTATTTTTCAATCATTTAGAATACCAGTAATCATAATAAAGAATGAGTAGGTGCGTCCAAACGTTTGTCTAATTCTGTATGTGTGTGTGTGGATACTGTATATCTAACATTGTGTATCTTTTTTAAATTTGATTATCTGGAGTTCGCATTAATTTACACTTTAAACAATGAATAATACATCAATTCACACATCTTGCTGCAATGTTATTTTAACCTCGGGATATAATCAGCATATAAAAGGCTGATTAAGGGTCATTACTGCTAGACACCACAATCATGCTTACTAGCTGCATTGTGTCAGACTGAGGCGAGGTTTCCGGCATTCGTCTGAGTTCCTCCTGGAGCTGAGCTAGCTGATCCTCCTGCTGCCGTAAGCGAGACTCCACCAACTCCCGATCCATCCGCAGCTCCACCATTCTGAAGACATCAAGAACACATCACACAAATCCAATCAAAAGTCTATACCTGACAGGGTTATACTTTCTGTTGGACATTTTCTTCATGTTTTGATGTTAATAAGGCACACAGAGACTTACTGATCCTGGTTTTCCTGCAGTTCTCTCTTGGTCTTGTCCAGTATTTGCTGTAATTGTGCGTTCTTTTTGAATTCCTGCTCCAGTTCAGTCTTCATATTGCTGTCATTCACTAAGATCTGAGGACCCTGTGGAAAACCAAATCTAAATAAGCTTCAACAATTAATGGAGCGGCCTAGGTTCAAAACCAATATATCTCTATTCACAGCAAGCTGCTCATTACCACAGAAACACTGATGCATTTACAATGGAAGTCTATGGACTAAAACATTCCAGTAGGTTTAAAAACAGAATTATACATTTTCAACAAAGCACTTATCGTAATTTTCCCACACAAAAATGTGTTTTATAAGCTGTAAAGTTCATTCTTAAACCAGTGGGATTACTGTTCAAGGTGGCTGAACAGGCTAACATTACTGACATAAATTCTGTGACAAGATTTTTCGCTATTTAAAAACTCTTTCCTGGTACCTTGCGTGCCGTATATGAAAGTTACAGGGTTTACTGACTGAATGTTATGACAGGAATTAACAGATTTAATCATTTTTCACAGACAAGATTAGAAAGTGATTTTATCACAGTCACATCTTAACCTGTATACTTTAGGTCTCAACACTTACAAAGCAGAACACATGTAGCTTTGTTCATACAAGTTGCAGCCCAAAGCAAACATGCACATTTCTACAAGGAGGATGATAGGTGTGATCTCGGGGCTATGCATTCATCCTGGCCTTGAATTTCCCCTCAGGAATCAATATATCCTGTCTTATCTAATGTATCAACACTTCACTAGTTATTCATACTGCCAATCACCTCATTAGTTAGTAATAACTCACAAAAATGCTGTGGGGAGATTCTGACTGACTCTTGATACAGATACGTTTTAAATTAATCATCTTACAAAAGCACATTGCTGATCTTAATGAGGAAACATAAAACACAAATAATTTGATCTGAAACATCTTTAAAACACACGCACACACAGCCTGTAGCCAAGCTGTCTGCTCCTCAAATAACTCAGTCCTCTAGGATATCCCATCTGACCATTCAACTGCTGTTGCCATCATTATAATGACCACACATGGGTACTATGAGGTCATTTGAACTGACCTCTTGTGTTGCAGGGTCTAAAGTTACTTCTTGAATAAATAGAACACATTAAAGTACAATTAAAGGGTGCGTCTCAATCAGCTCCCTAGCTTCTAAAGTCATGAATCAGTACATAGTGTTCATAAATTCAGGCACTGGTAAGGACAGCAAGAACCCTGGCTCACTACACACTGGGACACTCATGACTCTATTTCCGGCGTCCTCATTGTACAACAAAATCACTACTGGTATTTATGAACAACAGCAAAACTGATATCTTTCTGATGTTTTGTTAATGTTAAAGTACATTATGATAAATACTTTGCTTGTTACATACACATGCAACAGTAAATTTTAAATGTTAGTTAGATTATGTTCATTACCTGTCTAGCGATGTATGTTTATGCTGAAATATAATTAAATAATGGTTTGTATTTTAAAACATCTATCGTGTGTCATTATGTCTCATGTGATTTATGCTTCGCACTTCAGAACTTCCGTTAAGGGAACATAGTGAGCATCAATGCTCCCTGGTTTTCACAGTGCATTATGGGACTTTTTAGGGAGCGATTGTGACAGTGCACTGGTAGGATTTTGCCACTGAGACAGCCCTTAAAATGTCCGACTCCCTGATCAGTGCCCTTACTGAACTAGGGAGCTGATTGAGACGCACCCAAAGTCATGTTGTTAAAAGTAAACTTCTGGCACAAGTGTAAATCAAAACATTTCAGCCATGTAGATAATTATTAGAAAGAATTCTCTTAAAGGGACAGTTCACACAAAAATGAAAATTAAGTCATCATTTACTCACCCTGGTGTTGTTCTAACGCACTATTCCATTTTTCTTTTCAAACAGAGAATTTTTCAAATGTCCCGCTTGCGCTCGTCCATATAATAGCAGTGAATAGCGATCAGCATCAAACTTTTTTAAAAAGATGCAAAAGTATCACAGAATGATCCCATGCGACAAGTGTGATATATTTAAAGTGGGTTTGGTAAAAAAAAAAAAAAAAAACTAAATTTAATGTACTATTTAGAAAAAATCCTGACCTTTGGTCTTCTGTACACGGCTGCACGTTCATTCCAACTCGCACAGAAAACGCACATAAGTTGTGAGAAATCAAGATAAAATAAAAAGTGACATGAAATACAATGCCTTAAAATCCCCCCAAAAAAGTGTCTGTGTACTTCTTCACTGAGTTGAATATCTCTGGACCGGAACTTAGTTGGTATTCTTGTCAAGAATACGAACACAACAGATCCATTCACATCAGAGAAGAAAGTATATGGAATGTATTTTGTGTCACATTTTTATTTATCTTGTGTGTTTATTCTGGGCGGGTTGGAATGAACTGTGCCGCTAATAGAGTCTCATGAACAGCTGAGCATGGAAGACCAACGGCCAAGGTCAGGATTTTCATTAAATAAAACATTCAATTTTAGTTTGTTTTTCACCAAACCCTATTGTATACACCAGAACACTTGGAATAAATGACACCTGTCACATAGGACCATTCTGAGATACTGCATCTTTTCTTGATACTGATCGCTATTCACTGCCACTATATGGACGAGAGCGAGCAGAATTCTCCTTTTGTGGTCCAAAAAAGAAAGAAGGGCATATGGTATTAGAACAACATCAGGGTGAGTAAATGATGATTTAATTTTAATTTTTGGGTGAACTAACTCTTTGATCCCAGCAGCTGCTATATAACCTAACGGCATCACATAAGCCAAAAGGATCATCTTACACTTCCGTTTAAAAGCTTTGGGTTGGTAAGATTTTTTAATGTTTCGGAGTCTATTCTGCTCTGCATTTAATTGATCAAAAATACAAGAAAACATTGTCAATTATAATTTAAAAATTTAAAATAATTGCTTTTTATTCTAATATATTTTTAAAAGGTAATTTATTCCTGTGATGCAAAGCTGAATTTGTGTCACATGATCCTTCAGAAATCATTCTGATTTGCTGCTCAAGAAACGTTATTATTATTAGCAATGTTGAAAACTGCTTAACGTGGAAACCGTGATACATTTTTATTGTTATTTTAAGTTCAAAAGGTTGAAATAAAAATCTTTTGTAACATTATAAATGTCTTTACTGTCACTTTTCAGTCAATTTAATTAATCCTTTTTGAGTAGAAGTACTAATTTCTTCAAAAAAAAAACATCAAACACATCTTACTGACCACAAACTTCTGAATGATATATAATCACTCAGTCTAACCACTAAAATCTCCAAGCATCTGACGAGGTTTACTCCACGCTAATAAGCTTAATTAACAACAGTCAAAACGTCTCCCGGCAATACTGCCCACAACAACAGAGTTTATCATGCATGGACGAGCACTCAGTGGGATATAACAGCGCAAAAGGCCGTCCAACTAATGTGCCCATTAAAACCGTAACCCAAACAGACATGCTGAGGGCCCCCAGGTCGAGGGGAAACCCTCCCTCACAGGTATCCATTTCCAGTGTAACTTAATTATTGATGGATCACAAAGAGCGAGCTCTCGACCACGCAGCCCTAATCAGCTTTCCTCGTTGATGCGACGGTTGCCAAGAGACTGTAGGAGGATATTTCAAACACACAGGAAGCTTATGCAAACACGTAGGCTACCAATATTAAACAGACACGCACATCCATGCATGCGTATACAGGAAGACTAGATAGATGAACATACAGAAGCTCTCTGTCTTCACCCAAAAATGAAAATTATTTACTTACTGGGGTGGTTAAGCACCACAAAAGTAACTTTAAAGTGGTCATTAAGTATCATTAAGTATTTT